>CATOUR010000056.1:13792500-13987500 GCA_951848785.1 Callosobruchus maculatus
CGACCGACCGACCGACCGACCGACCGACCGACCGACCGACCGACCGACCGACCGACCGACCGACCGACCGACCGACCGACCGACCGACCGACCGACCGACCGACCGACCGACCGACCGACCGACCGACCGACCGACCGACCGACCGACCGACCGACCGACCGACCGACCGACCGACCGACCGACCGACCGACCGACCGACCGACGGACGGACGGACGGACGGACGGACGGACGGACGGACGGACGGACGGACGGACGGACGGACGGACGGACGGACGGACGGACGGACGGACGGACGGACGGACGGACGGACGGACGGACGGACGGACGGACGGACGGACGGACGGACGGACGGACGGACGGACGGACGGACGGACGGACGGACCGACAGACCGACAGACAGACAGACAGACAGACAGACAGACAGACAGACAGACAGACAGACAGACAGACAGACAGACAGACAGACAGACAGACAGACAGACAGACAGACAGACAGACAGACAGACAGACAGACAGACAGACAGACAGACAGACAGACAGACAGACAGACAGACAGACAGACAGACAGACAGACAGACAGACAGACAGACAGACAGACAGACAGACAGACAGACAGACAGACAGACAGACAGACAGACAGACAGACAGACAGACAGACAGACAGACAGACAGACAGACAGACAGACAGACAGACAGACAGACAGACAGACAGACAGACAGACAGACAGACAGACAGACAGACAGACAGACAGACAGACAGACAGACAGACAGACAGACAGACAGACAGACAGACAGACAGACAGACAGACAGACAGACAGACAGACAGACAGACAGACAGACAGACAGACAGACAGACAGACAGACAGACAGACAGACAGACAGACAGACAGACAGACAGACAGACAGACAGACAGACAGACAGACAGACAGACAGACAGACAGACAGACAGACAGACAGACAGACAGACAGACAGACAGACAGACAGACAGACAGACAGACAGACAGACAGACAGACAGACAGACAGACAGACAGACAGACAGACAGACAGACAGACAGACAGACAGACAGACAGACAGACAGACAGACAGACAGACAGACAGACAGACAGACAGACAGACAGACAGACAGACAGACAGACAGACAGACAGACAGACAGACAGACAGACAGACAGACAGACAGACAGACAGACAGACAGACAGACAGACAGACAGACAGACAGACAGACAGACAGACAGACAGACAGACAGACAGACAGACAGACAGACAGACAGACAGACAGACAGACAGACAGACAGACAGACAGACAGACAGACAGACAGACAGACAGACAGACAGACAGACAGACAGACAGACAGACAGACAGACAGACAGACAGACAGACAGACAGACAGACAGACAGACAGACAGACAGACAGACAGACAGACAGACAGACAGACAGACAGACAGACAGACAGACAGACAGACAGACAGACAGACAGACAGACAGACAGACAGACAGACAGACAGACAGACAGACAGACAGACAGACAGACAGACAGACAGACAGACAGACAGACAGACAGACAGACAGACAGACAGACAGACAGACAGACAGACAGACAGACAGACAGACAGACAGACAGACAGACAGACAGACAGACAGACAGACAGACAGACAGACAGACAGACAGACAGACAGACAGACAGACAGACAGACAGACAGACAGACAGACAGACAGACAGACAGACAGACAGACAGACAGACAGACAGACAGACAGACAGACAGACAGACAGACAGACAGACAGACAGACAGACAGACAGACAGACAGACAGACAGACAGACAGACAGACAGACAGACAGACAGACAGACAGACAGACAGACAGACAGACAGACAGACAGACAGACAGACAGACAGACAGACAGACAGACAGACAGACAGACAGACAGACAGACAGACAGACAGACAGACAGACAGACAGACAGACAGACAGACAGACAGACGGAAATGAGTGACGTGGATTTTCGTTATGTACCTAGGCATCATAAAATGCCCAAAAAGCGTATTGGAGATTCCAATTACCGATGAGGGCGCTGGCGTTTGTAAACAAATATGGAGGATAGCAGGTATCCTGCACGCTGTGACACGCTTTTGGAGGAAATGCGTGGCAATGAATGCTTTTATCATAGTCTTTTTGGAGTGGCAACCATAAACACTACAGTTTGTATTAAATTTGCTAGCCTTTCTTGATTTGAAGCCTGATGTAGATGCCATATTCTTGACAATAGCGTATGAAGAAGGTCCGAATAAATATTCTAACACACTATATACCAATTAACAAAGCACAAACTCGAAAACACGACTGAACGAAGAAACATAAACTCCATATAAACGGTTAATGGCATGTTAATTGTGTGCCGTCCGAAATTCGAGTACCTGCTTTGTCAGTGTAGATTTTTGCCGCTAGAGGTCTCATCGATTTTTGGAGTTGCCAATTATCTCGAAATCGAAAATTTTCGCGATCACAATACTCCCCTCACCTATCGGTGTGGGAAGTAAAAAATAAATAAATAAATAAATAAATAAAAGCTCTTCATTACCCGTCGTCGTCGTCGGTGTCCGGCGACTCGGAGGTGTCCGTGCTGTCCTCCTGCATGGCCTTGAAGATGGCCTCGGCGTCGTCGCTCCGGTAGCCTCCGCCGTCGCTGGTGACGTCATCCTCCTCCTCTTCCTCCTTCTTGGGGGCGGCGGCCCCATCTTTCTTCATCTCCACCTCGCGGAACAGCTCCAACAATTCGTCGCCCAGCTTGCCGACGCCTTTCTCTTCCTCATCGTCCTCCTCATCGTCGTCCTCCATGTCCTCCGCCGTTCGGTCTGCGGGTTCCTCTTTCACGCTTATGCACGTGGTGTCGGGCTCCAGACCTGAGCAGAATTTTTCGTTATGGTCAGCCTGCCGCAAAGGCTAAAAGCCTATGGCGCTGTAAAAGCGCTGCGAGAGGATAAGCGTCGGTATACGTTAGATTTGAAACGCTGCAGGTTGTAGCCGCCGGGAAACAAATTCCCCGGCAGCTGATTCCACAGCGTCGAAGTTCTCCAAAGGAAGGAATGCTAGAGGAGACTAGTTCGGGGAGTAAGGACCTCGACCTGGCAAGGATGAGCTTGCAGAACCTCTCTAGTGTTCCTGATTCGGACGGCCTTCGGTGTTATTATCTGAGAGAGCTCACTCGAACATCTTCCGTGATAGAGTCTGTAAAACAAGGTCAACCACCCTTCTTCGATGTTTTAGGCTGTGGAGGTTCTTTGTGAGGTTAGGCGTATCGATTAGTCTGATAACTCCTCTCTTCTAGATAGTGTCCAGAAGCTTTAGAGAGTGCTTCGGAGCGCATCCCTACACATGGGAGCAATACTCCAGCGATGGTCGGATCTGTGCTTTGAAGAGCAGCAGCAGTTGCTCTGGTGTGTACAGCTTCCTACAGCGGAACAAAACTCCAAGCTTCTGGGATGCCGTTTTAGCAATACTGACTACGTAGTCGTGCCAGGACATGTTGTTGTTGATGTTGATCCCCAAAAGCTTGACGGAAGGTGACTCGTCTATGGGGTGACCCTCCATTTCCTCTGTTGGTAAGCCAACGTGAGACTTCTTTGTAAGTGTTGTTGCCTGAGTTTTTTGTAAGTTGAACTGTACTTTATTTACTAATCCCCACTCGACAATTGTTTTGATATCTGCGTTGATCTGCGAGGCATGCTGCTGTCGCCGACGTACCGTCTCCTGGGATGATAGTGGCTTGCCTGGTTCCATGCACGATATCAATGTACTGTCGTCTGCGAAGCTGTAGATTGGATTAGATGTTATTTCCAGCAGCTCGTTGATGCACAGCAGGAACAGTGTAGGGGATAAAACAGATCCCTGAGGAACACCGGCGTTTATTGAAAATACATCAGATGACAGCCTTCGACTACAACAAACAGAGATCGGTCGTTCAAAAAGCTATTCAGCCACTGGCGCAGGCCAGGTGGTAGTCCATAAGCAGCAAGCCTGACCAGAAGTCCCTCATGCCACACTCACAAGAACACGGGATTCGCCATGGTTTTCAATTGCTCTGTTCCACAAGTAAGTGACATAGGCCAGAAGGTCACCCGTAGATATATGCTTACGGAAGCCATACTGGCGATCATTTATGATGTTGTTATTGTATATGTCCCTGCAAGACCACCTCGTCAGTATCGCTAAAACGGCATCCCAGAAGCTTGGAGTGTTGATCCACTGTAGGAAGCTGTACACACCAGAGCAGGCACAGATCCGACCATCGTTGGGCTATTGCTGGCATGTGTGGGGATGCGCTCCGAAGCACCCTCTCAAGCTGCTGGACACTATCCAGAAGATAACTAATACGACAACCTCACAAAGGGCCTCCACAGCCTGGAACATCGAAGAAGGGTGGCTGACCTATCCCTGTTTTACAGATTCTATCACGGAAGATGTACTAGTGAGCTCTCTCAGATAATAATACCAAAAGCCGCCCGAACGAGGAACACTATAAAGGCTCTGCAAGCGCATCCTTACCAGGTCGAGGTCCCTACTTCCCAAACCAGTCTCCTCCAGTATTCCTTCTTTCAGAGTACTTCAACGTTGTGGAATGAGTTGCCAGGGAATTTGCTTCTCGACGGCTACAACCTGCAGCGTTTCAAATCTAACGTATACCGATATTTATCCTCTCGCAGCACTTCTACATCGTCATAGGCTTTCACCATTGCAGAAAGCTGACCACAAAAAAAGTCAGCACGAGAAATACACTTTTCATTAATTAAAATTAAAGAGTTTAGCTACTTTCAATGGCTGTCCAACAAACTAAAAGATACAGCATGCTCTATGTTTTACACTAGTCTAGTGGCAGATGGCAGCTACTGCGCGGGAATTCAGAAGTTACGAACCTCTTTTTATAATAAAATATTCTATACAGGGTGTTCCTTAATGATATGCGAATATTCAAGGGAGTAAATCTACATGAAAAATTAATGATAGTTTGCTTTATAAAGTATGGTCCAAAAATGTACCGTTACGAAAATACAAGGTGTTAAAGTTTAGGGAAAAAAATGGAAATTAATTAATATTTTTAAAACCGCTAAACATATTTTAATGATATTTGGTACATAGTAATAGTAAACAGAAGTGCACATTTTCCAGTACAGCGCATGGGAGGAAATTAACTCAACAGAGCTGTTATTTTCCGAATTAAATGGGAAATTCGAAGATAATTTTTATTTCGGAAAAAACCACTGGCGTATCATTTTTTTCCTCAAAAATATCAAAGTTGTTGCCCGTACGCACGCCACTACTGAAACTGAAAATTATTTATGTATTGGAAAATGTGCACTTCTGTTTACTATTACTATGTACCAAATATCATAAAAATATGTTCAGCGGTTTTAAAAATATTAATTAATTTCCATTTTTTTCCTTAAACTTTAACACCCTGTATTTTCGTAACGGTACATTTTTGGACCATACTTTATAAAGCAAACTATCATTAATTCTTCATGTAGATTTACTCCCTTGAATATTCGCATATCATTAAGGAACACCCTGTATATAACAGTCTATTCCAGTATTCCAGCGCCATAAAACCTGGATCAGGACAATATTTTAAATCATACGCAGAACGGCTACTTACCTTTGCCAGTGTTTTCCCTGTTATCCAAAATTTCCTCCATAACAACATCCACCAGTTGTGAGTCTTCGATGTCGTCTTTAGTAGAAGCTTCTAAATCTGGCACTTCTACGGAAAGAATCACAATATACAAGACAGTATTTTGGATTTAGAGGGACAACAAAAATTTGTATATAGAAATACGTTACATACATTATAATAAGCCTGTAAAAGGTAGAACAACATTTTTTTTATAAGGCAGAAGAGAGTCGTTTATGAATACAAAATGTTGGATTTCAGTGGATAAATGCTATACTACAGGGTGTTCTAAAAGTTGGGACTTTCCTCTTCAGAAGCAACGTCCCTTGAAACGGCAAAGCCAATGCACGGTGAGCCCGCAGCAAAACAGTAAGAAAATTCAAGTACTCACTATTTGGTTGCTACGAAGTTGTAAGTGCGGTCCTGTTGCAGGCGTCTTAGGGCCGGTTGTACAAACGCTCAGTGAACTCCCGATCACGTTACCTTAAGTTCAGCGATGAACACGGTTCAACGGTTGACGCGTTGTACAAACTCCGTTCTGGGAAGGATCACCTGAACTGGATCAAAAGAGGATTGGTAACAATGGATATAGGGTATTCGGTGGCGAAACTAGTTACTTTTCGTTTTTAATGTTTAATGTTATGCAGGTTATGTTAATGTCACGTCTATGAATGTCAAATTCTGACACTCATCAAATTTTGTTGTCGGTCAAGAAGTATTTTATTTTGCAATTTTATAATGGAATTCAAAAAAAGGGCGACTAATTTTACGGCGAAAGAAGAGGCGGTATTTATAGAATTTGTACAAAAATATGAGACTGCTTTGGAATGCCAGAAAACGGATACAAATATTCATAGAATCAAAACGGAAAGGTTGAACTTATCCAACAGTTTGCGTGGAGAGACATTTCGTGAAGCAAAGGTACTGAAAAGCAATAACGAAAATTAAAAAAAAAAGGACAAAACAAACATTCGCCGATGAGAGACAGTACATCCATAATACCGGCGGTGGGCCTTCGCAGGATGTCAAAGTACAGGACTTGGACATATCAATAAAAGAAAAATCGGACCCCAAATAACAGGATTCACATCTACATTCGACGATGATGCGGAAACTTTTATTGCTGATGTGCCTACAATTAATTGAGAATTTGTTCACGATACATTAGGTACAAATATAATTTGGCATTTTTCAGGTCGTTTTTCCTAATAATGTCATTCTCGATCAAAGGTTCGTTAAAGTACTCCATCATGTAACTCAAGTGAAAATATCGCATTTGACTATGTCACTCACGTCGGATATTAGGGTTAGAAACTGGTCGTAAACATCGCCATTTTAAACCTTTAACCGCCGTTAAACGCTCCCCGGTGACCGTTCAACTTGATCCGAGGTTGAACTGAAGTCAACGCTTGAATTTTGTTGGTACAACAGCAAATTAGAGATGAACTCGGTTCAAAGTTGAACTCGAGTTAAACTGTGTTTGTACAACCGGCCCTTACAGGTAAAAGTACGATTTACAATGTCTTCTTCAATTTGGACCATACGAGGTTGTCTAGGTCTTCCAGCGTGTCCACCACGATGTGGATTCAGACATTCTGTGTCTCTAGCTCTTTGCACGAGCGAGACAAATCGACGAGGTGCAGGGTGAGTACGGTTATGGAAACGATCGGCATACACTCGCGAAACCGCAACGGTATTTTGACCACACTCACCGTACATTAAAATCATGTCTACCAGTTCATTACAAGCGTGCGCCATTTTTGTTGTTTTTAAAGTCCGATCGTCAGATGTAACAAGTCAAGCACTCTCGTACACTATTCCACAGCAACGCGACGTATGATGAACTGCCTGTTTTAGTTTTTTCTCACCTGCATCGGCACCACTAGCGCTGCCTTGTTTGTTGTGATATTATACAATGATGAGCCATTGCCCAGGGACGGAGTTAGATTCTTTAATGGTCAGTATCTCGTTTTCTCTAAATATTTCGTTTATATGTTACTGGGAAAAAATGGAGTCAAGTTGATTGACTCAGCACTTCCCACACATAATGATGATACCATTTTATTATTTCCCATTGCATGAACCTATAGTCTAAAATCCCCTTGCAACTAAATTATCGCCCATCCGCCCGCAAAAACAACATCCAAGACCAAAACCTCCGTAAATAGTTTCTTGCGTCTCCCTCCTTAGGAACTAAGGCTCCACAATTTTTTTCTGCATGCTTGAACTGGACGATGCGAAACGATCAAGAGCCTCCAACCTGTCTAAAAACGAAGTTTAAGCTGATTTTATGTTTTTGGTTTTTTGATTATTGCTGCGCCGCCACTGACACGGTTTTTCAAAAACAGTGTCGTTTTCCATTCTCGTAGCGGTAATAAATGCTGTGTCAAAATTTTATTAAAATCAATTCAATAATTTTCGCTTTACGCAATATACATAGAACGAAATAAAGCAAAACTCGTATGTACAGATCACAAAATTGGTTTCTGTAATAAGCAAGCCAATGTTCCTATGGACCTAAAAAAGTGTAATATGCCGCTAGGTATTTCTTCTACAGGTCAATAGACGGACTAATATGAATACAACAAATTTTTCAGTTTTACCACCCCCGCCCCCCCCCCCCCCCCACCGCCCCGATTTCACCCCACCCAAAAAAAAATTGAAAATGATCAGGAACCCGTAAAACACCTAAAAACAAAGTTTGAGATGTTTTCATATTTTTTTTTTTTTTTTATTATCGCTGCGCCGCCACTGACACTATTTTTCCAAAACATAGGCGTTTTCCATCCTCGCTGAGGTAGTAATACTGTGTCAAAATTTCATTAAAGTCAATTCAATAATTTTCGCGTTACGCAATACAGAACGATCTAAAACAATACTCGTATGTATACATCACAAATTCTAAGTCCCTTGGTTTTTATAATAAGAAGGGCAATGTTCGGATGTACGTAAAAAGTGTATTATGTTGCTTGGGTTTTAATTCAAAGATCAATGGACAACCCATTATGAGTACTACAATTTTTCCTCCCACCCTCCAACCACCCCAAATTCCCACCCCCACCCAAGAAAAAGTAGAAAATGGTCAGGAACCCCTAAAACGCCTAAAAACGAAGTTTGAGGCATATTTGAAATTTTTCGTTCTTTGCTAATTACTCCGCCCCCCGTATAACGATTTTCAAAATTATAGGAACATTACCTACTACGACCCCACATTAAAACGCTGCCCAAATTTCATCACAATCCATGCAGCGGTTACTGAGATTACGAGGGTAGAAAGACGTGACAGACAGGCAGACAGAGCGACAGACAGACAGACAGACTGACGGAAATGAGTGACGTGGATTTTCGTTATGTACACATCATAAAACGCCCAAATAGTATATTATCTCAAAATCGAAAATTTTCGCGATCACAATACTCCTCTCACCTATCGGTGTGAGAAGTAAAAACACCCATTTTGGCGAGTATTATCTGCTGTAATAAAAAAAGTCGCAACTTATGAAACACCCTGTATTTATAAGCGTCTGCTTAAAAAAATAAACTAAAACCAACTATAATAAGAATTGGTTCTCACCTGCCAAAGAACCTTCCAGCACTTCACATCTTGATGATGGTACATTATCAACCCCTTTTGAATCCACCGGCTCATGAACTTGCTTCAGATCATCATCAACTTCTGAATGGTTCTCTCCCACCGATTCGTTTTGACTACAGTCAAATACGAAAGATTCACAATCAGACAGTTTACTTCCGGGTCTTGAATGGGGGGTATCACAATTTGCAGCAGATTTTCGATTTTTCCCAGTCGTATGATCTACCATAACTGTAGGCAACTGTGATTTTGATGTACCTTGAGTACTGTCAATATAAGTTGCATCCGAATCAGTCGCACTTACATCCAATTTTTCACCATGATCCACATCTGCCTGTTCACAGGTGTTTTCACTGTTCGTATCTCTTGTGTTGACTTTATCCATGTCTGTTTTCCTCAAAGCTTCTTCAATATCATAGGTAACAGTGTCTGAATCTGAAGCATCTGTAACCTGTGAACCAGATTTATTTTTTTCAACTTCTATAGCCATATTGTCTTTCTCAGCAAGGACATTTCCAGTGTGTGGATTATCTTCATAGGTTTTTTGAGGATTTAGATCACCTTCATGCGTTTTTTGAGGGTTTGGATCACCTTCAGGAATTTTTTGAGGGTTTAGATCATCTTCATGCATTTGTTGAGGGTTTGGATAACTTTCTTGAGTTTTTTGAGGGTTTGGGTCACCCTCTTGAGTTTTTTGGGAGTTTAAATCACCTTCATGAGTTTTTTGATGGTTTAGATCACCTTCATGCGTTTTTTGAGGGTTTGGATCACCTTCAAGAGTTTTTTGAGGGTTTGGATCACCTTCGGCAGTTTTTTGAGAGTTTGGATCATCTTCATGAGTTTTTTGAGGGTTTAGATCAGCTTCATGCGTTTTTTGATAGTTTGGATCACCTTCATGCGTTTTTTGAGGGTTTGGATCAGCTTCATGCGTTTTTTGATAGTTTGGATCCTCTTGATGAGTTCTTTGAGGGTTTGAATCACTTTCATGAGTTTTTTGACTATCCCTCATATATATGGAACTATCTTCATTTGCTAAATTCTCCTCCAGCAATTTTCTATCATCTAAGGTGACACTAACTTTATCAGTTAATGTCACCTTATCAGTCTTATTGTCAGAATTTGTTCCTCTATCTTCTGCAGAACCACCTTCTACAACAGGTCTTTTAAGATCCATACTTCCCGACTGCTTCATATCATCTTTTGCACACAAGCTTTCAAGATCGGACTCTTTCAAACCAACATTTTGCTCAGCAAGATTTGAAGGTTTATCCATTACAGATTGACTTCCTGCAACATCTGCTAGTTCAGTGTCCAGTCTGAACTCAATTTGCTCCTCTTTTTCTGATCCTTCCTCATCTGAGCTGTCATCATCTATGATAATGATATCATCCATTTCAGTTATTTTGTCATTGTGCATTCTTTCTTCTTCATTATCAACTATCTCTGCTGGTTTTTTTTCTGTGTCTTCATTTTCTGTACTTTTCTCACTCTGAGATTCTTGGTCTTCCATATTTTTTTCACAAGTAGCTTTTTCATCATGCTTATCAGTTAAAAATTTTTCATCGCCAACATCAGTCTCATCAGATAGGCTTACATGGTCCATGGATGTATCCCTTTGTGCGAGAATGTCCAAACTGAGTGTATCTTCAGCATACTCATCTTTGGATTTCTCTTCAGTATTTTTGTTATCTGAATGTTTGTCAGAGTTATGAGCCTTTTGCTGATCATTCTTTCCATCTGATTCAGCGCCTTGTTTGCGCGTGTCAACTAACACAGGCGAAGGATCTGTTGTGATTACGGGATCATTTTCAGAGAACAAGGTATCAAGAGAACATCGAGAAACTCCTTCATCTTGATCACTCGCCTCAGTTATGCTTGATGACACTTCTGCGATTGGCTTCTCATTTTTATTTTCGCTAGTTTCTTCGTTTGAACTGGCCAATTCAATTGTCTGAGTCGGTGCCAGTTCCAGAGAGCCACACTCTACATTGAAAACAACATGAATCAATATTAAAACCATAAAAAATATTCCATACAACACTTTACATTTCCGTGTACACCTTTCATCAGTATTTATTTATTTATTTTGTAATTTCAAACAGTAATGCCACTAGAACTTTGTATTATTGTTATGTCAAATCACACTTTAAATATGCTACTTCAGTACAGTGTCCTAATGATGCATGTCATATCCATCGGATTGAATCAGTTCAGAGAAGATTCTGCAGATTCATTAACTTCAAAGTTTGCAACAACAATGAATTTCATTGTAATAAATAAAACCTATACTTCAGCGCATTCAACAGGCACGTGTGGCCATGACAAAGCTTACTAAAATATGGCGTGACGATAACATCACTAAAGCTACCAAAATGTCGCTGGTTCAGTCTCTTGTGCTCTCCATATTTTTGTATGCCTCGGAAACTTGGACTGTTAAAAAGGCAGATCGAGCTCGCATAGAGACTTTTGAAATGTGGACGTGGAGGAGAATGCTGAGAGTTCCTTAATCCGCCCATCGAGCCAACGTTTTCATACTAGATGTGCTCGGTAATCCAAAGAGACTATCCTCCATTGTGTCGACGAGAATGATTACATTCTTCGGACATATTCACAGAAGCGATAATATGGAGAAACATGTAGTTTAGGGTCATGCCCCGAGTGGGCGGCGCCGTGGCCTTCCCCCTACACGCTGGATGGATACGACGAAACAGTTGCTGGATATGAGTATCAAGAGCGCCACTAAACTGGCAGTAAATCGCGAACGATGACGAGCCACAGTTCACAAAACTATTGATAATATTCGTGTCGGCAATACTCTAGCTCCGACTTAATGCATTTTACGAATTCACAACATGTCTGTTAAGACACTGTGACTATGATGATAATACTTCGAAAGCTATGCATTCTGAATGTTCATGAAATATTTTGTGAATTAGTCTTCAAATATCACTGTTTTATTCATTGAATTCATATACCTTCTTGGAACATCAATATGCTTAACAATGAGAGGTTCTGTTTCAAAAATCACAATATATGCACAAAGAGGGACTATACCACCTTACTATGGTTTTTGTATATAAATTGAAAAATGCTATGTTACCTACGTATTTTAATGAGTTTTCAAGGGGCCAAGTTCACTCATTCAATACAAGAAATATAAATGATTTTAACATATACAGAACAAACAAACAAAGTACTGCAATATCATTGCTCCACAAATCAATGAGTGAATTTAACCACCTGCAGCACATGTCAAAAACACTGTGACCCTGAAAAACTGTAAAAAGGATTTAAAAGAGTATGTTTTAGAACTTTAAATTTTGTTTTTATGGGCAAATTCATGATATTGTAAAATTGAACTATTTAAGGTACCCTTGTAAACTAGTTTTTTAGTTTAATTTATGCCTATTTAGATTGAATAATTTAGAGATATTTGTAGCTTGGGTCTATGGTAAAGACAATTTTTGAGTTTGTGTTAGATTGTGAACTTGCAGCTACTGTGAATATGGATTATGTTTACACAACTGTGGCTTTGGATTTATTTGTTTTTCAGTTGTTAATTGGTTATCATTTCACTACTGCATTAACTTTATAAGAACCATTATATCATTATTTTTATGTATATTATAGAACTATTGTTGACAGTTTTTCCTATTAAGTAAACACTATCATTATCATTATCATATTTATCTACTTCATGCTTCGTGAAAAATAGTTACCATCTGATAGTTGCTCCTCATCTATTCCATTCCATTCTTTGATAGTTTCATTTGACCACACACTATCAGAATCACCTCCCTCACCATTCATCAATCCTACATCAGCATATTTAGACTTGCTATCTTCCACGGCAGGTTCACTTTTCATTTGGATATCTTCAATTGCAGGAAGATCTTCAGATTTTATTATATTGTCATGTTCAACATACTCAGCATCTTTAACGATGTTTTTGTTAGTAAGCTTATCGGTAGCGTTGTTAGGATCTGGTCCCAAATCTAGAACATCCCTATCCAAAGTGAAAACATTACCACTGCTAACACTTGGGTCACCAGCAGGAGCATCTGGAATCATGCAGAAACATCATAATCCACTCTTTCACATCTAAAATATACACAGAGTGATCAGGGTGAAGTTTGATACCTCTGTTATTATGAGATACAAAAAAACTTTACAATAGAAGTTGTAGGTAAAGCAAAGATGATACAGGGTTATTGATGAAGTCACAGCCTAAAAAATTTAAGTTTTTTCAAATGAAAGACCCTATATATTATCCCAAATTTGAATTGTGCTATTCCACAAACATAGGGTTTTATCAGGTTATACAGGGTATTTTCAGAGATATGGCCACTTTTGTGAGACAATCTTAATGAATTCATCACACTGTATCTTAAAAAATCAATAACTGGAGGCTTGATTCTCGATGCTAAAATAACTTCCTGGTTTTGTCTAAAATTATCAACTTTCTTTGTTTTTATATACAGGGTGAACCAAAACTAACGACCATAATTTTCTTTGTTATTTTAAAGAGAAAACCCTGTATTCTATTGCATCTATCAAAAACAAACAAAACATAAAAATAAAAAGATACAACAATTTTCAACACAGATCTAAACAAAACAAAGAATACCTTTATGAGATTGTTTTGAAACTGTCTCATCATTGAAATCTAACAAATATTCATTAGTTTTCGAACAAAATCAACTAACCTACTGAATAAGATGTGACGTTAATACATCTAGTAGATGTAACTTCTGATTTTATTTCCTTTTTCACACCATTCCTAATCAGTGTGTCCTCCCAATTATCATCTGTCTCTTCTGTATCACTTCTACCTACTTTTTTTCTAAGAGACAAATTGAACATTTTGGGTTGCGGTACTGACTCACCTATAAATTTGACTTCTTCAGTGTCTTCATCCTCTGACTGAAGACCAGGTGCCTGTGAGGTACTAAAAACAACAAATGTATTAATATCAGATATTTTGGTTGAATTACACAAATAATCTTATCCTCTTTATATGGAACAAGCTTACAAATAAATAATATATTGTTACATTAAAAAAAATTAAATAACCCCAAATGCAAGTTATATGGTATGTTCACAGAGTTAACATCTCTAGAGGGAGCCTACTTGGAATATTGTCCAGCCACCATCTATAGCGCTATTGCCACCCTTCTTCGTCCGTTGCCAGTTTCTTCAAAATCTGGCAGTTTCCGCAGTTTGAACACAAAGTATTTAGCTGAGTATTTAACTATACATTCCAATATACTTGCAATGTAAATGATTTACGTGAAGATAATTTGTATCGATTTAACCAAATGTCAAAAATGGTAAATTTCATAGCGGAATGTCGCAATAACTTCTAATATGTCGTATATCTGGCAACCTCAATCGGCGAGCCCTTAAGCTGTGATGTGGCTGTCATTGTAGTTGTGATTATTGCATGTGTCGAGATTTTTTGTGATTTTAGTGTATATTTGACTGACTTTGTGACTATTTGTGGTGTGAATTAAATTATTTATGAACAATATTGTCATAATTGCATTATGAGACAACATAAAAAGTGCATAGTTTGCTGTAATAGCGACGAATCGGTGAACACTTCTTATCATAGGTGAGTATAGGTTTTGTTTTAGTTTTCAGTAGCGTAATATATGGGGATAACTGGGAACAAAAGTAACTTCACTCCAGTTTGAGGAATAACAATGGTTGTTTAATGTATGTTTTGTGCACACATTACATTCATGTCAATCAACATGAATTTTCCAAATTCCATTGTTTAAACTATTTGAGGATGTGAAATGCAAAAATGTATGCCACATTTACTTACAGAAAATCTATCTATGAGAATTTTATAGAACTGGATATTACCTAATACAATTATTATATTTTATTGCTGAAGTAAAAACATGATGCAGCTATTCCAACTATTCAGAACACTGTTATACATGTTCTGAAAAACACTTCATGGTGATAATAAATTATCGACTGTTACAATGAAATTATAATGAGAGTAACACTCTAAGTATAGCTAAATACGAATACAACTTATTGGTATCAGTTTGTAACATCACAGTAATAATTGAATCTATTAATGAACATCCAATTTTAATATAAAGTCGCACGCCACTGGTAATGCCCTCAAGCTGTCAAAATTTCCATTACATGTTGGCTGGTCAGCAACCTGTGCATTTTGTTGTTTACACTCCCTCTATAGATGTTAACCTTGTGGGTATGGTATTGTAGCACACAAAATTATATAACAAATAACATTCATATATTTTTTGTTTGAAAAGTGACTATGAAGAACACATTATCTTCAATAGTTGATCAATATTTTAATTGATTATTCAAATACAACAACATGTTGAAAATATTAGTAAGGCTTGTTATGTTAGGCTGAGACTCCTATATGCTAATGGGTCAATACTTAGTCAAAATATCAGAAAAACATTATGTGAATCTTTAATATTACCAAAACTGTCATACTACAATCTCATTTATTTTTCATGCCTCGAATGGTTACCAAAGATAGACTGCAAAAAATACAGAATTCATGCTGTCGATACATAAACAATCTTTGTAAGTACGATCATGTAACAGCTGCGATATCATCAATGAGATGGTTAAAAATCCCACAGTCCTATGAGTATTCTTTGATAACCTTTGTAATGAATGTGCTGAAGACATCTCCTCCAGCGTATCTCAAGGAAAAGCTAGTTACACAGCGTGTGATTCATGATTTAAACACTCACTATAACTGTCACCTCCACATGCCGCTGCATAGGACAGCCATGTTCCAGCACTCATTCACATACAATGCTCTGAAGTTTATTAATATGTTAAGCCCTAATATGAGAGACAATTTAGCAAAAAAATTATTAAGAAAATCGTATGTTAATCAATAACAGGTATTATTTACTTATTACTACTATAAGTTAGTGTTAAGTTAGGGTAGTTTTTCTTTATGACCTGGTTGAGTATGAATGGCCTTAGACCAGACTTCATCATTTGTATTTTTTACAATAAAGGCGTTATTATTATTATTAAATACTAATGACATTTATTATGTAGGTCTTCAAGTTGGCAATAATACCTTGACATCTAAAGTCTCCTAGAAATCAGACCATGACTTATAATAATAATCAAAAATAAACATATCTGAGATAATATTACATAGAAGATATTTTCTGCTAATATACAGGTATCTTTTTTTCCTAAGCACATATATAATATTGACAAAACATGTATATCAATCAATCAATTTATTGGTCATAATATACAATGTATTCACACAAGTCATAAGGAGATAATCTATGGCTAATGGACTACGTCTGATGCCAAACCCCAGAGAAAAAAAAGTCATAAGGAGAACAAAAGTAAAATTATAAACTAGAAATATTAGAAATATTTTTAAATACTTCATCTAAAAACCTACTACAAAAATTTTTTTAAAAACAATTATAAAAGATAGGCGAGGCTAAATAAAAACAAAATTTAAAAATTCATCAATTGAATAAAATGCTTCTGATATTAAAGCTTGTTTTATTTTTATTTTGAACTCAAAATATGGCAGAGTGGTGTAGCTTAATGGTAACTTATCATATAATTTAACAGCCTGATATCCTAGACCACATTGACATCTTGTTGAACGTTGATAAATTGGCATAAGTTTGTTTCTAATTCTGGTATCATATTTATGAACATCACTGTGCAATCTATATTGATCTTTATTTTGATGCACCCATAGTAAATTTTGAAGTGTATAAACCTCTGGTAAAGTGAGTATGTACATATATGAGAAAACATGTCCTCAGTCATCACAATAATTCAACCTACATATGTAATATTATTCAGCATTTGATTTGATATCTTCAATATAAAAACTGTATAAGTTTATGAGCCAATTATGCATACCTTTCAGCTACAATATCTTGTTTAACTACTATCTCTTCCAGATTAACCATGACTTCCTTATCCACAGACTGTTTGAAGACAACTTTACCATTCTCTGATATCACTGAACATGTTCGACTCTCTTGAATCTTTTCAATGATTTCTTGGAACAGTACTGATTCACGTGCTGCGTTTACCTGTTTAATCTCATCCTCGATAAAAGAGAGTAGTGCAAGAATGTTGCCTTTACTATTTCGAAGCGTTTTTACCAGTTTCAATGCGACATCTTTGATACAATTTATGTCCAATTTGATATTGCTGTTGTTTTGCTCAATGAGCCTAGCGCATTTATTCTCTAAAGCTTTGCTAAATTTAGATAGTTCTTCTAAAGTCAAATTAAGAGTTTTCTGTATTTGCTCTTCGTCACTCATCCTAAAAGAATTAAAAAATGTTTATCATATAATGTCTTGTGGGATTTGATAATGATAGCAAATTTACAGAGAATTACTAACTTGATATTGGTATTAGCGTGTCAATAGTACAATAATAGGAAAGTATTCTCTATACACTTGTAAAAATATATCAACATTTTTAGTCTTTTTTTAAATCCAAATATTCCATGATAATCAACGATGCATTGATGCAACTAAAATCAACCACAAATGATCAACGACAAAGAGCACGGAACAAGTAAAAGAGAAAGACTAGAGAAAGAGTTTGGGCGGGTTTGAGTTGACGTTGACACTAATGACATTCTAAACTGTCATCGCTTGGATTCACAGACGGCACAGACCATACCTTGTGCACAGCATGCTAAACAACCAGCAGGACAGCTCTGATGATTTCCTATATAAAAATTAGTTCCTACAGAATTTGACCTTGACGTCGCCATTATGGGTGTGAAGTCTGGGTAGAGATGCGAAAATAAAAAGTATCGATACCCGTACCAATTCGATATTTTTTGGCCAAGTATAAAGCTGTACACGCCAATAAAGGTACGTTTGGTTCGTACAGAGAATTTTGTGCAACTGACTACACCCTTCAATAATTATATAATTATTATTTTCGATACCGATACTCCTACAAAAGTATCGATACCAGCTTGAATCGCTCAAAATGTATCGATGACAAAAATACCCGATACAGTAGTGTACATTTTTAAGTAATACTTTGTTTGTTATTTTTTTATGTCGTTATTCAAATAATATTAATTAGAAATACTGATAAACTTTATTCATAATAATATAGGGAAAAATGTCAGTACGTACCTAGGTAAGTTTTTGTACATGCACAGCGCTATCGTGTTTTAAAATGTACTGATGAAATTGATCCAAAAGATGTATCATACTAATCAATTTCAGAAAAACGTTCTAACGAGTAGCTAAATGGCACAAAATATCATCAATAGGCTTGTATAAAATTTAGCTCAAAAGCGTCCTGGCTGCTTAACTGTTATATATCAAATCAGTTAAGTCATCTCCATCGATCCGTAAAAATAGTGTCCCTGCGCCGGTACTCTCTAACTTAGAAACGTGTTTCTATGCACTATCTACTATGGGATCGGGTGGCCTCGTAAATTTAACAGCGTGCCGTGACAGCATAGTAGACACGTGATAGGCACCCGAAACTGATCGATCGTCATGGTTGTCATGGTGATAGGAACATGTTTCTATCTCGTAAGTTAGAGAGTACCGACGCTGCATTTTTAAGTACATATTTTATCTGTAGGTTACATGTACTTATCTTAAGGGATGAGTCTAAAATCTAAGAAAACTTTTTCTGCAATTATAGTGCTTGTTTCGGCAATGTTTAGCAGCGCACACATTTCCAACACATTTTTTATCCATTTTAAAGATCATACACTATCAAACTGCATTATACAAAATCTCACTTCGTACGCCTATACATTTTAACTCGACAGTGGGCGACCTTGCGTCAATGATGCCCACCGACGCATACGCCTCTTTTGACAGATTATCACCCAAAATGGCGGGATGTGCATATGATTGGCGCGAACTTGAGATATTGTCCTGATTGTTTACTACGCTGTGCTTTGTGCCATGGCTCAACAAACAATCAACTGTCATTTTCAATGTCTGGGGATGCTTTGCGCCTAGCTTTGCGCCGATCCTCGACATTTTGGGTTAGATCATGGCCGACTCTACACTAGGCCGGAGCCTTAGATGCGGCAACGTGGCTTAGCTGTCAAATAGTGGGCCTATAGTTTCAGAATAATTGTTACATTTTATATGTATTAGAGTTTATCTGGGTTAATAAATTAAGAAAAAACTGCTTTTTAGAACTACTACTACTACTAATACCACTTACATCTGATGTCTGGTTCATCATAGTCAGACACTACAAAATAAAAATAAAGCAACCTGTTTCCTGCTGCCACTTCCACTTCCACTTAAATGAACACTCAAATTACTTTGTAAATTGTCACTTGAGCTAGAAAAATTCACTATTAGGTCACTGTGAAGCCATTCTTGCTGGTCTTGATTTCCTTTCACTATCAAATCTTTTCGTAGATATGCCCAGATGCATGCCCTCGTTGGCTTGCACAGATGAGTTCTATTAACTGTATTTTTCTGTGATATTTGGGAGGTCCAGAAAACATTGTAGGTACCACATTGTGCTCTAAAATAGGTCTTATCCTTTGAAATGTTTGTAAAGTATTGTCTTTATTCTTATAAATATAACCAGCCCATACGAGGAATACCGTTCACCCATTTCTGTTTATGTCCCTTATTGGAAGCACAATTGCTAATGAACACTCAATTTACTTTGTAAGTTTTAACTTGAGCTAGAAAAATTCACTATTAGGTCACTTTGAAGTCATTCTGGTCTTGATTCCCTTTCAATATCAAATCTTTTCGTAGGTATGCCCAGATGCATGCCCAGACGAGTTCTATTAACTGTCTTTTTCTGTGATATTTGGGACGTCCAGAAAACATTGTAGGTACCACATTGTGGTTTAAAATAGGTCTTATCCTTTGAAATGTTTGTAATTATTGTCTTTATTCTTATAAATATAACCAGCCCTTATGAGGAATTCCTTTCACCCACTTTTGTTTATGTCCTTCATTGGAAACACTAATTGCTAGTGCAACCTGGTGCTACACACTTTGCAGGCAACTTTTGATCTTTATAGTTTCGTTTGTGCAGGTAAATAATTAGAAACACATTAATAATCACCTTCCAACCATATTTTCTGCTCTGGAAGAATACACATGACTTAACCTCAAATAAAAACTCGGCCCGCTGATTCAGTGCTGCCATATTTCATGCTCCGGCCTAGTGAGTAAAGTCGACCATGGTTAGATTGGTTCTGATTTCAACAGCGGCGGCACGGCAGGATCATGGCTATCTACATAGAATATGAGTATAGAGATAAATAATATAGATCTCAGCGCAAATCTAGTATTTTATGGAAGGTAACATTAAGGACAACATAAACTTTATGTTGTCTTTAATTGGTTACAATTCGATCAATAAAGTAATTGTAGCCAATTGTGAAGGACCAACTAAATTGGCAAATAACCGCAAATGACTCACGAGAATTGAAAGTTAATCATGCATCGGTTGACTCACCCCTTGTTGGTTGGCGTCGGATGTCTTCCCCAGCTGGGTACTGCGTTGCTCTATCCAGATTCCTAGTTCGCTGAGCGATGTAAGGCTGTGGTCGCCCTTATTGGAGGTACCCGCTACACACGGGGTGACGGATATCACGCACACGTCCGTTCACCTCGGTAGTTGAAGTACGACTCGACTCTTTCTTCCGCGTCAACCGTCAGACTTCAAACTCGCAAGTCAAAACGCGGGAGATTCGAATATACAAAATTATTTAAATGGTAAATACCAATCGTAACCATTTTCCGCCCACCAAAAAATATTAAAAAAAAAATATTTTTTCCAATCATAGTAATTCCTATATTACCCACAAAAGAAAATTAGTGGAATTATCCCACCCATAACACAACACGAAAAGAAAAAAAAAATTATCATATACAAGCAAATCATGGCCTATTGTGCCGGCAAAGGGCACAGTTTCAATAAAGGACGGTCTAACAGCCCTTTACTCGTCTTAACTTGGGCGACTCTCGAAATGTTTCCCGTACCGGGATATAACTTAATAATCCTGCCTAATGGCCACTGTAAAGGACGGGTATTTTCATCCTTGAGAAGAACCAACTGGCCGACCGAGGGAGGATTATGTGGTGTATTCCACTTATGTCGTTGCTGAAGGGTGTGGAGGTACTCCATATGCCAACGCCGCCAAAAATGTTGCTGCATCTGTTGCACTAACTGCCACCTGTTCAACCGACTATGTTTCACACACAACAAATCTTCGTCAGGCGGAGCATTCAGGGGCTCTAATGTCAAGAAATGACCCGGAGTCAAGCTGCCTACATCGTTAGGATCAGAACTCAAACTACACAAGGGTCTCGAATTTAACATTGCCTCAATTTGGATTAAAGTGGTGCTCAATTCCTCATAAGTCAACACTTGCGCACCTATCACCCGCCGCAAGTGAGTTTTCACAGATTTCACTCCGGACTCCCATATACCTCCAAAGGAAGGACTAGCTGGAGGATTAAAATGCCACTTAATTTGCAAAGCTTCAGAAGCTTTAGCACCCAACAACTGTAAAGTTTTATAAGCACCAACAAAATTCGTACCTTGATCACTATAAATATCACTGCAACGTCCTCGCCGCCCTATAAAACGCCTAAGTGCTGCAAGAACAGCTTCACTAGTTAGATCTGACACAACTTCTAAATGTATTGCTTTAGTAGCCATACACACGAAAAGACACACATACACCTTTTGAGAACTAATGCCTCGTCTTTTACCTAAAGACATCCTCAAAGGACCAAAAAGGTCTACGCCACTATGGGAAAAAGGTTTGACTTCCGAAATTCTAACGGAAGGTAAATCACTCATTATGGGGACCACTGGAGGAGGCTTAACTCTAAAGCATTTTATGCAACGAGATAACACTGAAGCTATAGCCCGTTTGGCAGATAGTATCCAATATCTCTGCCTTAACAGATAATGCAAAGTTTGTGGTCCAGGATGACAACTCCTATTGTGCACACTTTGGATAATGAGATAAGTCAATCGATGCTTCCTAGGGAGCAGAATTGGATGCTTCCGATCATAGCTTAGACTAGACTGTCTCAAGCGACCGCCCACCCTCAGGACACCCTGGGAATCAATGAAAGGAGCTAACTTCTGTATAGCTTTGGGACAGACCTCCGCTCGACGAACTTTCCGCAGTTCATTATCCAATTCAACTCTTTGCACGTCTTTGACCAGAACCACCATAGCCTCATACAATTCAGCCTCGGATAAATTACCTATCTCACGCGGGTAACCCCTTTTTCGACACAAACAATTTTTACGAAATCTCAAACAATAAGCAACAACACGCTCAATTTTGCGTAAGGAAGAATATCTATTCAACAATTCTGAAACAATACTAGAGCCGTGAATAGTAATACAAACAACCTTTGCTTCTTCTTGTACATCTGTACAGGAAGGCTCACCTACACAAGTTACAGGCCAATCATCCCGAGGAAGCTTAAGCCAAGTTGGCCCCTCCCACCACAAGGGTTGTTCTAGAAATTGCCGAGGAAAAGTCCCCCTAGAAGCACAGTCACTAGGATTCTCTTTCCCAACCACATGATACCATGAATCAGGAGCTACCTTCTCCTGGATTATAGCTACACGATTGGCTACAAAGCTCCGCCACCTATGCGGAGAAGATTTGACCCACGTCACAACTACCTTCGAATCCGTCCAAGCACAAACATTATCTATTTTCTGTGTTACCATTATATGGGATACACAATCAATCAGCTCTGCGGCTAATAAGGCTGCACACAATTCCAGTCGTGGAATCGACAGTCTTTTCAAAGGCGCCACTCGAGTTTTGGCACACACCAAATGTACAGAAATACTGTTCTCCGTGGAAACCTGTCTCAGATAAACTACAGCTGCATACGACTTCTCCGAAGCATCGCAAAAAGCATGAATTTCTGTAAACTTTGCCTCTATATGAAGTATATGTCTAGGAATTTTCAACGAAGATAGCTCAGGTAACTCAGCCACAAAAGTTTTCCACTGGTTTGCAACTTCCAGCGGTGGCTCATCATCCCAACCTATCCCTAAAGCCCACAATTGCTGAAGTATTTGCTTGGGAACAATGATTACTGGAGCTAAGAATCCTAGAGGATCATACAGTCTTGCTATTTCTGACAAAATATTCCTCTTTGTACAGGACCGTATCTGAGGATGTACAGAATAAGAAAAACAATCCGTAGTGGGACACCACTGCAAACCCAACACTTTTATTCCAAGAGAATCCTTATCAAATACAAGTGGCTGCTGATGAACCTCAGGTACCTGAGCAAGTACTTCAGAACAATTACTTGCCCATTTCCTCAGTTCAAACTTTCCCAACGCCAATAATTCAATCAACTGGTTTTGAGTATCCAAGGCAATTTCCTTGGAGTTTGCTACTCCAATGGCGTCATCAACATAACAGAAATTCTCCAAAATATTTACAGCTAACGGAAACCTTTCACCCTCATCCCTACACAGTTGCAGCAACGTCCTAATCGCTAGAAAAGGACTAGACGTTACTCCATAGGTAACGGTCTTCAACTGATATTTCCTTATAGGCTCGTCACCGTTAGGTCTCCACAAAATAGTTTGATAACTAGTGTGAGACTCCTCAACTAAAATCTGTCGATACTTTTGCCGTATATCCGCGGTAAACACATACAAATACAACCTGAAAGATAACAATATTGAGACGATATCATTTTGTAACTTGGGACCTGCTAGAAGAACATCATTCAAGGACTTTCCATTGGTAGTTTTAGCTGAAGCATCAAAGACAGTCCGAAGCTTTATTTCACCATTCGCATTCCTTTTCACCACCGCATGATGAGGAATGTAATACTCACTATTAGACCCCACTTGGTTCCCAACTTCAGACATGTGGCCTTGCTCCAAATAGTCAGCCATAAAATCACAATATGCTTCATGTAAGACGGAATCACGACGAAAACGTCCTTCCAACAGCTTAAATCTATGTAAAGCCTGTGAATAGGAATCACCCAGGACTGGGGGGAATTCAGAAAAGGGAAGCTTCACCACATATCTTCCTGAGTCCATACGCCAACAAGATGACGTAAAGAATTCCTCAGCCTGCTGTTCCTCTTCAGACAATGCGACACACTTAGGGATACTTTCAATTTCCCAAAACTTTTTCAATGTACAATCCAATTCCCCCACAGAAGTTAGAAAATTCAGCACACTATTAGTGGAAACACCACCCAACTTGCCCATTAACACCCACCCAAATACGGTGTTAATAGCATGTGGCCCACCATTCTGTCCTCTCACATAACCGGAACGTAAGATCTCACCAAATACTTCTACCCCTAGAAGCAGATCAATTTCCATTTCATCATGTGCAGCCAAAGGCTCTGCGAGGCAAAGATTTTCTAAATACTTCCACTTCTGAACAACAGCAGGAATTTGAGGTACCTTCTCACAAATCTGAGGTATCACAATAGCTTCCAAATTGAAGCTAGGATACGGTTTGCTGTAGGGAAAGATAACACAAGAGACTTTTCCCGAACTCACATTCGATGACATTCCATTAATGCCAACAACAGGGGTTGAATACTCCTTACGAGTAAGATTCAACCTTCTCACACAAGATTCACTAATAAAATTGGCTTGACTAGCAGAATCTAACAAAACACGACATTTGGTGGATCTACCCTCAGAATCCAATATTGAGACTAGTGCAGTAGCAAGCAACATTCTAGGCTGCACAGACAACTTACTTGCCATGACTTGAACATGACTCTCAGATTCATTAGAGGTACTACCACTGACATCACAATCTGTCACTTTAGTGTCCGGAAAATGCAATAGTACATGGTGTTTTCCACCACAAACCCCACAAAGTTCTTTTGATTTACATTTATTTACTAGATGAGTAGCTCCCAAACAATTAAAACACATTCTAGTCCGCTTGACAAAGGCATGCCTCTTACGACATTCTGCCTGCAAGAATCTATCACATTTGATCAACGAATGTGGTGAACCCTTGCAAAAATTACACTTTTCCTGTGTTAATGTGCCAGTCGAAAAACTAAGTGTCTGCCTTCCCTTGGGATTAGCAGGACTATTATTCTTTCTAAACCCACCACTAGCATTAGACACATTACTCCCTTGATATGCGGAAGTAAGGGATGTATTTTCCAGAGCTCGACAGGTTTTCTCAACAAATCCAAAAAGCATGTCAAACCCCGGAACATTATTCCCATTATGTTCTAGTTCAAATCGCGTTTTAAGGGAAGAAGGTAATTTCTGCAACAATAAATTGAATTTGGTAAAATCCCATAGGTTCAAGTTACTCATCTCTAAAGCCACCAAATTTTCAGAAAATATTGACAACAATTTTCGAAGTTCAACTGCAGAATCATGCCTAGAGGGAGAAGCATTATAAATTGAAAACCAATAATTGCTCAATAAAACACGTTCATTCTGATATCGACTCATTAATGCATTATAGGCTATTTCATAATTATCCTCAGTAATGGGCACATTCCTTACTATTAGACCTGCCTCTTTTTCTAAATAAGAAATCAAGAACTGAAACTTTTCTATTTTTGACAGCGAATTATTTCTATGAATAAGAGTATTGAATAAGTCGATGAACGTAGGCCACCTTGTAAGGTCACCATCAAACTTCGGTATTTCAATTTTGGGAAGCCTCAAACAATTTTCTCTTACGACCACTGCAGATGTTTCATGCTCACTACGAGCCATCATCTCATCAGAAAGATCTTTATGAATGCCCCTTATTGAATATCTCATATCATCAAACATTGTATGAACTGCTTCCTCCTCCTCTAAGGCAGACTCATCTACCAAGGCTATTATTTCATATTGCAAATTCTCAAACCTCGTTACATACCCATCTAGCTCTCCATACCTGAGAAAAAACTCCGTCCGATACTCGCCATTATCACGAGCCTTCTTGGCCGCCTCAAGAACATTTTTAATAGATTTTAAAACTAGCGCGCGTTGCCGTTGCAACTTCACAACATTTGCATTAGGCATGTTCAGGTATCAGGTAACGATTCAATGTAAACACAAGACCAAAATAATCAAATTTAGAATCAATCTGCTAGTAAACACAACTTCTTTACACAAACAATACGGCAACCACACACAAATCACAAAATTTTCAGTTGTTATTCTTTTTCGAAATCTCCGTCGACTACACCAATTGTCGAAACGCCGGTTTTCGAACCCCCAACCGAATGTAACCAACTGAATCAAAACAACTTTGCGCTCACGCAATTCGCAAAATGTCAATTTCAAATGCCCAGAAAACTCCCCAGATATGTATTACCAACACAATACACCAAAAGTTGCTTGTTTTCGAATATAACCAATTTTTACAAACAGCGCGCAACACTAACAAATTCCGATGTCACAAAAAAACTCCGTTTTTTGTCAAGGATACGTACCAATTTAGATTTTACGTAGACTATTTTACTATAGCGCGATTTATTTATCCGTGCTCGGAGGGCCAAAAAATGGTTACAATTCGATCAATAAAGTAATTGTAGCCAATTGTGAAGGACCAACTAAATTGGCAAATAACCGCAAATGACTCACGAGAATTGAAAGTTAATCATGCATCGGTTGACTCACCCCTTGTTGGTTGGCGTCGGATGTCTTCCCCAGCTGGGTACTGCGTTGCTCTATCCAGATTCCTAGTTCGCTGAGCGATGTAAGGCTGTGGTCGCCCTTATTGGAGGTACCCGCTACACACGGGGTGACGGATATCACGCACACGTCCGTTCACCTCGGTAGTTGAAGTACGACTCGACTCTTTCTTCCGCGTCAACCGTCAGACTTCAAACTCGCAAGTCAAAACGCGGGAGATTCGAATATACAAAATTATTTAAATGGTAAATACCAATCGTAACCATTAATGTTTACCTTTATTTTACACCGCATGGGTTGAGTATTATTTCAGAATTCTGTCCTATTGTACACTTTTTCTACTCCACCCCTGTCACGGCGAATGAAACTATCCCAAAATGGCGTCGCCGACGTCAGGTATTTGCAATATGTCATCACAATGTAACCGACCTTGAGTAAGACAGCTGATTGTTTGTTGAGCCGTGCTTTGTGCATTGTGGTCTGTGCTCGTGATGTCGTGATTCTTCAGTGTATATGTTTTGTGGTGATTCTGTATTCTGTGATTGTTGATTCAAATTTTAATTTGATTGAAATCATATGACTGAATAAGAGGATTTGTTAATTTGTTTTAGTTATTGAAAGTTCGGAAATTTGAAGCAATGGGAGAACAGTCTATACCACCCCAAGAAAACGGAGTTCCAGATAAGCAAAAACCTAACAGTCCGCATGGAGACAGTAATGATATGAGTAATATGGATATGAACACTACAGAGGACGACGATTTTGAAGACATGACCCCTGAAGGTTTTGAGTTGTACTCACATCTTATCGACCACCAACTTCACAACAATTTATTGTAGATTTCGAGAAGTTAAACAGCCAGCTGGATGCTCTCAATTCTGCATTGGATAATATCGAGCAGAAGAATGACAATATTCATGCACAGCTAGTCCAGTTGCTGAATGCGAATAGAGAAGTACGACATCAGCTGCAGGTACTAGAACCGAAAGATGGATCATCTAGCGATACCAATTAACTAAACATCGACATAGTGCAACAGAATTCTATTGTTGGCATTTTTTGTAATTGGAGCAGTCTCATTTGAAATTGTCATAGCAGCTTTACTAGTGCTTGTAAGTTCCTATTTTGAAGTTACTGATGTGCTCCAATGAAATAATAAAGGAATATAACAGTTGAGATCATTAAATTTTTATATATATAAATGAATATTTTATTTTAGTAGAGAGTGACACCTTATTTGTTCTAAATTTGATACTAATTAGTTCAATTACCAGCTTGCAATAAAAAAAAAGATCATTGCACTGAACGTTACATACAAGATACAAGAAAAGGTTAAAAAAATCTGCATTGTATTATCAGTACAAATCATTTTGCCATCCCCATTGAAACTATTATAAATCTCATAATTTTGAGTATGTAGATCAGCATTACTTATAATCTTAACTTCCACATGCTTTTAAATATTTGCCAAGGATTGTGGACCGAAATATAAATTTTTTCAGTGAATATAATTTCTGAAACTCATACTTTACTAATTAAAACCATATCTGTTAAAATAGGCTCTAATAACATTCTAGGTTTCAGCCACCTTTGATGCAATGATGATGCATCCATATCTCTATTAATCAATGGTGTAACTAAAGGCCCGCAGCTGCGGGAATCCCCGCCGTTTTGGGTGCCATCGTCATTTTGGGGGCCCACGTCGTTTTGGGGGCACCATAGTCTTGGAGGCACCATAGTGCTTTCCTTGTATGTTAGTATTTTTTACAAAAAATACATATGAACCCCATGATACATCCCTATCATTGAAAAAGTGGGACAGTATTGCATTTTCAACTAAACCCTAGAAACTGGCGCAGTATCTGCAGTAAATAGAAAAATACGGTAAAACAGCATACATCAAAAATTTTTAGCCTAATTTAATGCGGTGTCTTTCAAAACACAGGTTACAGAAACAACCAACATATAGGTGTAAAATATAAACTAAACAAAGACCTTCTAAAAAAAAATTTAATCGTTAAATGTGTGTTTTCTAACCACGAATTATGTATATTTTCGGGTGATTTGTTTCTGTGACCTGTGTTGCGGAAGACACCGAGTTAAATTAGCAAAAAACTGTTTGACTTTTTTTTATTTGAGAATTTATTTATTTATTTATTTATTTATTTATTTATTTACGGGTGAAACCCTTGTTACAAATATATACAAAATCACATTAAATGCTACGAGTATTTTTAACAAGACTTTTAAAAACGCTAAAAGAAGACCCAAATATTTCTATACTAGATACAATTTCATTACCAAGCTTAGCAATTCTAGTTATGGGTTCATTTAAGCCATAATTGGTGGAATGAAACGGTACATAAAAGGTGTCAGAGTGTCTCGTTCTCTTAGAGTTAGCATTTAGTGAAACTCTCTGCAATAAGTCGGAACAATCTATGTAACTATTTATTATTTTGTGTAACAAAAACAAGTCGAATTCTTTCCTACGTTGCTCAAGGGTACTTATATTCATATAGAGAAGTGTATTAGTATAACTATACTCCTCTCTTATGCAGCCCATTTTAAAGGCACAAATTCTTAAAAATTTTCTTTGTACACGCTCTAATTGAAAAATATATGTATTATAACTTGGAGACCAGATAGAACTACAGTACTCAAGCAAAGAACGGACGAGTGAACAATACAAAATTTTAAATGAATGAAGTGACAATTCCACACTATTCCGACTTACAAAACCTAGCATCTTGAATGCTCTGCTGATAACACTTTCAATATGCAAATTAAATGTTAATTTTGTATCGAAAATAATTCCTAAATCCTTGATGTGATCAACGTCTTGTAATACTTCACCATTAATTGTATATTGGCATCTTATAAGAGAATGAGACCTACTGAATGTTATTTTAAAACATTTTGAAGCATTTAGATAAAGCAGATTAACATCACACCAATGCGAAAGGCGATCTAAGTCCTTTTGTAATAACCTAGCATCAGACATGTTCTCTACAACTCTAAAGATCTTCACATCATCAGCAAACATTAAAAGTTCACTATCCAGTGCATTAGCTAGATCGTTGATAAATATATTAAACAACAATGGGCCTAAATGAGAACCCTGTGGTACTCCAGAAGATACAATAATATTGCGAGATGTACATCCACCGTATTTGACCATCTGAGATCTATCAGATAAGTAACTACTTATCCAATTCAACATCTGACCATAGATACCATAGCTGCTCAGCTTAGACACGAGTAATGCATGGTTGACTCTATCAAAAGCCTTAGAAAAGTCTGCATATACGGAATCAACCTGTTGGCCACGTTCAATCGAATTGCATAAGTAATTACTATAAAGCATTAAATTAGTACAGCTTGACCTACCCTGACGAAAACCGTGTTGCTGATTAGTAATTATGTGTTTAAAATCATTTTGTAGAGCAACATTCACCAAAAAATCCAGCAATTTTGGAATTTCTGACTGAATACAAACAGCACGGTAGTTTTCAACATTCTCCTTTTGGCCAGATTTAAAAATTGGTTTTAAAAAGCTTTGCTTCCAGCAACTTGGAAATTGACCAGAGCTCAATGATTTGTTGAACAACAGCTGCAGTGGTTTTGTCAAAGTAAATATACAACGTTTTATAAAAAACATGGGAATATTATCAGGACCAGTTGACAGTTTCCAAGGAAGAGACATAACTCGGGTTATTATATCTTTAGCATCTATGTACAAATGACTTACGTTGACGTTGGATGAAAAGGCATATGTGGGTGTCTGATTAACATGAATATCATTATATACGGTAGAGAAATAATCGGCGAATAGATCCACTGTTGTTGGAATATCATCACTCATCATATCGCCATAATTCATACTTGATGGTATATTGGATAAATTCCGTTTTTCATTAATAAATTTCCAAAATGAATGGGGACTTCCAGATATACTACTTTCAACCTTACAAATATAATTTTGATAACAGATGTTTCGCAGCCGATTACAGCTAGCTCGTAAAGTGGAAAAAACATTGTAATCATCCTCATCCATTGATTCTTTATATTTTTGATGTGCTATTTTCTTTTGTTTGAGCATCTTTTTCAAGTCTAGATTAAACCAGGACGGATAGGAGGAATTCCTATATCGTTTCATAGGAATAAACCTTTCAATGCCACGATACACATATTCATAAAATAACTCAACGGCATCGTCAACAGACTTATTTTCTAGTAGTGTATGCCAATCAATATAAGATAGATAATAATTAATCTGCTCATAATCCCCATTACGAAAGTCAAAATAGTATTCCTCATACTTTGCACTGGATGATGTTTGCATAACTAAATCAAAACATACTGAAGAGTGATGGATACTATTCTCAAATAAATAATCCAAAGGTGAATTTACAATAATATTCACATTCGAAAAAATAAGGTCTAACAGAATATTCCTTGAATTAGGAACGCTGTTGACTTGGAACAAATTTAAAAAACCAAATATATTAGATAACTCTATAGCGGGTGAGTTAGGCCTGCCAGAGACAGTTAACCCATACTCATCGTTACCCCAGGTGACATTGGGTAAGTTATAGTCTCCACACACAACAAAGTCGCAATCAGTGAACTCATCAAAAATATATTCAACAGACTGGGCATGTTCAATGTAAATCTGAATATCTGAGGCTGGTGGAATATACACACCCCCAATTACGAGACACTTATTACTAATTTCAATCACAACAAATACCTGCTCAACATTAGTATGAGGCACTGACACTCGACGCACCACTAAATGCTTCTTCACCGCCACCAACACACCACCACCCCGACCTTTGGTACTTCCTGTAGCATCCCTGTCGGTCCTGAAGATATTGTAATTCGCAAGTCCTAGCTCCTCATCAGAATAATCACTGTTAAGCCATGTTTCCACTAAAACTATAACACTAAAGTCTGTGCATTGGATAGACTCTTGCAGCACCTTCAATTTGGTTCTAAGACCACCCACATTCTGATAATAAACAGAGAGAGCAGTTTCATTTTCAGGACTCCCCTTTGATTGCTATTTGCTATAGTTGATTCTCTCCTTACTCAGCATTAGATGTTTCTGATAACTGTGACAATTTGTATCAAAGACGTGATGGTTGAAATTAATATTAGGTACCTTTAAAATTTCAGATGCGTACTTACAGTTGGTGCATGTATAATTTTCTCTAGTGTTACACTGTTCCTTTTTATGAGACTCACTGCAAAGAGGACATATTTGTCCAGATTGACATTTGTCGGCGTGGTGTCCATATTTCCAACACTTAAAGCATCGGACGACACTAATGAATTCAAAAAATCTATATCCATTGAATCCAACATATATATACTCTCTTTTCGTTATTAAGTAGTTAAAAATTTGTGGAGCAATCTCTAATATAACATTAACCGTGTTCTCTTTGCACTTTGGCGTTTTATACTTATGTATTAACTTCATTTCACCTTCAGTGTCATCTGGAACATTCTCTTTTCGAAGTGTTTTCAAAAACTGAGGAATATTGGCCACATCTTCCTCCTTCACATTAAGTAATTTAATCTTTGGATTTATCAATTTACCCACCTTAACCTCATACTCCTCACCCAATTCTTTCGCAGCACTTATTTTTAATTTCTCTAGAGAGTTCTCATCCTGGCAGTGTATCATTAAACGCCCGTGTGAACCATGCTTAACTTCAGAAACAACAACATCAATATCAGCGGGAACGATTTTTTGCGCCAGCACACTTTTTGTGGTCGAGCTGTCTTGATTTACATTCTTCGGCTTAATAATAAGAGGTTTAGATTTTAATACCTCAGAAAAAGTTGGTTTTTCATTTGGAATCCTGTTGGTCGATTCAAGCAATTCAATCAGCTTACCAGTTTTTTCCAATATTTCATTGGTTTTCAAATTCACTAGATCTGGCTTCTCTAGATTGTCATTGACTGCAGGCAAACAATCAATGCAAAACCATTTTATCCCGGCACAATCACGTTTTAATTTCACTAATTTATCATCCACTTCTGCACAGTGGGTATGGAACGACTTCTTACAAAAATCACATACTATACTCCTCGTATTAACAATAAAATTGTCGGAGCACCGGACACACGTCTGTGCGCCAGGCGCCATACTAATTGCATTTGAAAATCTGTGACTCTATGCACATTTCTGTTTTTTGCGAGCAAACCTCAACGTTAAAGCCTGGAAGATGGCAATAAACATTGCCGAAAGCTTGGCAGTCCCCTTTATGCAGTGACCCATGCTTATTTTGGACACAATTATTATACAGGGTGTTAATTAAGTATGTTAACAAACTTTAACCATGAATAGTACTCCGAAAAATAGAAAGAAAATGTCATATGAACATGGGTCCGGAAATGCTTCCTAAAGGAGCTACGCTCCTTTGCATGGGGCACCCTGATGACGGTTTTCCCTCGGTATTCTCGAAACCATTCATAACAAAATTACGAAATTAGGTACGATGGGTAAACTTTTGACGCTGAATCTGATTCTGAATTCAGAATTTCATAATTTTAATCAGAGGCGTATCATACGGGAGGAGTTAAGGGTAAAAATAACCCCATTTTCTAAATGGTAATTTTTTTGACATTTTGATTTTGGAATATGGTATTCCAGAGATTTCTACGTAATAATGGTCTCTTGGTAAATCTCGATTGGGCTAACCGTTTTCGAGAAAAATGCAAATTATTGAATCGATGCAGGCTATTGTAAATAAATAAATGTTCATCTATTTAGTAAGTGTGCTGTGAAAAACAATTTTTCTCGAAAATGGTTAGCCCTATCGAGATGTACCAAGAGATCATTTTTACGTAGAAATCTCTGAAATACCATATTCTAAAATCAAAATGTCAAAAAATGACCATTTAGAAAATGGGGTTATTTTTACCCTTAACTCCTCCCGTATGATACGCCTCTGATTAAAATTATGAAATTCTGAATTCAGAATCAGATTCAGCGTCAAAAGTTTACCCATCGTACGTAATTTCGTAATTTTGTTATGAATGGTTTCGAGAATATCGAGGGAAAACCGTCTTCAGGGTGCCCTATGCAAAGGAGCGTAGCTCCCTTAGGAAGCATTTCCGGACCCATGTTCATATGACATTTTCTTTCTATTTTTCGGAGTACTATTCGTGGTTAAAGTTTGTTAACATACTTAATTAACACCCTGTATATTATATATAATATTATACAGAGTGAGTCCTAAGTTGATTCGTTTTTTAAACTGTGTATAGAAGTCGTTGAAATAAACTAGTTTTTCATATAATTTTTTTCACAAAACTGAAAAATAAGCGAGATCCGAAATAAAAAATGTAAATCTAGGCTTCTGTATCAAGACCTACCTACCCTAGCGCTGTTTAGTTTTTTGTTCGGATTCTTGTCTTATGAATTAGGCCATGTTACTACGACTTTAGAATTAGGCATTGCACCTGTCAGATAGTGCAGTAATCACTTCCTGTTTACATTTGTTAATTTTAAATCATCGGTAATTCCTAAAAGCGACAAATTATTAGAAACGCAAATTTTAGGATCTACCAATTTAAAACTAACTACGATAAACGGAAAGTTTAGACTTACTTTTTTTTGATTCTGTATCTCGCTTATTTTGCAGTTTTTTGATAATAAAAGTTATCTGAAAAAGTAGTTATTTGAACGACTTCTATACACAGTTAAAAAAAGTATCAACTTAGGACTCACCCTGTCTATATACCTACATAAAATATTATGAAATAAATAGGCCACGGGGGGCTCCAGGAAGTATCTTGCGAGGGGGCCACGAATTTGAAGTTATGCCACTGCTATTAATAGTGGAGAATTTTTAAGTCATTTGTTTCAATAAAAACAAAACAGGTAATTATGAACCACATATTTATTAAATCACAGCTCTGCCTTGATTCTCAAAAGAAGCTCTTTGAACAGCTCTACATCCATCTCCTCGATAATGGTGACGTTTTCTTCTTTGTTCTTCGAATGATCCAGGACCATTTGGCCTCGAGTATGACCAGTGTAGAGTTCAACAGCGGCATTGTGCTTACTATGTTTCCGGATGAATTTTTTTGGGTCGATGAAACAAAAGGCTAATAAACCATCACAAGGTATCCACAGGTCGCTTTTAACCTTCTTTTCTATACCTTTCTCTCCTCGCGCTAGAAGCTCAAGATACGGCTTGTCTCTAGCGAAGGTGCCATATAACCATTCCTGAAAGAGAAAATTATTCAGTTAGTATATCTGTGCAGTACATCAGGGTCGCTATGTAATATGCTCACTTCGTGTTACACACTGTATTATACTTGATGGTTAACGGAGTCCTTAGTAAAACACTTCATGCTCAAAACTTGGTGTATATTGATCTTTCCTTGTTACGGATGTATCTTATATCTGACCCACATCCTATTGACCACACTCGCTCTGTGTTTATAAACAATCTTACCTAAACAATACCTTAATCAATGCCTAAACATTATACATCATTATTTTCCAACATCTCACGCACGGACTGGTAATCTGGTGTTACCAGTTTCCTCCGCTTTACTAATCTACAGCACAACCCTTAATCTACTATAAATATACATATATTAAAACAAATAAATATCAATTATGAGGAAATATTATCTAACCTAATGATTCTCCACATCTGCTTCTATCAAAAATTTCTCTTTTATGTTGCAAAATATCTGTGGTTTCTAGATACATGCTCTGTGAGGCCTGGTGCGTGTTGTGTTGATTTATAATGTCGTTCCATTAATTTGAAATGATTTGTAGTAAAATGGATTCACACAAAATAGTATTGGCGGATTAATATTGTAACTAGTCTAATTTCTAATCAAAATTTTATCTTGTCTCACAATTCCGCTTAGTTACTTGACTGAGACACTGTATTTATAATAAATCATTCAAATTTTATAAAAATAACAAATGTGTATCTTTACAGTATGAGAGAGCTTACAATTTTCTATAAACTTGATAATTTAGCATTTATTTACAAATCTCATACCTTTGGTATCTGAACTGTGCGGCTTGGTTCCCATGGAAGGATATAAATTTCACATTTCAGACATTCTAAGACGATGTGCACAGCCTCTGGATCCATGTAAAAATTAAATTCTGCGGCTGATGTTATATTTCCAACCCCTGAAAGTAAAAAGCTAATTAATAAGCTATATCAAGAGACTGGTCCTCTGTTTATATGAATAATCTAATTACGAGGATTGCTCTATATCTCCGTCAATCCACCAGTACGCAGACAGCTGTTTCACGCTTATTAGCGATCATCAGTGCGCCATAGGTCGATTGACTGAAATAGAGAGCATCAATTCTTTCATGTCCACCAGACATGTGAAGCATGTTGTAGCAGGCGACAGAAAGGTTCTGCCGGTGCGCCATCTGGTACCCGAAGGTAACGGCAAACCAAAGAAATCGCTGCTGAACAGCAGTAGATTTCTTGGTGGGACGCCACGGCGCGTCCGCTTGGCCACCAGAGAGCGCGGGTTCTATATGCTGCTGCATATCAAAGCCGATATACGAGGGTTCTCTATATCGGCTGAAATCAAGTGAGTCAAAGAAAAGTATCTGTTGAGAGGTTCCACTGATGAAGACTGAACTTCAGCATGGTTGTCTCGGTTTGCTCCTTTTTTTCTTGTCATTGCTGGTGACGTGTTTATTGAAACCGTATCCGCGTGAGAACTTAGTAAAAGAGAAAAAGCAATCGATTTCATGTATACCAAAAGTATACTACGCAACCTCAAGGGAGCAGTGCCCCACCCAAGCGACGCCCATGATCCTCTTCAGGGTTTGAAACTCTGGTCTGGGAGGACCTGAACCATCTTTTCTTTTTACTGATTCCTCATCTTGCTCCCAGCGTTGTTTAATTCTTAGTATCGTTTTTTGTTTCTCTTGTAGAACTGTGCAACTTGACGAATTTTCCAACCTTCTTCAATTTTAGCCACTATTTGATCCTTCTCTATTTCAGATAACTGACGTGGCATTTTTACTTTTTAAATTTGTCAAACACTGTCATGCATGAAATTTAGCACTAACTTCCAATAGACAATTGACTGGCACCAGCACCAGCCCATTTTATACAAAATATGACGTAGATCGTTCTCTTTCTGATTCTTGTATGCCTTTTCATGATGCTTCTCAATAAATATTATTATTACGATGTTGTTATACCTCTGATATTCCCTCCCATGATCCAGACGTCCTTGATCAGTCGCGCAACGGCGGTGAACAGCTTCAAGGTGAGCGCCAGCGTGGTGAGCGGGCCCAAGCAGATGACGCTTATCTCTTTGGGGGAGGATAAAATAAGTTCATGCAACGCGACGGAAGCGGGCGTGTCTTTGACGATCGAAACGTCGGGTTCGGTCTCGTGTTCTACGTCTCCGAAACCGTCCCTGCCATGGTGAAGATGGAGAGGCTCGTTATGGACGATGAACGGTTTCCGATGGAGGATGAACTGCTCTTTCGCTCCCAAGTACACTGGTATCTGCAAAGTTATTCACATTGATGCACTCATTTTTTATTTTCATAGAATCTTACACCTACAGGGTTACTACTACTACTACAGCTTACTAAAATATGGCGTGACCATAACATCACTAAAGCTACCAAAACGTCGCTGATTCAGTCTCTTGTGTTCTCCATATTTTTGTATGCCTCGGAAACTTGGACTGTTAAAAAGGCAGGTCGAGCTCGCATAGATGCTTTTGAAATGTGGACATGGAGGAGAATGCTGAGAGTTCCTTATACCGCCCATCGAACTACCACTTCCATACTGGATGAGCTCGGTAATCCCAAGAGACTATTCTCCATTGTTTCGATGAGAATGCTTACATTCTTATGTATTTTATTTTCATGAAATCCTACACCTACCCTGTAGAGGTAGCTTTCACCAAGAAAAGGTTCTGTTATGTGTATGGTAGACTTCAGCAGGTATAGTTCACTATGAGCTTCTGCCAAGTGGACGAACCATCGCTGCTGAAATCTACTCAGCACAGCTTATCAAAGTTGCGGTCGCACTAAGTCAAAAACAGCCTGCTTTGGTGAACAGAAAAGGCGTTGCCTTCTATCAGGAAGACCACATACAGTAAGAATCGTCCAGGAAACTACAGCGCGACTCCACTGAGAAATTCTACCTCATCCTCCATACTCACTAGACTTTGCCCCGAGTGACCACCATCTGTTTTTGGCCTTGGAAAACCACACGCGGAATCGACGATTTGGAAAACGAGATGACACACTTCTTCAGTTGCCAAAAGCAAGATTTTTATAAAAAAGTAGGAACGAATTTACTTGAATAAATTCAAACGGCGCTCTCATTGTGGAATTTGTTGGTATAAAAATTTAATTTCTTTATTAAATTGACAAAACCAGATTTTTCCCGGACTAGTAATCAACACATTTAACACTTAATCTTAAAAAATGTAGTCAAGTTGATTCACTCAGTACTTCCCACACATTCCGATGATACCAGTTTTATTATTTTCCCACAGCACAAAACTATAGTCTAGATGCCCCTGCAGCCAAATCATCGCTCGCCTGACCGCAAAAAGGTGTTTTATTCTACTAGGTGCTTCTTTCACAGGTCAATGGACAATATATCATGAACACAACACATTTTTGAGTTTTACAAACCGCACCCCCGAACCACCCCAATTTCACCCCCAACCAAAAAAATTTGTAAAATGATCAGGAACCCCTAAAACGTCTAAAACGAAGTTTGAGGTGTACCATACGCGCATTCCATACTCATCGCGGTAATAAATCTGTGTCAAAATGTCATTAAAGTCAATTCAGAAGTTTCCACGTAACACAATACAAAAGGATCCAAAGTAATACTCGTCTGTATTTTGTATGCATCAGAAAGTTCAAGTCCCTAGGTTCCTGTAATAGACGAGGCAATGTTCGGATGGACCTAAAAAAGTGTACTATGCCGCTAGGTCTTTCTCTCTCAGGTCAGTAGACAGCCCATTATGAGTATAACAAATTTTTCAGATTTACAACCACCCGCCCCCCCCCCCCCCAACCACCCTAATTTCACCCCCACCCCAAAAAAAATTAGAAAATGTTCAGGAACTCCTAAAACGCCTAAAAACGAAGTTTGAGCTATTTTCATATTTTAGTTTTTTTTAATATTGCTGCGCCGCCACTGAGACGATTTCTAAAAATCAGACGCGTTTTGCATCCTCGCCAAAGTAGTAATACTGTGCCGGAATTTCATTAACATCAATTCAGTAATTTCAACATTATAAAATACACAACGATCTAAAGCAATACTCGTATGTATACATCGGAAAATTCTCCTTTGGTTCTTGTAATACACAAGGCAATGTTCGGATGGACCTAAAAAAGTGTATTATACTGCTAGGTCTTTCTCACTCAGTCAGTAGACAACCCATTATGAGTACAACAAATTTTTCAGATTTACAACCCCCCACCCCCCAACCACCCCAATTTCACCGCCATCCAAAAAAAAGTAGAAAATGATCAGAAAACCCTAAAACACCTAAAAAATGAAGTTTGAGGCATATTTGAAATTTTTCGTTTTTTGCTAATTACTCCGCCGCCCATGCACCGATTTTCAAAATTGTAGCAACATTACCTACTACGACCCTACACCATATCACTACCCAAATTTCATCAAAATCTATGCAGCGGTTACTGAGATTAGGAGGCTAGAAAAACGCCAACAGACAGACAGACAGACAGACCGACAGACAGACCGACGGAAATGAGTGACGTGGATTTTCGTTATGTAGGCATCATAAAACGCCCAAAAAGTATATTATCTCAAAATCGAAAATTTTCGCGATCACAATACTCCCCTCACCTATCGGTGTGGCAAGTAAAAAGAAGAAAAACACGCTGCCTGTGCTTCAGGATTATCAATACACCGTACATAATAAGTCGTCAGTTACCTGTCGTAGTTTAATTTATTTTTACTTCCCACACCGATAGGTGAGGGGAGTATTGTAATCGCGAAAATTTTCGATTTTGAGATAACATGCTTTTTGGGCGTTTTGTGATGTCTACATAACGAAAATCCACGTCACTCATTTCCGTCGGTCTGTCTGTCTGTCTGTCGGTCTGTCTGTCTATGCGCGTTCTTCTAGCCTCGTAATCTCCGTAACCGCTGCATGGATTTTGATGAAATTTGGGCAGCAATATGCTGTGAATTCGTAGTAGGTAATGCTGCTACAATTTTGAAAATCGGTGCATTGGCGGCGGAGCAATTAGCAAAAAACGAAAAATTTCAAATATTCCCCAAACTCCGTTTTTAGGTGGTTTAGGTGTTCCTGATCATTTTCTACTTTTTTTCTGTGGGGGTGAAAATTGGGGTGGTTGGGGGTTGTAAAATTGAAAAATTTGTTGTATTCATAATAGACTGCCCACTGACCTGTGAAGGAAGACCTAGCGACATAAATCACTTTTTTAGGTCTATCTGAACATTGCCTTATGTCTATTATAGAAAACAAAGGACTTTTCCGATGTATACATATAAGAGTATTGCTTTAGATCGTTCTGTACTTTATAATGTGGAAACTACTGAATTGATGTTAATGAAATTTCGGCACAGTATTACTACTTTGGCAAGGATGGAAAACGCGTATGATTTTTAGAAATCGTCTCAGCGGCGGCGCAGCAATATTAAAAAAACTAAAAATATGAAAACAGCTCAAACTTCGTTTTTAGACGTTTTAGGGGTTCCTGATCATTTTATACTTTTTTTTGGGTGGGGGTGAATTTAGGGTGGTTAGGGGGAGGGGTGTTGTAAAACTGGAAAATTTGTTGTATTCGTAATGGGTTATCAATTGATATGCGAATGAAAAGCCTAGCGGCATGATACACTTTTTAGGTCAATCCTAACGTTGCATGCTTATGATAGAAACCACGGGACTTGTGATGTATACAGACATACGAGTATTGTTTTAGATCGTTCTGTATTTTATAATGTGGAAACTACTGAATTGATGTTAATGAAATTGCGGCACAGTATTACTACTTTGGCAAGGATGGAAAACGTGTATGATTTTTAGAAATCGTCTCAGCGGCGGCGCAGCAATATTAAAAAAACTAAAAATATGAAAACAGCTCAAACTTCGTTTTTAGGCGTTTTAGGAGTTCCTGATCATTTTCTATTTTTTTTTTTGAGGTGGGGGTGAATTTAGGGTGATTGGGGGGTGGGGGGTTGTAAAACTGGAAAATTTGTTGTATTCGTAATGGGCTACCCATTGATGTGCGAATGAAAAACCTAGCGGCATGATACACTTTTTAGGTCCATCCGAACGTTGCATGCTTTTATAGAATCCACGGGACTTGTGATGTATACAGACATACGAGTATTGTTTTAGATCGTTCTAGATTGCGTAACGCGAAAATTGATTTTTAATGCATATTTCCTGAACAGGGAGACAGAAGAAACTATTTACGAGGGTTGTTGTGTTGGATGTTTTTTATTTTGCGGGCGGGTGGGCGATGATTTAGTTGCAAGGAGATTTCAGACTATAGCTTCATGCAGTGGGAAATAATAAACTGGTATCATCGTTATGTGTGGGAAGTACTGAGTCAATCAACTTGACTCCATTTTTTAGGTCCATTTGAACATTGCCTTGCTCAATTTTACAGAAACCAAGAGACTTATAATTCGTGATGTATACAGACATACCAGTATTGTTTCAGATAGTTCTATATTGCGTAACGCGAAAATTATTCAATTGATTTTAACGAAATTTTGACACAGTATTATTACCGCGGCGAGGATGGAAAACGTGTATGTTTTGGAAAAATCGTGTCAGTGGGGGCGCAACAATCATTAAAAAACTAAAAATATAAAAACAGCTCATACTTCGCTTTTAGACGGTTTAGAGGCTCCTGGTCGTTTCGAATCGTTCAGCTGAAGCATGCAGAATGAAAACTGTGGCGTCCTAGTTTCTAGGAGGGAGACGCAAGAAACTATTTACGAGAGTTTTTGTGTTGGATGTTTTTTTTGCGGACAGGTGGGCGATGAATTGATTGCAAGGGGATTTCAGACAATAGCTTCATGCAATGGGAAAACAATAAAATGAAATCATTATTATGTGTGGGAAGTACTGAGTCAATCGACTTGACTACATTTTTTTTAAACCGGAAGCCATATGACAAAACCGGATTTATCCCGGACTAGTTTTTTCATGCTGATTTAGAATCTGTATTTAGTTTTTTCTCTAGCACCTGTATCTATCTTTTGTATACGGACAGACGGACGGACGACGGACAGACAGAGGCTCTGCATAAGCTCTCTTCAGTGAATTCAGTAAGTCAGTAAGAGCTAAAACGGGATATACAGTTTTGTGTCTAGATGGGAAAGGGTAATACTTGCTGAGGGTGATTGATTCATGAATAAATCTAAGTTTAACCCTTCTTTTTGTGTAACTATTTCTTAACCTTCAAAACTGCACGAACTTTTTTGGTTGACTGATATATTTCTTCTCCGTCCCTGGATAGATTTGCGAAAGCAGTAAAATGCAGTGATACTCATATACAGGGTGTGTTTTTAGTACCGGCTCGGTCGATAACTCCACTACTGTAGAAGATAGCGAAAAAAGTTGTAGATAAAAGTTGTAGCCACGGATATGCTTCTTGCTCAGAAAATATTTTAATTTATACAGGGTGATCCATAACTACGTGATGATGCAAACATGCATTTTTTTAAATGAGACACCCTATATATTATCTCATTTTTAGATTCTACTAACAATTTCCCTTTTCACAATATAAGGTTTTATAACATTATACAGGGTATTTCAAAAGTTATGACCATTTTTATATCCAAATCGCTGTCAAACGAACGTACTGTAAATCAAAAAGTAATGAATCAGAGATTATTTTTTTACATGAATAGATTAAAAATATCCTCCAGTTTTGAAATCGGCTATAAGAAAAGCACGCGACGCATATTCGTATACAGGGTAAAGTAGAATGCAAAATCCAGATTTTCTCTTTTTTTTTTAATGTAACCCCCAATATTTTATTATACCAAAGGATTGCTTTTACTTATTGTACCTACGTCCATCAGTTTCCAAGATATTTCGATTTTTCGGTAAATTTAAAATGTAGCTTCTATTTTTGTACTGAAATTTATTTATTTCGAGAAAGTACTATCGAATTTGTTTTCTATTTAACGAACAACTAAATCATAAGGTCATGATAGTATTTGATGGAGTCAAAACCCTGAATCATCGAGACAATAAAGTCAAGTATGCTGAGGAAACAATTTTGTAGGCATGATGCATAATTATCAAGCAGATTATCAGGTAGGCTTTGAAAAATTGACAGTTTTCATAACCTGCTCAATAATTCCGACTGTGTGAAAAACGAGCTTTAAAAATTAATTTATTCATTGGGGTTAGGAGAATCTTGAAGAGATTGCCTACTTGCCTCTAGAATATATCAACTATGAACAGCAATATCCAGAACGGAGGCAATCTAAAACTAATGCGTTTGAAAGATTGAAGAATCGTTTTATTTGGACTGTGTTGTTTAATATTTCATAGCCTACCTGATAGATCTGCTTGATAATTATTCATGACGTCTATAAAATTGTTTCCTCAGCACACTTAATCTATAATATCTCGTCAATTCAGTGTTTTGACTTGATCAAGTACCATTATCGCCTTATATTTCAGTTGTTTGTTAAGCAAAAATTAAACTTGATAGTATTTTCTGAAAATAAATAAATTTTAGTAAACACATAGAAGGTATATTTAAAATTTGTAGAAAAATCGAAAAATCTCAGAAACTAATGAATGCAGCCATAACAAGTGCTATACAGGGATGAAAGAGCATATTAACAGCAATTCTTTGGTATAATACAATATTGGGGGTTACATTTAAAAAAAGAGAGAAAATCTAGATTTTGCATTCTCTATCACTCTGTATACGAATATGCGCCGCCAGCTTTTTTTAGAGCCGATTTCAAAACTAGAGAATATTTTTTATACATCCGTGTAAAATAATTGATTTTTGGTTTGACACTTTTTCATTTGACAGCGATTGGGATATAAAAGTGGTCATAACTTTTGAAATACCCTGTATAATATAACAATACCTTATATTGGAAGAACGGAAATCATTAGTAGAATTTGAATATGAAATAATATATAGAATGTCTCATTTAAAAAAATGCATGTTTGCATCACCACGTAGTTGTGGATCACCCTGTATATATCTAAATATTTTCTGAGCAAGAAGCATATCCGTGGCTACAACTTTTATGTACAACTTTTTTCGCTATCTTCTACAGTAGTGGAGTTATCGACCGAGCCGGTACTAAACACTCACCCTGTATATTATTTTCCACTGTCATTTATAGTTTTGTTTGTTATAGGGTATTTACATTTTTGGTATCTTATTTGTATATTATATTATCTAGTTTGAATTATGTAAATTTTTTGAGATAAGACTGCATTCACATACAAGGTAACGTTTGGAGAGACAAATGAAAACGACGTTAATCAGCATTCTTATTTGATATCTGTCCAATAATAATGAATAATAAAATGGATAATTTATGGTGCAATGATGGCCGAGCAATGATTAATTTATAGGTTCTGATGATTTTTAATTATTCTCGGAATGAGGCAACTCTAGTTTTTTACCAATCCACTGCAATGTTTAAATATATAGCGAATGATTGAGCAGTTTATTCAATCATCATCATAGTCACAATATCTTAAAACAGACATGTTGTGTACTCGTAAGATGCATATCAAGTCGGAGCTAGAGTATTGCAGACACGAATATCATCAATAGTTTTGAGAACTGTAGCTCGTCATCGTTCGCGATTTACTGTCAGTTCAGTGGCGCTCTTGATACTCATGTCCAGCAACTGTTTCGTCGTATCCACCCAGCATGTAGGGGGACGGCCACGGTGCCGCCCACTCGGGGCATGACCCTGCACTACAAGTTTCTCCATATTATCGCTTCGGTGAATATGTCCGAAGAATGTAAGCATTCTCGTTGACAAAATTGGGGATAGTCTTTTTGGATTACCGAGCCCATCTAGTGTGGAAACGTTAGTCCATGGGCGGTATAAGGAACTCTCGGCATTATCCTCCACGTCCACATTTCAAAAGCATCTATGCGAGCTCGATCTGCCTTTTTAACAGTCCAAGTTTCCGAGGCATACAAAAATAGAGAGAACACAAGAGACCGAACAAGCGACATACGAAAAAAAATGTATTTCGCATGTTTGTCTTAAAAATAAGTGCGGATTCACCTTTCACCACTTTCTCAGAAATATTAGGAAACACCCTGTATGTACCCTATAGTAATAACGATAATACTCACGTCAGTTCTGCCGACCAGTTCCAACAATCTGACGACGTTTCGAACCACGTTTTCCCGCGTCGTATTTCCGTTGGTGCAAATGATCCCTTCTATTTTGACATTTTTCAGTTTGTCTGCGTGTAGAAATATCAGCAAAGCTACATAATCATCTACTCCGGCGTCTACATCTACCACGATACGTCTCATAGTAGTTGTCGTATGTCTGACGATGATTCACTTTTGAGATAGCTCACTACGTCAGGTTCACTGCGGATAGATCCGTCGTGTCTATCTTTTTATTATTGAATTGTGCCAGCTGAATACTACCTTACTAATATGATTCCACTGCTTACTTAGCTATATCTATATTTATATTTGTTGATATTGGATATAATTTGTTTAATTCGACGCCAGTGGCGTGGTACACTTTTGGGTACCCACTAATAACGAAAACCAGCATTATACGTGGTTACTTAAAGACCGTAATTTGAAGGTCACATTTCTGACCCAAATTCTAGTAGAAAAGTTTATATACTGCGTGGCCATATTAAATTGACCAGCGCGGCTAGAGTCTGAATTTCAAGATGCAGTGTGTCAAAACATCATGTTTTTTTTTCAAACTCTGACACCATGTATCCTAAAAACCACGTATTATGTACAGTGCCGGATTAAGATTTCATGGGGCCCGGGGCTATTATTATTTTAAGGGGCCCTTATAGTGTTTATTAGCACTGCTCTCAATGTTTGCGTTTGCTTAATCCTTTTCAAGCCTCGGACTCTTGTGAACAAGCCATAACACTTTTTAGAAAATTAACTTTGCGAATGTATGCAGATCGAGTTGGACTACATTTTAAAAATACCGACTTTTATACAGGGTGTCCAATAAAAGCGTGCCATATAAAAGTTATAATTTTTTAATGGAACACCCTGTATATATTATTGAATATTTACCGGGGAATATAACCGGGTCGATTCTAGTGTGACTTTATGTATCACACCTGGGGCTTGAATTGAGTCGTTTAGGTGCAAATCACAATTTTTGATATAAGTAGATATTATCAGGAAAAAAATTGAATATCGCAGCGATTATAAAACTTAGAGGGCTGTGACTTTGCCGTGTGACTAAGCATGAAATTGGTCAGCTTAGGTTCGACGGTCAAGTTTGAATTACATTTGTACTTGGAGAAATCGGTAGACTAATTAAGAAAACCTCAATCAGAATTAACTAGATTTTTTCAAATGGGAATGCTTAATTATTTTTATACAGTCGAATGTAAAAACAAACCGGTATTTTTCAATTTTCCTACCTATAAGTCACTTAGCAGGCCATGAAATACAAACAAAAAACTATTTAGGTAGAAGAAAACAACTAACTTAGCAGAAAGATACAGACGAACTAGAGTAAACAGTTAAAATTATGAAAATGACTTACAAAAAAACAAGTCTAATCAGAAATAACAGAGATAACACATCTAATCAAATCAAATTATAAATAATAATTTACCTGGCAAAAAATTAAAATCTGATTTGTCAGTATTCTTTTTTTTGCGATCTTGCTAGATACTGAAAAATTAGAAGGGTTTCAGTGGGATAGTCAGAGATATCGTTACTTTTGACTTTGACTGAAATGACTATTGTTTTATATAAATGTGGATTTCGTGATGAAGATATTAGACTGCAACTATCGCTGAAAGTTTAATGGTTTTGGAAATTTTCAATCTCTAATACATTGCAGTAGCTAGTAAGCTGTAAAAATTATCCATTTCTGTCGTATTTCAGCTTCTCTTTGTCCTTAGACATCTTACCAGCGTTGTTTCTAGTTAGAGTTCATCGGTTGTGGAGAATTTTTAGAACCTTGCCCCTTTACTTTAGTTTGTCTGTATTTTTCTGCTAAGTTAGCTGTTTTCTTCTATCTGAACAAGTTTTTTGTTTATATTTCATGGCCTGTCAGTTTGCTTATAGGTAGGGAAATTGAAAAACACTGTTTTTATTGAAATCTCGAAATTAAGTTTTCAGTAGATCTTCTGATTTTATTGTTCATCTATTGACCTAATATTTGCTCTGTCACATAAAAGTAAGGCCTCTGAACCTCGGGGCCCGGGGCTCCAACCCCTTTAGCCCCATGGTTAATCCAGGCGTGATTATGTATATATGAACTTTTCTACTTACATTTAGGTCGGAGAATAATGCGACAAAGTCAACTTGTTTTTGTTTGTTTTTCATGGCCTGCTAGGTTGCTTACACGCAGAAAAATTGAAAAACACCGATTTGACAGAAAATTTGGAATAAAATGAAAACTGAAAAAGATTGATATTGAGAATCGTATATCGTTAGAAAGGTAATCAAATTCTATAATTGTGTTATATTATTCAATAAACTTCCATCGAGTATAAGATCAATTAACTCATATGATAAATTCAAATAAAAAAAACTCCTATTAAATCACTGTTTTTACTCTATAAACGAATGTGTGAATCACAATTTTGGAAAACTCTAAGTTCCAATTTTATTGTTAGTATTTTATTTATGTTTTTAAGGATGCCTATGTAACACTTGGTGCATCCATATTAATTGTATTGTAATCTTATCTTATAAAATCTTGCACAATTTGACTTGCCACATACTTTCTTTGTCTTTTGTGGCCAATAAAGATCTAATCTTATCTAATCTATATTTGATTCTACAAACAAAAATAGGCTATTTGACAAAAATCAAGTTTATCTGTGATTGAAGTTTCCTTAATCTTGATTTCCCAAAGTACAAAAATAATTCAAATTTGGCCGTCTGACCAAAGATGGCGCAATGCATGCTTAGTCCCACCGCAAAGTCATGGCGTTCTAAGTTTTATAATCGCTGCGATATTCAATTTTTTCTGATCCTTATACCAAAAATGGTGATTTGCGCCTAAACGGTTCGTTTAAAGTTCCATGCATGATACATAAAGTTACACTAGAATTCACCAAGGAATCCAAACATGTGATATATATAGGGGGTTCCATTAAAAAAAATGTAAGTTTGGTATAAATCACCCTGTATAACTTCAAAATTTGAGTGAAAATATTTTTACGTTACAGACCTCAAGGGTCCCTACCATGATCAAGTGAAATTCTATTATAGACAGTAAATAAATAAAAAAACCAGTTATTTTATAACATTTATTGAAATAAATTCATACTCAATCCATAATCAACAAATATTTACATCAATTACCTCTTACAAAAATGCAATCCACACCAACGTAATTCTTTTTACAGAACCAGCTTCATGATAGCAGGGTAACCTAAGGGTCCCTTAAGTACGGTTTCGTGTTTGGAAACCTTACTTGAGGGTCCCTTCCGTAAGTCTCCCTTGAGTAATACTCAAGTAACGAAATGGCACATGACATTTCGTTGCAGTCAAGGCGATTTTGTAGGTTAATTTTGGAGTACGGTGTTGTCAGTTTCTGTCACATCCAGAAAAATGTCTGACACAAAACACCAGATTCTGGCACAAAAGACAGACAACTTATATGTGAAACATGACAACGTCGCCAAATGAATCCCGCCGTATCGTAGATGTTGTATAGGAAACATATATACAAAAGGAAAGCCACACTTGAGGGTCCCTCAGATCCGTATTCATAGTCGTTTCTCAACTATCCTTTAAGTATTACTCAAGGGATACTTGAGGGTTACTTAAGGCTTTCCTTGTGTATTTGTTTCATAGACAACATCTACCAGACGGCGGGTTCATTCAGCGATGTTGTCATATTTCAAATATAAGGCAATTTGTTATGTCTATGCCTAGGCATTTTGATATGTTTTCTGTTATCTCTTTTTATTTGTTTAATGAAACATATTTAGTCTTTATTTGGCCCTTTTATCAGAAATTGTACGATACGTGTATTCCATCTCTAGTATCATGAATTTGTAATTTTTATGCATTATTATTGTTAAGCAAGATAACTTATTGTGGACCTTATTAATTTATGCTGTATTATTTTTTTTACTTTTATTAACTGACGAAAGTCGAGAAACGAAGAAAAATATTCGAATACGCGGTTATCTATTTAGAATGCAATCGCCAAAATCAAGCGACAGAGGGTCAGCATGCTCAGACCTATGGTGTAAACGGGTCGACCGAATATCTAAACCTCGCGAAAAACACACAAATGCTTTGTAGTTAGAGTTAGAGCGTTCTACCATTTGATGTTGAGCGCGTTGGTCATCTTCTGCACAGCCGTGTAGGTGGTGTGCAGCATGTGCCCCGCCTTGTCCGTCCCCTCTCCCCCCAACCACCTTTGGTAAAGCTGCTGCACCGTCGCGTTTTCTTCAGGCCTGGCGAGCGGCAGCGATTCGTAGATGGCCTCCAACCGTTGCACCAGTTCCCTGACGGTGCCCCCCTCCGAGGGCCGCACCTGGGCCCCCCCGTTCAGGCATCCCCCCGACGGACACGCCATCACCTCCACGTATTGGTACCCGCATCTGCCTTTCTTCAGCTTCTGCACCAGGTTCTGGATGTTCCTGCAAACGCGCATTTAATCATAATTATACTTCGAGAGTCTCGTATATGCTTTAGTTCCCGCTTTCGGCGTCTTTGTTTACATAAAAACTAGTTCCACCTCACCGCCATCCCCTGCGATCCGTTGTGCCAGGTCATTATGTTTTAGACGTCCGCGTGGAGCACTCAAATGCAGTTGCGGCTGGTGAGGTTGTGCCACAGTGCCATGGCACTACCTTAATTTTAGACAAAAACATATTTATCTATCTCTTAGGGCCGGTTGTACAAATGCGGGTTTAACACGAGCTTTGTTAAGCCTAAGCTTAGCTAAGCTCAGGCGTAAAGTCGACATCCGTTGTACAATCGTCGGCTTAGTTAAACCTGGTTTATAATGAAATTCACTACAGTTGGCATCAGTGAAGCAGTATACCCTGTTACCCGATACTTTAAACTGTCAGCCGTGTCAACAGCGAACAGCTGTTCGGCTAGTGATAACTAGAAATACCCCAGATTGAGTCTTGATATATCAATTTTAAGCTTTGAAGGTATGCAGGGCTGTACTGAGTGGAAGTATTACTAATAACAAGTAATTGACACTTGATGACGTTTTCGTCTATGCTCTGAGGTCTATGCTTATTTTACATTTTCTCGGAAAATCCGGCGTGTCTTGCAACATATCAGTATGGCTGGTATGAATGATGATGATTAGGTACGCTTTAAATGAGGTAAGAATGAAGATAAAAGCATTTTTAGCTTAAGCTTAAATTAAACTACCTTATTATATTAATCTTACTCCATATACTTACTTTATACTTTTCTCCAATTGTACCTTGTACGTTTCAACCAATAAATATCCCACTAGTGATGCAAGCGATCCAATGAATCATCCTTATTGCTAATAGGAGTATTTTGATAGTCTCTAACAATATAAAAATCAATAAAATAATATATTTCTTTTAACTAACCATTTTTGCTGCGAATTTCTGGATATTGAAGCAATTTCTTGTTTACAACAATAGTCATTGCTTTTTGGCAAATATTCAATAAGAATATTACTAATACGGTCCTGATCGCAGGATTGCCAATCAACGCCACTAGTAAAAAATTAAATTTGAGATACACTTCTTCGTCAGCTGATACCTATCAAATAGACGTCAAGCCAGTTTAAAGTATCAGGTAACAATTACCTTTTTTGGTTAGGCACTTATGACAGTTTGTGTCAAATTTCGGCAACGACCGTTTCTGTCTTTGTTCTTTCATTTGCTCTCTTTGTTAAATCAGACACAAGTCTTTTAAAAAATATGACCTAATAAAGCGACAAGCAATTTGAAGGTTCCTCCTTGACATATCATGTCACTTGTATCAGATTAGGTTTAAACCACAGCTAAGCTCGCGTTGAGCTTCGGCTTACGTAAGCTCGTGTTAAGCTTGGAGTGGGGGGTTAAGCTAGCATTGTACAACGGAAATTTTGCAACTGACGTGGTTTAACGTCGGCTTACCTTAAGCCGAAGCTTAAGCTCGCATTGTACAACCGGGCCTTAAACTTTTCTTATTCTATGTCAGTTTCCACCGACTTTTTCTGTTTTATATGAAACGACAATAGCGACTCAGTGCATAAATGCTTGCACCAGGCAACACGTGGCGTCGTCGCAACTCACATAATGAGAGCTGACGACGCGACGAAACGGCGAGATGGCAACAGCCTAGCTTGAAGATGTCACATCAAAGCGATGCCGCGGCCTCACGCGCCAGTTAGTTTTTGCGTTGGTTTTTGCCCAAATACGAAGGTCTTTTAGCGGGGTCTTGCTAACGCCTGCGTTTTACGTATACAGGGTGGGCCAATAGTGCGTGGACGGAGGATTGTGGGCTTACTGAATAATAATAGCATTTATTTGCCCAACAGTATAAATAACCATTTACAGGACAAATACTAATAACAACAACATATAAAGGGTAATATTAAAATAAAAAAAAAATAGTACAATTTATGTAGAGCAAAAGTATGTATGTACTAATCACAAAAGTAATTAGCCATTTAAATGACAAATATTAATAAGAGTAACATAATTTGAAGAAAATAATAGAAATTTTTACCATTTATGTAGAAAAAAGTATGGTTTCTATCACAGAAAAAAACAATAGCAAACGTAATATGTTAAATGTATGTGCGAGCTATATTTCGTATTTCGCCATCGGTACAGCAAAAAATATCACACACTTCTGACAGTTTGAAAAATATTTCAAAAATCTGTCACCTGACCATGGTAGGCACCCTTAAGGGCTATAACGTAAAAATATTTTCACTTAAATTCTGACGTTTATACAGGGTGATTCATATCAAACCTACATTTTTTTGAATGGAACCCCCTATATATTATAGAATATTTGGATTGCTTGGTCAATTCTAGTGTGACTTTATGTATCACACATGGAACGAACCGTTTAGGCGCAAATCACCATTTTTGGTATAAGTAGGTATCAGAAAAAAATTGAATATCGCAGCGATTATAAAACTTAGAACGCCGTGACTTTGCGGCACGACTAAGCATGGAATGGGTCACCTAAGGTCATACGGCTAAATTTGAATTCTTTTTGTACTTGGAGAAATCGATAGATTAATTAAGGAAACTTCAATCACAGATAACTTGATTTTTTCAAATGGGAATGCCTATTTTGGTTTACAGAATCAAACGTAAAATTTGATTACCTTCCTAACGATATAGCGTTCTTGATATCAATCTTTCTTGGTTTTCATTTTATTTCAAATTTTTAATCAAATCGGTGTTTTTCAATTTTCCTGCGTGCAAGCAACCTAGCAGGCCATGAAAAATAAACAAAAGCTCGTTAATATGGAAGAAATCAACTAACTTAGTAGAAAGATGCAAACTAACTAGAGCAACGAGGCAAGATTATGAAAATTTCTTACAACATATTAGCTCTAACTGGATTCAGCAGCGGCAAGATATCTAATGTCAATGAGTAGCTGGGGTATGACAGAAGTGTTTGTTTTTCACAGCCTACTAGCTATTGAGATCTACTAGAGCTTGACAACTTTCCAAAACGAAATTTTTAAACAAAAGGAAAACTACCAGCGATTTTTGCTTACAGTCTAACATGTTTAGAATGAAATTTCACATTTAATGGGATAAAAAAATTAGTCATTTCCGTATAGTTAAGTCAAAAGTGAAGATATCTCCAACTGGAGCATTCTGAACATCTATTGAAATAATTGCTAGAATTTTTTAATTACGCTATGTTGTAATTGCGATTATTTCATGTAGTTTTCTACAAACTAAATTATGTTTTACAATTCAAACAGACTGCAAATCAAGTTTCATTTTCCATGATTTTTCTAATAAGTAGAAGAAGAATTTGAAGGGTTCCAGTCAGAGGTATCATTACTTTTGACTTATGGAAATTGGCTAATAGCTAGTAGGCTGTAAAAAATGAGCGTTCTTGTTAGTTTGCATCTTTCTACTAAGTTAGCTGGTTTCTTCCATATTAACGAGCTTTTGTTTATTTTTTATGGCCTGCTAGGTTGCTTGCACGCAGGAAAATTGAAAAACACCGATTTGACAAAAAATTTGAAATAAAATGAAAACCAAGAAAGATTGATATCAAGAACGCTATATCGTTAGAAAGGTAATCAAATTTTACGTTTGATTCTTTAAACCAAAATAGGCATTCCCATTTGAAAAAATCAAGTTATCTGTAATTGAAGTTTCTTTAATTAATCTATCGATTTCTCCAAGTACAAAAAGAATTCAAATTTAGCCGTATGACCTTAGGTGACGCATTCCATGCTTAGTCGTACCGCAAACTCACGACCTTCTAAGTTTTATAATCGCTGCGATATTCAATTTTTTTCTGATACCTACTTATACCAAAAATGGTGATTTGCGCCTAAACGGTTCGTTTAGAGTTCCATGTGTGATAGATACAGTCACACTAGAATTGGCCAAGGAATCCATTAAAAAAAATGTAAGTTTGATATGAATCACCCTGTATAAACGTCAGAATTTAAGTGAAAATATTTTTACGTAATAGCCCTCAAGGGCCCCTACCATGATCAAGTGACAGATTTTTGGAATATTTGTCAGTAAGCCCACAATCCTCCGTCCACGCACTATTGGCCCACCCTGTATACGAGGATCATTGAAAGACTAGGTATTGACAGCCGATTCAGACATACAAATATAAAGTCTATTTTGCTAAAACACTAACATACACGAATAGATATCGAAAATAAAACCTAGTAAAACTATTACTAATGAATCTCAAATGATTTTACATATTGTAGCTATTTCGTAGATAAGTAAAAATTGCTTCAAAGGTGCTGTAGTATTTTTACCTTAATGTTTTGTTTATTTGGCTTATTTTTGAGGCCACAGCTTATAAAATTTATGGTATAGTATATACGAACTCGTATGTACAATTTTAAAAGATAATCATGTGGAAATGCTTTACTTGGATGTGAATGAATCATTTTTGACATTTTACTTTTCAGTGTCATTCCAATTGATACTATAAATTGTTAAAGTTATCAATAAAAATATTTCCGAGCTCTAAAATATAATTTACAATGTCCCTGGGTAGTATGGTAAGACCATCGACTGAATATTTTGACTCACTATAAGCTTTTAGCGTGATACAATCCTTTAAATACCTGTAGTAGTTCTTTAATTAATCACTTTAGACCGAAAGTGTGCTAGTTTTTTGGAATTGTTTTATCGGGAGGAACACAGAAAGGCACAAGCGTACAGAGTGTCCCATTAATAATTTTGAATCGAATGTCACGTGACCAAAAACAAATACCTCATTGGGTAGTACAGTGACAAAGAAAGATACAACATCTGCTCTAATTTACATCCCCAAAATTACAATTCTCTACTACTGCCCAGTTCCGACATATAGCTTGTCTTAATCGTCATGAAACACCCTGTATTTATATCCTTTACATTTCAAGGCTTACGACAAAATAAGGATGGATCTGATTGTCATCTTCCATCCGTTAATAAATTTAATTGATAAAATCAAACTTCTTAAAATATTATTCATTTCCTGCAAATAAATCCGAGCTAACAAAATCCGATATTTTTGAGACATTGCATACACTTCGCGTTCAACACGTTCAACCTCTACTTTGCGCCGCCCCGTATCTCCCAGCTGACGTCGGTACACTGCTACCGGTGTACCGGGGAGACGGAGCAAGGGGCAGGCCGTTTTGATATTTTTGCGGAGTGATCCAACTTATATGTATTCCGTAAACTTTGCTACCGTGCCGTTTCTTATAAGGCACAAACAGAGTGAGAGAAATCTTATCACGAACGCTTACGAGTGGCAGAGAGAACGCTATGCTGGACGTTTGCATAGATTTCAAATACGAAAATCCTAAGTAGATCGTGCCAGGCACATTACCCATATTTCCATTCATGGTTCACTATTTTTGTTTTGTTTCAGCAGTTTGGATTTGTTCATGTTTGATGCTGATGTTGGCTTTTCTCGTTAAAGGTTTGAAATTTAGATCTTATTAGTTTTTGTGTTTTCGGATCGGTATCTCTTTTGTGTTTAATTAATCTTCCGCTGGAAGAAAAATTGTAAAACTTATTGGTAATGGACAGAAATCGCGTTGTCGTAAATTTAGTAAAACTATTAATGATGAAAACAATTGAATAAGTGACTTTGAAGAAGTTAACAAACTGTTTTGTTTTGTGTGTGTTCTATTTAGAGGCGATGACACGGATAATCTTATTCATATATGGGAGAAAATGAAGACCCATGAAAAGTCTAAAGTGCATATGAATAATTTTTTCAGTTTATCGATGCTTGGCAAGTCGAACATAAAGACTCAGTTAAATTCGGCTTATCGGCTAGTTATAAGTATTTTTTTCAATGTTATATCGGTTTGAAATGTTGGCTGTCATTCTGGCAATACCTCTCTAAGTTGGCACGACGTCACGCTTACATGACAATTTTTCCTGGTGGTCAGGGAACATCTCTCTGTACTGACAATTTTATCCGATGCTAATAATTCAGCGTGGGGGACATCGTGCGGAGGATTGGAATTCTTCAGAAAAGAAAAATCACATATAAATAGAATGTGGAGCATTAGATTTTCTCATTTAAATTATATCACTCCAGTTTGGAGTTGGTGTGAAAGGCGTAAAACAATGATTTTTTGCTGTAGACGCTAATAGATGGATATATACTTCATTGTCAAATCATTACAAAAATTTTATTGACAGAACTATAGCTACATACAGCACGATATGTGTAGTCGAATATTCACTTAAATTCGTCAATTTATCCTGACAGTAATAAGACTTTTGTAACAAGATTCTGGATGTTCCTGCAAGCACGCGTTCGACAATAACTACAATCGAACCCAAAGTCATCATCATGCTCACAGTGTCTTAACAGACATGCTGTGAACTCGTAAAATGCATCAAGTCCGAGCTAGAGTATTGCCGATACGAATATTATTAACAGTTTTGAGAACTGCAGCTCGCCATCGTTCGCGATTTACTGTCAGTTCAGTGGCGCTCTTCATACTCATATCCAGCTACTGTTCCGTCGTATCCATCCAGCGTGTAGAGGAACGGCCACGGCGCCGCCCACTCGGGGCATGACCCTGAATTATAAGTTTCTCCATATTATCGCTTCTGTGAATATGTCCGAAGAATGTAAGCATTCTCGTCGACATATTGGAGGATAGTCTCTTTGGATCACCGAGCTCATCCAATATGGAAACGTTAATTCGATGGGCGGTATAAGGGACTCTCAGCGATCTCCTCCACGTCCACATTTCAAAAGCATTTATGCGAGCTCGATCTGCCTTTTTAACAGTCCAAGTTTCCGAGGCATACAAAAATATGGAGAACACAAGAAACTCAACCAGCGACATTCTGGTAGCTTTAGTGATGTTATGGTCATGCCAAATTTTAGTAAGCTTTGTCATGGCCACACGTGCCTGTTGAATGCGCCGTCGAATCTCATTTTCACAGCTACCCGAATTGTCGATCAGAGAACCGAGGTACGTAGAACTTTGAACTACTTCACAACGGCCTACTGACTTTATTTCTCGATGATTATCGTGCTCTCTATCTACGATCATAACCTTTGTCATGTTGTAGTTAATATCAAGACCATACGCTGCACTGAGTTGTTCTAAGATGTCTAATAGGGCTACTAGTTCTTCCTGAGAAGCTGCAATAAGGGTTGTATCGTCAGCAAGTCTTAACTTAGATATTTTGCTTCCGCCAATAGTTACACCGCCATTCCAGTTGTCCAATACCTGTCTCATCACAAATTCAGAGTAAGTGTTAACCAACTTGTGTATCATATCATGATATTTAAGTGAAATGCAAACCCAAAAATTTCAAAACATTATTCTGGCCTTACCTGAATCCGTTGACAACGGCAAACTTTAACAGCACTTTTCCGTCCCTTTCCAAAGTGGCTTCCTTGAAATCCGGATTCCGCAGTTGTCTATATTCCAACGGCAGAGCAATTTCCTCTCCAAACAGTTCTTTGGCCGCGTACCTGAATATATGGTCTGCGTATCCACCCGATCCAGAACCTATCAAAAAAGTTGGAACAGCTTTGTTAAATGTCATTTTTACTACCCACACCGATAGGTGAGGGGAGTGTTGTGATCGCGAAAATTTTCGATTTTGAGATAACACGCTTTTTGGGCGTTTCATGATGTCTACATAACGAAAATCCACGTCACTCATTTCCGTCGGTCTGTCTGTCTGTCGGTCTGTGCGCGTTTTTCTAGCCTCGTAATCTCAGTAACCGCTGCATTGATTGTGATGAAATTTGGGCAGCGATATGCTGTGGGGTCATAGTAGGTAATGTTCTTATAATTTTGAAAATCGGTACAGGGGCGGCGGAGTAATTAGCAAAAAACAAAAATAATTAAATATTCCTCAAACTTCATTTTTAGGTATTTTAGGGGTTCCTGATCATTTTCTACTTTTTTTTTGGGTGGGGGTGAAATTGGGATGGTTGGGGGGTGGGGGGTTGTAAATCTCAAAAATGTGTTGTACTCATAATAGGCTGTCCATTGACCTGAATTATGTTTGCCAAGGGCGAACAAGAGTTTTTAAAAAATATCGGTTTATTTACCGCTGCGAATCTAACTACTACAATGATTGTCGGTAGCTATCTGATTAAAGTACAAGGCAGATTACCAGTTTTATCAAAGATGAAATGTATACATAAGCTTTATTCGTAGAAGTCTGGACTAGACGGCACGTACCTGTATTATGTTACATATATGAGAAACATACCAAGTTCATAAACCTAGGACGTCTGAAGGACTTTAAGAATATATTCACTTTAGATTTATAATTATTATGTGGTGGAGAATACCAAAATACATAACTCCTCCCCCCTTAGATTGAAACGTCCTCGTTTCGATTTCTTCCTGTTTCTGAAAGATTGATTTCTACCATGGGAGGATTAGAATTTTTTGTAAAAAACAAGTGTTTTGGAAAATATCTGTATATAAAATAAATGATCGCAAAAATTATTATAACGGCTAGTATCGAAAATCCTGTAGTAACGCTGGTATGATAAAAATTTAAATTTTGAGACGAAATCGGTTTCATTTGCTTTAGAGATGTTTTCAATTCTTTTACATCTAAGAAATGGTAATTATTCAATTCGACTGTGGTATTGGAAGTTATATTTAAATTGGGTAGACTCATAGAAGTCTCATGAATGGTAAAATTGACATCTGATAAATAAAATATTTCTTCATCAATTATTATATCACACGGGCCATTTAATATATATGAACCCTTCAATGTAAATTTGCTGACGTTTTCCTCGCACTTTTCAACTACGGTCTGAGCTGATTTTGAATCAAAAATTAAAGCGTTTTGACTCCACAGTCTTTTATAGAGAAAATAATCGTTTTTTACTTCATGAAATAAACAATGTTTGTAAGAATTTTCTAAAGAGCAAATGTTCGTTCGTTGGGTAGTCAGGCAGATATAAAATTTTTCAGTCCGCTTACAGGGTGTGTCAGTCCAAGCTTCTTTAACATTATTACTCAAATAAAATGTAGTAGGTGGTTCTAAAATAATATTTTCGGAATTTGGTAGTGGATGCATATAATACAAATTGAACGGCAATTTCTGAAGGATAGGAATTTTAAGGATACACAGGATCTCTTTGTCGGTGTGCACAATATTTAATTTACTTTGCTGTAAAATTTGAAATGGCAAATTTTCTTCAATATTTACCAAAGCTTTTGGTGTATATATTTTGGAAAGGTGGTCTTGTATCAGACCTAATTCGCTTCTTGAAAAGCTGCCTAGATTTGGGATTCCTTGCATTGCTAAAGTGAGTGACACTTCAAGGCTCTTTACATTCTCGTACAGCTGATTTGCAACAAATAAAATTCTACTAATGACCATATGCTTATCGGAATTTTCTTTAAATTCTCTGATGGCGGCTTGTGCATTTAATAATCGTTTTTCGATCACGTTCATAGTCTCTTCCAGTTTCGCTGATATGGCGTGAGCAAAAGATATCTGAGTGTTAACTTGTTCTATAATTTGATTTTGCGTGTTATGCAACTTATGAAAATTATTTTGTATTGTAGTAAGATCATTCTGATCCAAATTTCCGGTAACGTATTTAATTATAGTGCCAAGACCATTGACTAAACCACGTCTCGACCTTTTATGAATTGAATTGAATTTCAATAGTTCTTGTTCAATAGAATTTACAGTGTGTCCCAAATCTAGAAGTAATGCATGGCCAATTATATCGTCTTTGTTTATTTGAACCCTAATTTTCTGATAACTATCTAGAACTAAGAAATAATTATGTAACGTATGTGTAATATTATGGTAATAATATATTGAGTGGTAATGACTTATCACTCGTGCAGGACCTAGTGGTTCCTTAAAATAACCATGGTGAGGATCAATCCGATGTGTTCTGGCTGCTAGTACCAGGTTGCGGATCTGGAGCCTGTAAATAGTTTTTTCTTAGCGGTTTAACGTTCTTGAGTGGTCTTCTAATTACATGTTTTTGTTTAGAACCTACAAATTTACCTATTATTTTCTTTCCTTTGGCTTTATCCACCTTGAGTTTAGTGTACTTTTTGCGAATTTTATTTCTGCCAGTAGTTTTTATGAAGACTTCAGCACCTTCCCTAATGTTAGGTGATTGATCGTTAATACCTTCGTTGCGCTTATCAAGAATTTTTGTACCTTTTTCTTTCATCTTTTCTGCAACTGCATTATAAAGTACCTTAACTTCGTTGAGACGTTTTTGGTTATATGCCTCATATAAAGTTTTACTCAGTTCTAATTCATGAATATCTTTTCGCTTGAACGGATTATAGATTAACTGGTGTGGAGAAAAATCTGTTGCAGAATGAATACTTTGATTATAGATAATCAGTGCAGTCTGAATAATTTCATCAAGAGGGGTTTGAGGTTCCTTAACAGATAAGGTCGTTATCTTTTCTATAAGTGTCGAGTGAAATCTCTCCACTGGACTATTTGAATTCGAATTTGTACTGGTAGTGAAATGAAGCTTGATTTCATGAAAAGAACAGAACTCCTTAAACACGGCATTATTAAATTCAGTGCCTGGATCACATACTAATCGGCTAGGAATTCCATGATGCGAAATATATTTACGTAAAGCATTGCAAACCGTCGGTCCGTTTTTATCTGTAATCTCATAAGCTTGACCGTACTTCGTAAATAAGTCAACTATAGTTAAATATGTTTTACCTTTCATGAATAGGCAATCTATGTGTATTGTTTCAAATGGATATTGGGCTAACAAGGGACCTTCTAGCGAATATTTATAAGGGCGTCTCTCATATTTGGAACTAAGGCATATTTCACACTTGTTAATAAAATTGCAAATTTGATTTTTCATATGGGGCCAGTAATATTTTTCTTGAAGATGCTTGACTGTTTCTAGAATTCCATTATGATTTTTGTTATGATAATTATGAATTAATTCCTTTTGCTGTTCTTCGTCTTCTACGTCAATAAGAAGTTTATTACAGAAAACAGCCTTTACCGAGGTATCGAACAATGTTCTGAATACTTGTGCAATATGTTTATTTAATTCCTCATTGTTATATGTATGAAAACCGTATGTGTTTTTCGGGTCTAAATATTCTAAGAAAAATGTGCTTAATTGGGAGTGAATAGAATCAGGACATAATGTGACATAAAAACGTATTTTATTTTTGAATAGAAGATATCTTGTTACCTTATACTGATGCAAAACTTTGAATTCTACTTGATGCTTAAAATAATTTAAAGGACTCTCTGAATAACTTATCAGGTTTACAGGGTCTTCGTAATCAGGATTAAGTGATAAATCTGAATCGGTCGGCTCGCGGCTTTGTCTGTTTGTATTTAATTCATTAGATTCCGATTCTACAGTAGGACGTACAGATTCTGCCGTTTGTTTTTTGAAGGGTGCACATGCCTGAACTAGTGGGTCTTTGAAATACCTTACATTTCGATTTTTACCTTTTGTCTTATCTATTGCATTAATTTCGGCTCGGGATAAAGCGTCCGCTACTACGTTATCTTTACCTTTTACGTACTCGACTTTATACTGATATTCATCCAGTTTTAGTTTCCAGCGATACAAGCGACTGGAAGGGTCTTTCAAATTAAAGAGCCAAGTTAGCGATTTTTGGTCAGTTCTAATTGTAAATAATCTGCCAAATAAATAGGGGCGGAAATGTTTGCATGAGTCTACGATACTTAGTAATTCTTTTTCGACTGTTGAGTAATTACGTTCTGCGGTATTAAGGGTGCGGCTAAAAAATGCAATGGGGTGTTCGTTTTGACTAAGTACAGAGGCTATGGCTACATTGCTAGCGTCAGTAGTCAGGGTGAATGGCTTTGTAAAATCGGGATAAGACAAGATAGGCGCATTTATGATCAATTCTTTGAATTTATTAACGGCATCAATAAATGACTTTTCATTATAGCATACCTTGGCATTCTTTTTTAAACACTGAGTCAGTGGTTGCGCAATTTTAGAAAAATCTTTAATAAAACGCCTGTAATATCCTACGAGACCTAAGAAAGCTTTAATTTGTTTAGTCGTGGTAGGAATGGGAAACTTTTGGATTGCATCAATTTTAGCAGGATTTGGTTTGATTCCCTCCGGTGTAATTATATGTCCAAGAAATCCTACCTCTTTACAAAGGAACTCCGACTTGTCTATTTGAATTTTGAGATTGTATTGTCGTAATTTTGAAAAAACTAACTTTATATGTTGCAGATGTTGCTCCAAAGATTTAGAAAAAATAACTACATCGTCCATATATACGAAACAACATTTGTATAGAAGTTCCTTTAGAACGTTATCCATCACTCTCTGAAAAGTGGAAGGAGCGTTTTTAAGGCCAAATGGCATTCTAACATACTCAAAGTGTCCGTTGTCTACAGAGAATGCAGTTTTTTCTATGGACTCGGGATCCATCTCGATTTGATGAAACCCTTGTGCCAAATCCAAAGTAGTAAAATACGTACATTTGCCCAAATTATCTAAAATTTCATCTATTCGAGGGAGCGGATACCGATCTTCAATCGTTTTTTCGTTCAATTTCCGATAATCGATTACTAGTCTCCACTTTTTGCGTCCTGAGGCATCAGGTTTCTTTCCAATGATCCAACATGGCGACGAATACGGCGAAATGGAGGGCCTAATAATTTTGTTTTCAATTAACTGTTGGATCTGTTTTTGAATCTCAACTTTCAGATGATGTGGATATCGATATGATTTCTGAAAAACGGGAATATTATCTGTCGTTCGAATATTATGCTTCACGCTATTGGTGAATGTTAGATCAGAATCTTCATGATAAAAAATATCTTTGAATTGTTCACATAAATTTAAAATACGAGCTTTTTCTTCAGTGTTCAAATGCTGAGTGCGGATTACTGAAGGAATGTCTAAATCTCTAACGACTTTTTTCGGTTTTCGAATTTCGTACATTTGGTAGGGTTCACACTCTACCGGTTCGTGAAAATTAATATTTAAAATATCTTCAAAAGGTGCTGGGATCTTAACTATGAAATTTTCAGATTTTGCTATACAGCTAGGTATAAAAAATCCATCTAGTTCTATGTCAGGAAGAACAACAGGGCCATTTTCAATTACTACTGGAATTTCTAAATAATTTACTTGCGGCTTACTGAATGGAACAAATAGGCAAGGATTAATTTCATTGACGAACGGTATTTTTGTTTTCCCTACGTGTAAAGTATACGTGGTAAAATCTATTTTCGCACCTAATTTAGTTAATTCGCTAGCTCCTATCAAACAGTCAAATTTCGCATGCCAATCGACTATATGAAAATTTAGAGGTTTCCTGATTCCAAAATCTTTAAGCATTGGAAACCGGATATTTTCGAATCCTTCTGAAATCGTATTAAGCGCCTTAATATGGAAATTTTTATGAAATATAAATTCTGAAAAGTATTGATATGCAATGTCTGGATTGATGACGCATGTAGATGCACCACTATCTATCAACATCCTAATTCCTAAACTCGGTATAATAATATATGGTAGCGTGGATAAATTTTGAACATTATTTATATCTGCTACTTGTTGTTTTTCTCTGAGGCTTGTGTTGTAAAATTTTCTTCGATTTTCATTTGGTCAAAGCTCTGTTCCAGTTCATGAGAATAATCGTAAGGTAAATGTTCATGATCATTTTCTAAATACTCGTAATCAGTTTCATGACTGTCATTATCAACAAAAGGTTCATCCTGATTATGTAGTTCTTCAACTATGAAAGAAGATTTTCCATTTCCTTGATAGTAGTTAGGTCGGGGTTGAGTACTTCTAACACCTGAACGATCTACAGACATGGGGGTTGGAAGACTGTATGACCTTTGCTGGATAGGGCGGAAATTTGGCCTAGTAGCTATGTTTTGCTGTGGCATCGGATTTTGAGAAAAATTTGGTCTAGAAAAATTATTCTGTTGTGTGAATCTACTTTGAGTCGTATTGAAACGGGGATATGCTTGTTGAACGTTAGACGTACTAAAATTCGGTCTAATTGAAGACATGTTCTGTGGTCTCGGAGAGTTAAATGCGTTAGAATTTCTCGCAGAAAACTGGGGACGATAATGTGGGCGTAATTCGATTTCGGATTTTACCTGGCTTGAAACATTTTTGTTTCTCAAAAAGTTGGTAACAGAACTTTCGTACCTGAAATTTTCTACATGCTGACATTTGAATAAAGCATCCTGCAGGCTATTTACTTCACACGTTTCAAAAATTGTTCTATATGGATCGCTTAAACCGTTAATAAACCTGTTTAAGGCTTGTTCACCGTACATTTTAGATTTTATTATAAATTCCTGTGGGTGGTCATGAAGCTTAATATGTTGCAAAAGTTTTTGCAATTGGGCGTTAATTCTGTCGAAATAATTTTGATAACTTTCTTTGGGAAACTGATACATTCGTGCTAGTTCTTGAGCTAAGGAAGACTCGTTACGTTTGTCGCCAAACCTACCAATTAAAATATCTTTCAAATCTCTCCAGGTAGAATAAGAACTATTATTAATCAAATCACGTGCCTCTCCTTTAATTTTGGATACAATGTTATGTAACAGCAACTTATTGAAAACACAATTTACGTCTGGTTTCTTTAGCAAATCAATAAATTGGTCTCCTTTATTAATAAAATCTAATAAATCTTTTGATCCACCATGATACTCGGGGACCATATCTCTCGCAAGCATTATCTCAGTACCTGTTGCTTCAGCCATATTGCGATCAAAACCTCTGAAGGGTGGTTCAATATCTGAGTCTGATTCTGAGTGGTAGCCTGTACCCGTCGTACCACCAAGCATTAAATTAGAAAATGTATATGTATTGTAAAATATAAAATTAAGTTCCAATTGCGTATATAAATATCAATCGATAATAATAATAAAATAAAATCAAATATTAAAATATTCAGTCTTCTGTGCACACCAAGAGAAAGGTAAGAAAAAGATAGGGACTTACAGAGCGAACATAAAAATGATCTTCATTCCTGGTCCGTCTTCTCTTCCTAGCATCGGCAGTCGGGCGGCGTCCTCGATGGATCAGCTTTCCAACGTCCGGATGTTGACCCTCTGAGCGTTTCGGCAGTTGAAATTGCCCAAAAGTTGGATCCTCTCTTGGTTCTCTTTACGATTGACCTCAGGTCCAAGCGGCGTGATATTCTTCTGACCAGGCGGGTGCCAGTGGACTTCTTCGCCCTGGTCTCCTCTTGTCTCCGGTGATGGTACCTCTTGGCTGGCGAATCCCTCTCAAACACTTGAAAGTGACCGGTGATGATCGATGCTGTCGATATGCCGTTGATATTACGATTCGACAAGACGGCCTCCAAATTTAGTTCGGCCGTATTTTTCGATTTCACCGTTTGAGGGATCCCGGTTGAGCCCCCAATTATGTTTGCCAAGGGCGAACAAGAGTTTTTAAAAAATATCGGTTTATTTACCGCTGCGAATCTAACTACTACAATGATTGTCGGTAGCTATCTGATTAAAGTACAAGGCAGATTACCAGTTTTATCAAAGATGAAATGTATACATAAGCTTTATTCGTAGAAGTCTGGACTAGACGGCACGTACCTGTATTATGTTACATATATGAGAAACATACCAAGTTCATAAACCTAGGACGTCTGAAGGACTTTAAGAATATATTCACTTTAGATTTATAATTATTATGTGGCGCAGCAATAATAAAAAAATAAAAAAATAAAAACGCCTCAAACTTTGTTTTTAGGCGTTTTAGGGGTTCCTGACCATTTTCTACTTTTTTGGGTAGGGGTGAATTTGTGGTGGTGGGGGGGGGGGGGGGTTGAAAACTGCAAAATTTGTTGTATTCATAATGGGCTGTCCATCGACCTGTGAATGAAAAACCTAGCGGCATAATACCTTTTTTTAGGCCCATCCGAACATTTCCTTGCCTATTACAGAAACCAAGGGACTTACAGTTTTATGATGTATGCATATACGAGTATTGCTTAATTTCGTTCTATGTATATTGCGTAAAGCAAAAATTATTGAATTGATTTTAATGAAATTTCGACAGAGAATTGACTATCGCGGCGAGCGCGGAAAACGCGCCAGTGTCTGAGAAATTGTGTCAGTGGCGGCGCAACAATAATTAAAAAACTAAAAATATGAAAACAGCTCATACTTCGCTTTTAGACGGTTTAGAGTCTCCTGATCGTTTTGCATCGTTCAGTTGAAGCATGCAGAATGAAAACTGTGGCGTCCTAGTTTCTAAGGAGGAAGACGCAAGAAACTATTTACGAAAGTTTTGTGTTGTACAATACGTTTTTTTGCGGGAGGGTGGGCGATGATTTGGTTATATGGGGATTTCAGACTATAGCTTCATGTAATGGGAAAACAATAAAATGAAATCATTATATATGTGGGAAGTACTGAGTCAATCAACTTGACTCCATTTTTTGAGCATGATGTTGCGGTTATGTGTAAATAGGGTACTCGCAGAAAAAAATATTATGTCGTTTACGTGTTCCTTAGAGCCTAGTAAACATGACAAAATCACTTGTTTGTTTTTTTGGAATCGGCTGTGAGAGATATTTCAAAAATTATTTCAAATGCCGGAAAATGCCGCGCAAACAACCTCTGACGTCAGCGATATCCTATAGTGATAAGATGTAAAGTATTGATATTCGATATCGATAGCCAGTGCTAACCGTCATACACAAAAGTACAAAAGTCAAAAAAAAAATTGTTAGGCTAGATTACTAATTCACTTTGTAGGGATGGGCTTGAATTAGATTCTATCTTTGGATTCATTCATAATGGGATGCGCCGAAATAAAATTATGGCTTCGATTAATTGCGAATCTCGGTCACAAACAGGATGAACTGTGATACCTTTCAGATATAAAAATGTATTGCAACGAAAATGCTAGTGGGTTAATTGTCTGTTTCAAATATGTTTAAGTATCAATAAATTGAGTCGCATCGTTAAAGAATTCAGATCATCTCTAGTCGAATGCACAGTTGAATCTCACTGACCTGCGCTGTAGCAGTATCGATTGTCGATATCGATAAGATACCTATGACGTCAGCCCTTGTTTTAAGTCACGTGGAAAAATTTGAATATATCCTTATTTTATTTTGCAAATATCTTTTTTTGGCCGTCAGTAAAATCATGTTTTTTGTTTCCTACTGCTTCTTGATATGGTTTTCTTTACGCTCTGTATACCCCGAGACGATTTCACGACCTCTGCAAGTACCCTATTGTACTTTCAAATAGGCAATTGAATATTCGAATACGTCGAATGTTTTTTCCAATAGTTAATTGTGGGTTTCAAAAGTCAACTGAAATTCCTAAAATATCATTTGAATATGCACATGGTGGGCCAATAGTGCGTGGACGGAAGATTGTGGGCTTACTAACACATATTTCAGAAATCTGTCACTAGACCATGATAGGGACCCTTGAGGGCTATAACGTAAAAATATGTTCACTTAAATTTAGACGTTTATACAGGGTGATTCATATCAAACTTACAGTTTTCTGAATAGAACCCCCTATATATTATTGCATATTTGGAGTCCTTGGTGAATTCTTGCGTGACTGTATGTATCATAAATGGAACTTTAAACGAACCGTTTAGGAGCAAATCACCATTTTTTGTATAAGTTGGTATCAGAAAAAAATTGAATGTCGCAGACGGCTAAATTTGAATTCTTTTCGGACTTGGAGAAATCAGTAGATTAATTAAGGACACTTCAATCACAGACAACTTGATGTTTGCCTGTTTTTATTTATAGAATCCAATGTAAACTTTGATCACCTTGCTATAACGGTATAGTATTCTCAATAACAATACTTCTTAGTTTTCATTTTATTTCAAATTTTCAGTCAAATCGATGTTTTTCAATTTTCCTGCGTGTAAGCAACCTTCCAGGTCATGAAAAATAAACAACAGCCCGTTAAGATGGAAGAAACCAACTGATTTAGTAGAAAGATGCAAACGAACTACAGTAGCGAGGTAAGATTATGAAAATAAATACAAAGATCTGCTTACAAACTGATTCAGAAACTAACCTATCGCATGGATTAAAGATTAAAGGGTGCCGAAGATAAAAGAATTAACTTTCCTTTTGAAACTTAGTTATTAAAAGGTTCTTTCGAACAGGCCTCAATACCGTACAATGTATCGTCACGGACATGCGCAGAACGTAAAATGCGTTCCAACACGTTTTGTGACCGTTCATGAAACGGTCCAGAAAGCGTTCCAACCATCGAGGTCTACCTGACATGCGCAGTAGAAAGTAAATCGCCCTCTTGGCGCACAACTTCATTCAGTCATTTCTATGCGCCTTCTGTTCTTGCTTCTTTGAGTCTTGAGTGTTGGGATGTTGAGAATGAATGTGATTTGATGTTGCTTCTTTTGTTTTTAGTGTTGCTTGTTGTTTGGCTGGCTCGTTTGTTGGCCGAAACTTCACCAATGCCAAAAATGGATATGGAATCAAACAATAATGTTATACATGGTATGTTATGATAAATTCGGTCATTTTTATGGAAAACATAACCCAGGTTCTTTGTTTATAGAGCTATAGCAATACCTGGTTGTGAGTGGCCACCATTATTCATGGCTAAAATTACCCAAATAATCCTCATTTTTCGGTTGTGGTTGATAGACTAACACCAAGTTATCGTCAGAAAGCTCGGGCCCCGATCAATTTTAATAAAGCTCTTGACGTCTTGGTTTTTGACGGTGGCTTTTGAAATGAAATTGAGGTTAGTTTTTTTTAATAGCTGTCAGAACTGACACGAGTCCAGTGAAATAAGAGAAAGAACCGTTCCACAGATTTTCCTGTTTGTACGGTCACGAAACCATCCAAAATCAACGCATGCGCACCACAAACGATCCGAACAGTTTCGTGACGGTTCAATGGACGGTACAAAATATGCTGATGGAATGAACCTAAAATAATTTTTGCATCTCGGAAATTACAACGAACAAATTGAAACAACAATAAACGCTTCAGAAATGGAATTTGATGTTTTGGACACTACCGCTACAAATTGTATTCAGAAACAGAGCAGTTTAGCCCGCGTTTCCATCGGACACGCCTCGCTTGGACGCAGTCGTTCACATCGGGCGCATAGCGCTTAGCAGTATGCGGCATTTGGATGCTTGCTTTCACTTGTTCGAAAGGTTTCATTGGTCAAATAGGTTAGGTGTAGTGGGAATAATCAGATTTTTACTTTTAAAATTATGTAATACCTTTTATTTACCCCAATGTTATTATTATTCGCTGCTCCGCTAAAATTCCGTCTCAAATATTGGTCCCAGAACCAGTTAAGTAGCGTTCCAGTTGGAGAAGAAGCAGCAGGAAGAATCTTTTGAAATTCTTAAATATTCTTAAAATTTTTGCAGGTAGGTTCGGACATCTCGATGCACATATTGATTCCATGCATCCACACACGTTTTCCACGCCTTTTCCTAATTCTTGCAAGCTAAATCAAATTTTCCCATAACAACATTTTGCAGACAAGTTATGACGGTGCCTTGATGAGGCGCGGACCGAGCGAGCAGCAAAATGCGTCTGATGTGAACGGTTCTATAGCGTGGCGCTTCGCTTGGTGTTAAGTGGAGGTTATAGTAAACTGCTTCAGGGGATCACATTTGCGGGGTAAGGGATGAGGTTAAAAGTCGAGCAGCCAGTGGGCGTGGACGCTGAGTTAGGGTTAGTTATTCATTCGCTATTAAATGGAAACAAGCCTAATCAACAGGAAGTAAATGCTATGAGTCCCATCACTAAAGCCTACCTAGCACAATGGGACTCACTAATGGTGAGGGGTAACCTCTTGTATCGAATCTGGGAGGATACTGATGGCAGACATGCTAAAGAAAAACTTGTAGTACCAAGGAAATTACGGAAAGCAATTATGGAACAACTACATGATAGTAGCACTTTGGAATTAGGAAAACCCTGGAGAGAATCAAGGAGAGATTTTACTGGGTTGGCTGTCGAAAAGATGTGGAAAATTACTGCTCCACATGCGATGTCTGCAACTCAAGGAAAGGTCCAAGTACTCGTCAACGGTCACATATGCAGCAGTACAATGTCGGATCGCCGCTTGAGAGGATCGCCATTGAGATTTTGGGTCCTTTGCCGGAAACCAGCGTTGGGAACAGGTATCTGCTTGTTGTAATCGATTATTTCTCTAAATGGCCAGAAGCAATTCCTGTGCCCAATCAAGAAGCAGGCACAGTGGCACAGGCTCTTTTAGAACACGTCAATTCCAGATTCGGAGTTCCTAATGAACTACATTCAGACCAGGGACGCAGCTTTGAATCAGAAGTCTTCATTCAGCTGATGAGAAAACTCGGAATTCGGAAGACTAGAACAACTGCTCTTCATCCTCAGTCCGACGGTATGGTGGAACGCTTCAACAAGACAATCCTGGATTACCTGTCAAAATTCGTGAACGAACATCAGTCTGATTGGGATACGAAGATTTCTCTGGGAATGTTGGCCTACAGATCAGCGGTGAACGAGTCAACTCGGTTGAGCCCAGCGAAGATAATTTTTGGTCGAGAACTGCGGCTGCCTCTGGGCTTAGCTCTTGGCCCACCCCCAGAAACGGAACGCCGTCTTCCATGCGAATGGGTTAGCGAGCTTCAGGAAACGCTCTGGGATATCCATGAGTCTGCTAGAGGGAACATCCAGTCTGCCAGCGACAGAATGAAAGCCAGATACGATCTGAAAGCAAATAGCCCAAAGTTCGTCGAAAGTGATCTGGTATGGTTCTATAATCCACGACGGAGAAGGGGTAGATGTCCGAAGCTACAACGCCATTGGGAGGGACCCTACGTGGTGATGAAGCGCCTCAACGACGTAGTCTACAGGATACGTATGGGTAGTGGAAAACCGAAGGTCGTCCATAGCGATCGCCTGTGGCCATACAAGGATCGAAGCAAACTGTTCGTCGAGGACGCCGAACGCTAAGAGGGGAAGAGTGTAACATCCTGTATATAGCATTGCTTATTGATGTTTGTTGATGTTGGGTTAGATTTTTTTGATGTGTAAACGTCATCGAATCATCTGGAATTTTCTGGACTGTCAGATCGGCATTCTCGAATGTCATCTGAGTTTCTCGAATCTTCTAGATGGTTCGATGAAGTATATAAGACGCCACGAGTAGCGTGGCAGTAGTTCAGTCGAGTTGAGTTGTACCTGAGATAAGGTTAAGAGATATTGTATAGAGTTGTGAAGTAAAACGGTGAAAGTTACGTCGAGTTTGATTCCCTGGGTGAAGAAAAAGAAGCCGTCGTGACAATATGTTTGCCATCATCTTTTATGCAGTCACAAAGTACAAACCTATCGGTTAGAATGTATTTTTTATTCCCGATGCAAAAAAGTGTGAACCTAAGACTGACGTTCGCCGTGTGTGGGCCTGCTAGCAATCTAAATTTTATGTATATACATACAAATTTGGTAAGAGATCTCAGTAATCCTGACAACGGTAACTGCTCAAAATGAATTATCGCGATTTATTTAAATTTTAATAGTCCTTAACTTTTGGCCTGCAGTGTATATATGTAAATCACCCAAAACCACTGACTACAAATTTAGTCGATGCCCAAAACAAAATCTATCTCATTTCAGAAATGAATGAATCTCAACTCATTCATAAACAGTAGTTTGCAAACTTTTTGTGTTGGTGGCGCTTTTATCAGTGTCCCAATAGGCGCGCGATTTTTCAATGGAAGGCTCTGGCTTGTACTATTTTCGACCCTGTAGATTAATAATTTTTTTAAAACTTCAATCTATGTTATTGTCGATCCCGATTTTAGAATAAGTTTATACAGGGTGATTGACGAGACCGCGAATTTAGTCAAAAAAGCGTCACTTTTGGCAATTTTTGAATAATTGTCTATTAGGAAATTTCAAAAAATACGTCGACATTAACATAGAACTGTCCTTATTCTTCATGCTCAGATTTTTTCAGTTCAGTTATCTCAAAATCGATATTAAAAAAATGGTGTCAGCTGAACCATTGCAAACAGCTCGCAACGTGGCTTAGCTGTCAAATAGGGGTCCGGTTACCGTAAATTGTTTTATAGTTTCAGAATAATAATTATTACATTTTATATGTATTAAGCGTTCATCCCGGTTGATAAATTAAGAAAAATACTTTGTAGAACTACTACTACTACTAATACCACTTACATCTGATGTCTGGTTTATCGTAGTCAAACACTACAAAATAAAAAAAACGCAACCTGTTTCCTGCTGCCACTTGAATGAACACTCAATTTACTTTGTAAATTTTAACTTGAGCTAGAAAAATTCACTATTAGGTCACTTTGAAGCCATTCTTGCTGGTCTTGATTCCCTTTCAATATCAAATCTTTTCGTAGGTATGCCCCGATGCATGCCCAGATGCTATTAACTGTCTTTTTCTGTCATATTTGGGAGGTCTAGAAAACATTGTAGGTACCACATTGTGCTTTAAAATAGGTCTTATCCTTGGAAATGTTTGTAAATTATTGTCTTTATTCTTATAAATAGAACCAGCCCTTACGAGGAATACCGTTCACCCACTTCTGTTTATGTCCTTTATTGGAAGCACAATTGCTAGTGCAACCTGGTACTACACACTTTGCAGGCATGTTTTATCTTTATAGTTTCGTTTGTGCAGGTAAATAATTAGAAACACATTAAAAATCACCTTCCAATCTTCTTTTTCACTGTGGAAGGTTATGTTTGGTATGTCCTTTACTGGAAGCACAATTGCTAGTGCAACCTGGTACTACACACTTTGCAGGCATTTTTTTATCTTTATAGTTTCGTTTGTGCAGGTAAATAATTAGAAACACATTAAAAATCACCTTCCAATCCTCTTTTTTACTCTGGAAGGTTACACTAATGACTTAACAACAAATAAAAGCTCGGCCCCCGATTCAGTGTTGCCATATTTCAATGCTCCGGCCTAGTGAGTAGAGTCGGACATGCCAGGGCGCAAGAGTTCTCAGTGACCGCTACGGTTTGACTGCCGGCAGTGTGCTTTGTTACCCAGTAGTCCATAAATTACAAAGAACGCAGAACTCTGAACGCGGAACTCAGAACTCCTGACCGCCGCGCCGTCTGTGTGCGCGGGCTCTCACCGTTTTTAGAACCGTGTAAAATGGGCGGGGCATTATGAAAACGGTTCCGGGACGGTAATAGAACCGTAGGCGTAGGTTGGAACCACAGTATATCCAATTATACAGTAGCGCAACTCTCCAGAATTTTAGTGGTTCGCGCATAGCATCCCGCGCATCGTTCGCAGGATGTTTAGCACGGCGATCGCCTGAGTCGTGTTCAGTCTATGAGAGTGAAGGTAGTGTCTTTGACAGAACCGGATTAAGGAATTTGGTGATACGCTGATATGGATATCGGGACGCGTGAAGTCAAATGTTGCGCCGCTGTGGGCTGTATTAACAATTCCAAAAACTGTGACTATAGTTTTTTAAGCTTCCTCAAGATGTTGCCAGGTATGCGATTCCTCCAATGTTTAATATGCCCTTTTGTTACCTAATAATATTAAAGTGTGATAGCATAGCTCCATTTGTCTCTAACAAAGTCTGTCGGGCATTAGGGTAGCTGTGTGTTTTTTTTCAGTTTTTAGAAAAGTTAGACGTTACGGAAAGTCGTTCTTTAATCATGAGCCTAAAGTCAGAATAATAATTTCTCACTGCTTCCTCACAGCACCACAACGTTCAAAAGATCTTTCACGACATATAACAAAATGAATGTGATTATGCATTCCAACATTATGAAATTTTAAGCAGGAAGTGGAGTCCATTTTAATGGATGCTCAAATAGAAAGTTCATAATAAAAAGAGTCAACATACTAGTTTCAAAAATATATCATTTTCCTCTATAAACATGGATTCTGTTCTTCAATATGTCTATTCATATGTAATATACAGATACAGTAGGAAAGGTAGTCTTGATAAACTAGATAAAAAACAGTTTTACAATTTTTTTATGAATAACGACCGGTTTAGTATATTTTATCGTTATTATAAAAATATTGATCATTATTTTTTATGTACACCTAACAAGTTTTCATCGGTTTTGCTGTTTACCACGTTTTCCTACCTTAAACGTTTTTCTATGATGATTGATGAAGGTAAATTTAAAGGTTGTGGGATAGCTAGACATAAATGTTATTTTGGAGGCTACGTCGTTACATGTACCCATATTTGAATTATATAAGATATTATAAAGTTTTGATATTTATTTAAATGTTTAAGGTTAAGTAAGATAAGATAAAATAAAGTTCAATAAATCTCGCATTTTTTGTAATTTACTTACAAACAATAAAGCCACCTATTTTCTCGGAGTTAACAATTTTCTTGCAAACACCAACTATTTCTTGCTTCTAAAAAAAATGTTTACACCCCATCTATATGCAAAGAATCCATGGTGAATTAGAAGAATCAGAACAAAACATTTTCATGTACAATAAATGCGAATGCATGGATATAACTTACAAATTGTAATTCAGAATTCCAAAGACAACTGCCTAACCTCGATGAAGAATATCACATTCCCACACTGCTCTCAAAATTTACTCTATTAACAAGACATATCGCGTCCATTAAACCTATTGCAACACAAAAGTTACGCTTCTTCACCCGATTATTGCTAAGCCGACCCTGTGCTCAAAACGTAAACGGCAATACTCGCGGCTCGTGCTGAGGAGCCGACGTGGGGTTATGAGAGGCCAGTTTTTCGGAGACAAATTGTCTGCATGATTTCTAGGGAGTTGCGCTACTGTATAATTGGATATAGTGTGTTGGAACAGCCCTGATACCTGCATGTCTGCGCATGCGCGTCTCTCCGGCCACGTCTCCCCCGCCGCCTTCGTCCCGCCACGGTTGTGAGAACCGCCCCTCGGGTACGTCGGCCAACGAAAGGCGCTCCGCTTGCAGCATCTGCTGCAATTCTATGGCGGTGATGACGCAGTCGACGTCGCGCGACTCCGTCTGCGCGTCGAAAAACTCCTTTCGGCTGGCCTCCAGTTTTTTGTCGTAACAGGGCATCAAGGTCACGTGGTAGATGGAGCGGTGGCCGCCGGACGACAGCGTCTTGCCTACCTGAAAATCGCAAAAACATGACTATAGAGCACTTCCAAAGAGTAGGTAACTAACAAGAGGAGACAGTCAGACAGAGCGAATAAAATTAGACAGAGATAGAGCTACACCCAAATTTAAAGGGCCTCGAATACGCCCGAAAAAAATTGAACACCAATAAAGCTACTGGTCCTGACCAAATTCCAGCCATTGTCCTTAAACGCTGTGCCGCGGAGCTTGCACCTATTCTTTGCAAGCTCTTCAAACTTTCGTATCAACGAGGCGTGTTTCCCGCTTCGTGGAAGATTGGCTGCGTACAACCCATCCTTAAGAAAAGCAAAAAAAATGATCCCACCAATTATAGACCTAAGGTTATGGAGACTGTCATTAACACACAGCTCCTGAAATACCAGTATGGCTTCCATAAGCACAGGTCTACAGGTGACCTCCTTGCCTACGTCACTCACTTGTGGAACAGAGCAATAGACAATCATGGCGAATCCCGTGTTGTTGCACTTGATATATCGAAAGCTTTCGACAGAGTATGGCATGACGGACTTCTGGCCAAGCTTGCTGCTTATGGACTACCACCTGGGCTGCGCCAGTGGCTGAATAGCTTTTTGAACGACCGATCTCTGTTTGTTGTTGTCGAGGACTGTTTATCAGACGTATTTTCAATAAACGCCGGTGTTCCTCCCCAGGGATCTGTCCTATCCCCTACACTGTTTCTTCTGTACATCAACGAGCTGCTGGAAATAACATCCAATCCAATCTACAGCTTCGCAGATGACAGTACATTAGTATCGTGCATGGAACCAGGCAAGCCACTATCATCCCAGGAGACGGAACGTCAGCGACAGCAGCATGCCTCACAGATCAACGCTGATATCAAAACAATTGTCGAGTGGGGATTAGCAAATAAAGTACAGTTCAACGTACAAAAAACTCAGGCAACAACACCTTACAAAGAAGTCTCACGATGGCTTACCAACCGTGGAAATGGAGGGTCACCCCATAGTCGAATCACCTTCTGTCAAGCTTTTTGGAATCAACATCAACAATAACATGTCCTGGTACGACCACGTCGTCAGTATTGCTAAAACGGCATCCCAGAAGCTTGGAGTTTTGTTCCGCTGTAGGAAGTTGTATACACCAGAGCAACTACTGCTGCTGTACAAGGCACAGATCCGACCATCGCTGGAGTATTGCTCCCATGTGTGGGGATGCGCTCCGAAGCACTCTCTAAAGCTTCTGGACACTAGAAAAGAGCGATTAGACTAATCGATACGCCAAACCTCACAAAGGACCTCCACAGCCTGGAACATCGAAGGAGGGTGGCTGACCTATCCCTGTTTTACAGATTCTATCACGGAAGATGTTCGAATGAGCTCTCTCAGATAATAACACCACAGGCCGTCCGAACCAGAAAAACTAGAGAAGCTCTGCTTATCCTTACCAGGTCGAGGTCCTTACTACCCGAACTAGTCTCCTCCAGCATTCCTTCTTTTGGAGAACTTCGACGCTGTGGAATCAGCTGCCGGGGAATTTGTTTCCCGACGGCTACAACCTGCAGCGTTTCAAGTCTAACGTGAACCGATACTTATCCTCTCGCAGCGCTTCTACATCGCCATAGGCCTTTAAGCCTTTGCGGGAGGCCGACCATAAAAAAAGAGCTAGTTCGGTGTCAAAAGTTGCCACACAGATCTGTAGTCGCATTTCCTGCGACGTCATTATTTGGGAGATTGATATAAAGTAGAAACACTTCGTCGCAATATTGATAATTTAGATATATTTTAACTCTTTTTTTTTATTGACCAGAATGAGTAGGTACCTATCTAAATTTACTTTCATTCATAATATTCAAAGATGCGTTTGCTGATGGTTAATATTTTATTATGTCATTATGCCACGTCAACATTATAACTTTATGACAGAAAAAAGATTTGAAGCTAATGACCAAAGCAGTCGATGCCGATGACACAGAATTTAAAAAAAAAGAAAAAAGATTTCGTTTCACCATTGGAACATACCACATTACAATATTGTTTTTATTTTAATATTCGGTAAGATCCGTTTTCGTTCGGTGATATATTAATACAAAAATTTACTGGTATCTTTACTTAATATCATATCTGCTAATTCTACTGAAGTAAATATAATCAAAAATACACAATGTAATGGATCTATAGATTTTTACGATAGACCTACAAGAATTGGCAACGGCGCATCGAGACCAACCGCCGCGCCGTCCGCCATTGCGTTTGATTTCGTATTGCGTTTTGTTTGTGATTTCGATTTGTATCATTGTGTTTTTAAAAACTTTTGTTTTATTAATCTGTTCTGCTTGTTTGTTAAGATATGCTATCACCTCCCTAATATGTGTTTTAATTCCTTGTTGCCTTTTATTGCAACAAACTGGTCCATACATTGAATAACATGCGTAAAGCATAAGCGAATTGTGCTCTGACAGCTAATAGACAAACATTTAAAGAGATTGTCAGAGATAGGTATTGGCGTTTTCAAAAATGAATGCGCCCTCTGGGCGGAAAATATGCGAACCTAGACTACGAGTATTCATACGTAACCCTATATTATTCTTATTATATTTTGTGCCTTTGTCGTTTACACACTGTTTTTGCTGCTGCTTGTTTTATTGTGATTTGCTCAGAGTTTTAAAGTTTAATGGTTGACAAGGGATTTTTAATTGATAAAATTTGCAAAGACCATTTTATTAAACTTGTACGACCACACTTTTTATCAAAAAAAAGCAGTTCAGTGCAGAAGAATCAAAAGAAAATATTTCAATTTCTAGGGCTAGAGTACACATTGAGCGTGTCAACCAAAGGATGAGAATTTTTAATATATTAAATAACCCTTTACCAAATGCCTTGATACCTTGTATTGATAACATTTTAGTGATAATATGTGGGATGGTCAATTTGCAAACACCCATATTGTCAGCAGGCAAATTTTGATCATCTCAATGCATGTTATGTTAGTTCAACATTTCAAATCCATTTATAATTAACTCGTTGTCCACTGTTTCTTGCTTCATTTAAAATTTGTTCATGAAAATACACATATTTGTTGTAAACAACCTATAATGTCCTTGTTTCTATTATGTAGGTACTGCTGATGTATAAAATAATAAATGGCATGAAACTGGATGTATTTTTTTAGCGTGTAAAATGTGTTTTCCTCAAAAAAAAAACAGAACCAACTAAAGAGTTTTTTAAGCCATCTTTGATGTCTGGTGTGATGTTAAACAAGGCAGGATGAAAACAGTGAATAGAAACTAAATGAACAAGCTATCTTATTAGTTCACTGGTTAACTCAGAAAAATGTCTGTCTTAAGATCCAAAAAAACTGTTCAAACTATTTACATGACAGGATATGTATGAAACCTACAACTTTAGAAAGAATGTCATCAAAACACCTCAAATCTGGAAATGACCTCAAAATGCTTTTTCATTTGCTGATACAGCATTTTCGAAAATAAATAAAAAACAAAAAAGTTTTTGGATGTATTTTAATTATTTTCCCAGTAATAAATTACAATATAAAAGTGAAAGATTATGGATAGATAGATTTATTACTCCTCAGTGATCACCATATTGTTCAAAGAACAAACCAACACTTGCATGTAAAAATGAGCACATTTAAAATATATACACAATTAAAATACAGATATATATATATACACATACATTCAATTAGCATTTGCAGTATAATACAAGTCAAGTTATAAACACAGCACACAAAATAAAAACGAGATAATATATTAATTATTTAATAATAATTTGGGCATCTGAAGAGTATCCATCTATACAATAGTATACTATCTAATTTAATAGCAACTTTATATGTACACAAGCAAATTACATACTAACTATATCTGAACAATTAGTACTGAGCTCTGTTTTCACAAATAATGTGGATCATATTAATAAAATATTTTTCGCTTATTGTATACAATAACTTTTTTATGAAAACCTCATCGAATGGAACACATATATTTAGAAAACTTTTTGACTTTGCAGAATATAGAATTAGGTCGCACACTGGCAAATTCAGAACTGCCATTCCTAATTGCACTTGCCCATAATATTTATGATTTTTCTTCAAAGTAATACCTGTTCCTGAATTTATTTCCAAGTATGCGCAAGTATGTATAAAATTTATTGCATCATGGTCCACACCTGAAAAAAGGAGATATTTTTAGTTTGGCACTTCTCATTAAATTCCAAAATATATTACCATCGTAAGGGCATTTAATTTCCACCAATCTTGTAGGTGCTCCATCAGCCATCACTACCCCATCTGGAGAATAAGCGATCCATGGTAGTTGTTTACAAATTACTAAACCCAATTCAACAACCTTGTAATTATTGGATCTCGTGTATTTGATCAAGGCTTCTTTTTCATATTTGATTCCATGATCGGTATATCTGGATGTGAATGGTTTTGGCCAAAAAAAGTTTCTTGTCATGGTACTCCAGTTATCTTTAGCAAATGTATATACGGAATAACATCTTGAACCTGAAAAAATAAGATATAAGAATTATAAAAAGTAGGAGCAATAATTTAATCTAAAAAATTTGGATTTTCTTCCAAACATCATGAGTGAGGAGCTATATGCAGCTTCAATATGAAACTCTAAATTTCGTCATATATTATGACAGTCATTAAACAAATTTCTTTCAATACTCCTATGTTAGTTCAGTAGTTCAAAAAATTAAGATATCATCTAAATTAATGTAAGCAGTCAGCACCATACCTGTTATTCTAAATTGCCTTTCCTGTTTCCAAATATCAGAGTACTGTGCAGAGAGTACTGCATTATCAAATGCAGTTAAATCCATTATTTCTCGTACTAGATTTGCACAACGTGGTTTCAGGTTGTAGGAAGTGATATCTATATTTATCTCCTCCAAGGTCTTCGATTTGAGGGCATATTCCGTTATTGTTTTGATGTCCTCAGACATTTGATGGGCAGGACTTTGCACAGATGCAAAATTGCGGCCTTTTCTGGAAGTAATACAATATATAATGATACATGTAATAGCACTATTCATTTTAGAAACTGTAACAACAGTTTTTAAACCCAGACATAAGCAATGTGTGCAGGTTATATCCGACAAAAATAAAACTGTGTTGATAACACCAAAATTATCCCGTTAAAAGTGCCAATTGTATTTGTAGCTGTTAAAAGCTTTATCATACTAAACAGTTCTAAACATTTGGAACTAGTGTCAAATATTAAATAAATATTCTTATAAAGCACAACCTAGAATCTTGTTCATGTTTACTGTAACTATATCAATAAAAATAACGTGCATTTATCAGACAATAACCTATACTTATTTATATTACTCAATGCTTATACTTACAAATGACATGCTAAACTTGAATCAGGGCAAGCAGCGAGTAGGAGATTTAAACATTCTTTCTCAGCTTCTTGACTCAGTGGTTGCAGTTTCTTCACTTTGCTCTCATAGCAGGGTGTCTCTAAAAGTGGCCTACCCTCATACTGCTCTTCAACAGCCTTTTTCTTATAACTCCAGTAACATTTCACATCTGTACTGGACAGTATTTCTAATGAGGCGATGCTGGATCTAAAATTGAAAGATTAAATTACCATTGTGCTAATAGTTTAAATATTGAAGATCATATATGTGGTGAGAGAGGTTTACTATTTGTTACCTGGTACATTTCAGTAGAACTGCACTAATGTGTTTGTAACGTCCTGATAAACCTGCTTTCCATGTGCATGTAAAGTTGCTGATGGTAACAACATCTCCTAAAATCAGTTTTCCTTTGATTTCATGTGGACTGCCTTTGAGAGCACCTGTTTGCAAGCATAATGCTAACAATTCGACGTATTCCTCACTATCCGAGACAACGCCCATCAAAATTATATGGTTAGCATTCAGTATTTCTTCACCTTCAGTTATACATCTACTGTCTGTGTTGGCACAAAGGTATTTGAAAACTGACGATATTGTGAGGAATACAGATTTATCACTCATTTTGGAATATAATTGCTTAAATCACCAGATAGAAAATGCACACTGACTCACTGATCACTGAGGCACACCACAAAATAAATGCACTGCACTCCACAGTGCACACGATCATGGTAGAATAGCTGCACACAAAACGGAAAGGATTACTCGTTATCCGCCATGTTTGTTTACATACGCCAGCGCCCTCATCGGTGGTTGAAATCGCCAATTATAATTTATACTTTGATAAACGTCACGGACGTCGCGAAAACGTCAGTAAACACTAATAAACAGTTTTTTTTTGTTGTTTGATGCTTTTGGTTCAACTTATGGGCCAGTTTTTGGCAATAATTTGGAAGAGACAAATCACAGGATAAGTTTCAGGACCCGTATTCCTTGTTACTAAAATATTCATGTCCCAAAAAAAAATTGGTATTTTAACTCCAAATTTTCCTAGTTTGGCACTTTTTGACGGTCAGATCTTTAAAAATCACAACTGTTGTGCAATCGTTCATATAGAGTAATGAAACAGAATTTACTTAAATTATTTATTTATTTTCAATCCCTTCAGGATACATTCCGTTTAAGCCATATTAAAAGTAAGGGTATTACTCAACGAATTCGAATAGGTAGAAGCAGTAAACAAGGGTTTTGTTTGGACCCACTATCTCAAGCATATTATAAATATTGTGTTTATCCTTGTGTTTATCAAGCAGCTTGATGCTCGTAACAGGCAATTAGGCTGGTAGAGGATCGTAGGCAAAAAATAGCAAAGGATAACTTGGCCACGTTGCCAGATCGTCTCCGTGTAAACCTTTTGTATTTTCGTTAGCTGTGACAACTGACAATATATATTTTGCAGTCATTGCAGTAATAGTAAAGTTGAAAGAAGCGTGTGAGGAAAATCACAAAATAGACTTTTGCTCCAAAGGAAGATCCTGATCAATGTATTGTTATTATACAGGGTGATACTTCTTTGTCAACTGTACATAGAAGTCGTTAAACAACTTTTTCAAATAACTCTTACCCGAAAACTGAAAAATAAGCGAGTTACAAAATCGAAAAAAGTTAGTCTTGATTGTGTAATGTGTATCAAGACGTACCTACCTAGTCTGTTTGTATTTAGTTTTTTGCTTTTGTAGGTTGATCGTTTCGGGTTCATTGTTATAGTTTAGAGTAAAATTTGGATTTTAACGGTGCATAAAGTATTAAAAGATCATTTTTAACAATTCCACAAAATGTATTTCCCGCGGATTTCTGTAAAAAAATAACATCGTGTTTGTGAACACAGTAAATAATAACAAATGGGCCTTGCCAATATATACATGCCTGTTAGAGCATGGACTGAGACGAGCCGATTAACAATTGACTAAACCCCAGTTAAACCATTTTAACCTCAACAATTGGACCCGTGAGGTTAAGTTAGGTTAGTTACTGAAACTTAAAAATACCATAGTAGTTTTTCACCGGCCCGGGCGTGGCGTCCACACACAAACCAATCTCACCCCCATTTCGGTTTCCGCTAAATTAGGTCAAGCCAATATTTCTGAAAAAACGTGACAACGTCGCATCAACGGAAATCCCAATTCACAGGTACCCAGATCTGGACCCATGACCCTTTCCTTTTTCACCCTTTATTTACCAGACGACAGGTAGCGGACTCGCTGAGTTCCATTGTTTGTTTTGGGTGATGCCTGCAAACCAGTGACGTCTCAAAAGGGGTGTAGCTCATGGAGCGAGAGAATATTATATTCATGTATTTCCATTTCGTTTACGTTTCTATTCCATCTAAAGTTAAGTTCCACATTCGATGATACCTGCGTCACGCCTGGTCACGCCGGGTAGCAGTGGCGCGCTCGATTTCTTTGAAGGTCTAGATAGGGATTCAGAGCCAATATACAATTTAAAGCTATCATAAAATTCTATACGTTCTGTATTCATTTTTTACAAATAGGTGTACCCGATTTTATTTTGAAATGTAAAGATATATTTTAATGATAAAATATTACTTATCCGAATCAAAGCTAGATATATGCTACTAGATATTGGAAGTTATAACTAGTTGAGTAGTTGCTAATGTTTCGTTTACATAAATGTGCAGTCTTTCTCAAAAATGCAAGTATGATATTGTCAAATAGCTATGGGCTTAATTATTGGCCATCAGCACAGCGGCTTGGTAGGGGCAGGCAACCACAGGTACAGTTTCAATGGAAACATTATATTACGTTAGACGTCAGCCAAAGATTTCAAATAGTAAAGTTCTCACATTCGGTCATACTGGAAGTGGAATTGAAATAATCTACAACAGTAATGCAGCTCTCAGCTAGTCTTTATGCGGACTACCCAGGACTCACCACGAGGAGGTGGCTGCATATCGAGTCCCACCACTCCTCCCACCCTTCTTTTATGTTTAACAAAATGAATAGGAAACTGAAAAGGTGCATGAATACGAAAATGAAACAATAAATAAACTCTCTAAACTTCAAAGGAGAACTTAGAATCCAACAAATTAAATTCAGAGTAAGAAGTAAAGTCTTAAAAGTTACAATGAACAAAAAATATATTCTGCTTAAGAAACTGGAGCAACAGCAACAAAAGTGATTGACTAAATTGTCTATGAACGTCTTAAAAATAAACAACGAATAAAAAAGTAAATATATAAATTAAAATAAATTAAAAAAATAAACAACAAAAAAACAACAAAAACAAATAAAAAGTAAATAAATATACTTGTTCTGAATCTCAGTCAGTTGCGGACGTGTGCGGTGGAAATTCGTCATCACTAGCAGAACTACAGTCAAAGGACTCGTCACTGTCACTGGTTGTATCACTGCCAAGGTTAACTATGACTGGCTCTATTACGGAATCTATATGGGGATCTAATTTCCAAAACTTTTCTTCCTCTGCTTTTACGTGTGATACGCATTTCTGCCAGTTATCTGCAGTTACCGCACCGATTGCTTCTTCTAAAAGGATACGTATATCGGCCAACTTAAAAGTTGTATTCCTACGCGCTACTTCATTTTTTACTTGTGCCCATACTAACTCGATTGGGTTTAACTCGCAGTGATACGGAGGCAGTCTTAAAACTGTAAAACCCTTTTCCCTAGCCATTTCGTCTACTGCTAATTTTATATACCTTTCTTTGTGGTGACGCGCGAGTTGTGACAGCTGTGCTTTGAGCATAGTCATATCGCATTCTATATTTTTTGACACGAGCCAGTCATAGATATCCGCTTTTTTCCAATTAGAAGTCGGAAGAGCTTCTAAACGCCGACTATGGTAGGACGCGTTATCTAATACAATAACCGAACCGGGTTCTAATTTTGTCAATATGGATTTAAACCAAGATTCAAAAACTACAGCGTCCATATCCTCATGATAATCACCAGTTTTCCGAGATTCAAAGACGTTCAATCCCCCATCCACAAACCCAGATTCGCTGCCAATATGCGTTATTATTAGCCGACGGCCTTTGCCTGAAGGGCATTTTAATCCCGTACTTAGGCCTTCAAGATGGGCTTGTCTACGACTCGCTATATTCAAATCCTGCCAACACCTAGTAACCGTGTGCCCTTCATTCAACCAAGTTTCGTCCAAGTAATAGATTTTTATTCCCCCGGCGTTACGAATACTACGTATTTTTCTTAAATATTCTCTACGCCATAATACTATATCGTCTCTTTCAATCAATGCGCTGTTCCGCTTTCTTTTCAAATATCTGATATTTATTTCGCGTAATGTTCTCAATAATACCCGACGAGATATCTTTGGCAGACTTTCATCATTTTGTAATTCCTGTTGTAGTTTTTTTATCGTTGGAAGTTCATTACGGAGATAAAATGAATGGACTTTTCGACGAATCGCATTTTTCACGTCACCATCCAAAACAATCTTTTTAACTCCTCTTTTTTGTTTAAGTGATTTTACCACAAATACTACGTCGCGCTTCTTTTCCTTCAAAATTCTGAAAATTGTTGCAACTGAGACCTTAGTCAGATCGCTGCAAAGTTTAACGATTTCCTTCACCGGCCTTTCAGGAAATCGTGTACGTACACCATCGTAAACATTCTTCACTATATTGCGTTCACCGGTTGATAAAACATGTCGTTTGGATGCTGTATTGCTAACCGATGTGCCTTGCTGCATTGTTATTAATTGTATCGTCTAATTTCCCGCGCAAACTTCAAGAATAACTTACCACACCTGCTATATCGCTACGCACCTGACTAAGACTGGCGCGTCAAATCTAAACGGGCGGCCACCGCGAAGCGGCAAGCCGGACCCTCGGCGGATCTTGCGGCATTGTCAAACCGTGCGTAATTGCTGCGAAACTGCTGTGATTTCATGGCCCCTCTCACAATGCGTCACATCGCGCAAAATAGATAAGCGACATGGTGTGAGCCTAAAACTGGTGTCGGTTTTTTGATTAACATGAAAGAAACATACATGTGCGTTGGTGCTCTAATTTACGGTTTTTTTGCTCCTCAGAAATTTTTATCACGATACCGAATGGATCAAGCGACTTGAGTTCGCACAGATATGCGACAGTACAAGTCTGCGATGAACGTTCTGAGTGCGAATATATTGAGTACACTCGCACATCTATAGCTTCCCACAGTATGCGTGTGCATGCCTGTACCGATCTCTAAGCTATGGCTAAAGGACCTGCACAAAGGGGCAACGCCGAGAGCTCGCATGCCGCCATTTCAAGCGCTGTTGCCAAGTGTACGTATGTTTCAGCAGTCGTGCTACCGTTGGTATGATTGGACGTGGATTAGGCATATTAGAAATTAAGGATTGCAATTAATGTTTGACTCCAAATAATAGAAAATTGAGAAACACTGTTGAATATTTGCTCACAGATTATGCATACAATCAAGCATACAGTAATATCTATTCGTTAGCTGAGCATCTAAGGGATCTTACGATTTTGTTATATAAGCGCGTGACAACATTGTTTGCGCCGATTTACCGCTAGCGGAGGTATCATGCAATGTGAAATTTAACTTTAATTCTCATGAACATGCAGTTTTTTTAGCTAACCGCGATTCATAAAACTGAGATTTGATAATTGATTAAATAAGAAACGTTTCGAAGTTAATGTCACTTTAAATTGTTTTTCCAGTTTTACGTAAAATGAATTATTGAAAAAAAATTTATTTTGCGCCGTAAACAATTTATGCTAAATATGATAAATTTATAAATATAGAATTTAAATAAATTTATTTTATACGTATCTTGTCTTCAAACTTTATTGTTCATTTGTGTACCAGACGGTTAACTGTTGCAGGCTCCCTTTTTCAAAATGATTCGATCTGTAATGATAGTCTCGAAACTGGGAAGATTGCGATACATAATGCTCATAAGTACCCGTTCCCATATATTAAAGTTAATGTGTCTCTGTTTCTAAGGCAATAATAGGTAATACAGCAAATTTATTACTGCACTGCCTGTTGCTCCAATGTGAGAATCATACACTCCGAAGGTGAGAAGCCTGACAAAGGTGATAAAACCTCCCTTTTATATATTTACAGGGCCAAATTCTTTCAAATACCAAATCATAATCACTAAATAGATGGGTTCTTCAAGTTTTTTTTTGTAGGTCTGTTGTATTTAACCCTTAACCGGTAACGTGCAAGTTCGGGGCATAGCTGGTAACGTGCAGTCTGTGAGACTGTAACCTCTTTGAAGCTTAAAAAATCAAATTCTCCTAATTATTTTTTGAAAAAAATGCATGAAGATTTGTTGGATACATATCCTTTAATAATAATTTTGTATAAAGTAGCAGAACATGTGATGTAAAGAAAAAAAAATAAGATAATTATTAACTAGAACACAAATTAGCAGCACAAATTTGTAGGACCAAGATAAAAAAAAATTTGACCACACTCAAATCTATATATTTTGTGATTGATAATAAGTAAAGCAATACACCTATAAAAATATTTTGGTGAAAAATGACGGACCTGCCATGACTACCAGTTGAAAAAAATTATAACGTAAGCCGTAACGTTCCGTCTCGCAGACTGAACCAAACTAATAACTAAGCACATGTTGGAATGTTGTTTATGCAAACTTATTGATAAACGGGATATAAAAGGGATACCAATGGCTGGTAGATTAGATGAGGTCATTTACCAGAAATGCGGTAAGGTTTTGTTGTAGGGTCGAATTTAAGATTGCTTGCAGTCTCACAGACGGCACGTTACCAGTTAAGGGTTAAGTTCATTTTGAACATTATCTGGTAATAGAAATATGTATATTGAAATATATTGAAAAAGTTCAGTGTAAGTCTTCATTTAATGCACCCCAATGTAAGTGCTTAGTAGTTTTGTAGTTCCCTTTCAAATATTCAAACAATTGGTGGACCCTTATGGTACATAAATAGTCCAATAAATTTGGACTGGCTGCGATTGGTCGTAAATCCTATGCCACGAGTATTCAAGATCTGGCATCTTTCATTTTTTCCTATCACTCTGTAATAGTTTCTCTTTTCTATATCCTCAACGTAATCGTCATTATCTTATAGCCACACCGTTACATGCTTATCCCTTCAACGTATCTTGTTACTATTATTATTATTACATAGAACAAAGAAGAAAAATGTGCAGTCCGGTCTACTGCCCGCCGAGCTGCTCTTTCGTCACACGCTGACTATCACTCCCTCAAAAATAATGTAACGTACGTCTATGTCTGTATAATAAAAGCTCTTTAAATCCAGCGGATTTCTGTCAATTTCTGTAAACAATAACATCGTCTTTGTAAACAAGTGGTAAATAATAACACCAGGGTCATGGATACACTCACATGCCTGTTAGCGCATGGGCTTTGCTTCTTCTAGCCTATTCGAATTCGTTGGTATTACTGAAAAACGGAAATGGCAACATTGCTTTTTCCAACTAATTCAGGTATTGCGAGACATCTGGCAACTACTGCACACCCAAATTTAAAGGTCCGAGGTCAATGGGAGCGGATTGCAAACATAAAAGGAATTCCGCCGGGTGTCTCCTCTTGTTAGTTACCTACTCTTTGGGACTTCTATGATGACCCCGCGTGCTGTCATGATCAGCTGATATTGGGCAAACATGGCTTGTTTACCGTATACCGCCATGTAAAATTGAGGACTTTTATTTGTGTTTTTTTTTACAAGTTTTTTGACATTTTTATCACAATTGTTGTTGTGTTGTGTTTTTCAAGGAACCTTTTTTGTCAGGTAAGCAGCTATGTCAATTAAAATGATGTAATTTATGAGATAATGCATGATAAAAACTTGAATGCATATTGAAAACAGCAAAGAAAAAAAAACGTTTATTCGCAAATTACAGTTGTCACATTAACTAGGGCGACAGTTGTTATAGTCATAGTGCATCTTTGCCACTTGATACTCGAAAGTAATATTTGAAATTTTATTTGTGCAGTGTTCATTGCAGTGGCCGACTTTTGGTGGATTATGTTAAAGTAGCAAAAACCTCCATTCGTAGGTAATAATTGCTAGTTTTATATGTACATATCGGCAAGTTCAAGGAATGGATCAATTAAAACATTAATCTTTTGACATAACCTAAAAGTTGAGTTTCTGGAACAAGAGATATATGTAAATATGCACCAAAAAAATAGGTACATTATATTATGACTATTCACTTCTCTATTAAAATAATTTGTGCACTATTTCAAAATGCTTCCTTTTTGTCATTATACGTGTGGGAAGAATTCTTCAGCTTCCCAAGTATTCGAGACAGAAGAGGCAGACCGATACCAGGAGGCGAAGTGTGTGATGACTTTCTAGAAGTAGATCCTGGTATATTCTACATTCTGTCAATACTAACAGCACCAATAAATGCTCATGTTATCTATCTATATATTTTTAATAAATGGTGGAGAAAAATGAATTTATTTATTATTATAGGGATTAGGGTATGCTTCTCACATAATCAAATTGAAAATATTTCATATCATTAGCTTATACCCACATTCATACTTTTTTCCAAATATGTATCATGAAATGGTGTCTAGCTACAGCGAGGTGAAAAAATGCATTTTAAATGACACTTTGCTTAACATAGTGTGATTAATTTGTATCTTATCAAACAGGGTGACTATCTAAAAAATACTCATTGGGTGATTGTAAAGTTGCACACACCAGAAGCTAAAGGATTACTACTTGAATAAAAAACTATTAGTTATATTTTCCTATGTATTTATTATATATTTTTTCCTTCGATGTATTAGGGCTTGTTCCGAACAGTATATAATTCAGTGTATCGAAGGGCGATGAGTGAAACACCATTCAGTGATATGTTGCTGCAGTCCTCAGTCACACAGTATGGGCCAATATTATTGATACTATTGAGTTTATGCCTATAAACATAAAGATGCTTCAGGTTTTGCCCAGTACTTAAAGTAGTTATTCACTTCCATCTGACATCCTGAAATAAATCATATTTTTAACAAAAATGAAAAATAGAAGAAAGCTAACTGATGAGTGATGAAAATGCATTAAACATAGTGCAAGTAAGAACTTTCATTCTAATATTTTCAATAATGATTACTACTGTGACAGCTATTCATATACCTATTATGCACCTTGTTAAATACAAAATAAAACTGACACAGTTCGATTTATTTTCTTGATCTGGTAAAAATTGAGTGAGAAAGATGCAGTATGACTATAACACCTATCGCCCTAATGAATGAGATAACTGTAATTTGCGAATAAACGTTTTTTTCTTTGCTGTTCAAGTTTTCATCATGCATATCTCATAAATTACATCATTTTAATTGACATAGCTGCTTACCTGCCAAAAAAGGTTGCTTGAAAAACATATTCAAATCCAAGGTGCAGAGGATTGTAAACAAACAGGATACCACGCACGACGCCCGAGTAAGGCGGCATTCATTGCGATTGGCCGAAAGGCAATAAACACCTTGGAGGCTTGCTGCTCTGCCGCCCGTCTGGGTCGTTCAACAGAGTACAGGGTTGTATTTTATTCAGTTGCTCCGTGTGTTTATCATTGTATACGACGCGTCGTCTCAATGATGGCGTACATCGTGCTTTTATCATCGCATACCTGCCGTGTTGTTGTGCGAATTTTAGTGCTATCTGTGTTGTACTGTTGTTTTAATAGCTATTAGTGGTGTTTGTGTTATTCCCCGAAAACTTGAAGGAGATATTGAAGAAAGTCTAGTAGTACAGACACTGCAGATGAATCCATGGATTTGGCTACAAGACAGGATTTATGTCAGACACCGCAGATGCACCCATGGATGTGGCTACAAGTCAGGATTTGAGTCCACCATCCAGCCGGTGCCAAAAAAGGGATCCAAAACTGATCCGACCAACTACAGACCTATAGCTCGGCTTTCTGTAATCAGTAAAGTGATGGAGAGATGCGTCAACCAAGAGCTCATTAAATACCTAGAGCTCCATCACTTAATCAACGACAGACAATATGGATTCCGATACCAAAGATCAACTAGACATCTCCTGGCTTACGTCACACATGTGTGGAGCAAACTCATCCAGTCATTTGGCGAGGCTCACGTCGTTGCTCTCGATATTTGAAAGGCATTCGATCAACTGTGGCATGCAGCTCTCCTAAACAAGCTCCCGTCTTATGGGCTCCCTGTTAAGCTTTGCGGTTGGCTCGCAGACTTCCTCTCAGGTCGGAAAATCTCTGTCGTGGTAGACGGCCTCTTCTTTCCTTAGCATCAATGCCGGGGTTCCGCATGGATCGATATTGGCTCCGACATTGTTTTTGCTTCACATTAATGATCTACTCTCTAGCACTACAAACCCAATCCACAGTTTTGCTGATGACATTACGCTGCATGCAGGCATCTGAGCAATAGACCGATCTCTGTGGTTGAGCTGGAACGCAGAAGACTGGCAGTGGCAGCTTCACTTTCAAAGGATCTCGATACCATTACCGCTTGGGAGCTTAAGAATATGGTTAAATTCAATGCCTCCAATACCCAGTATTGTACGCTATCAAACAAGAAGTGCCCAAGCCAACACCAGGTTTTAATGAACAACCAGGCTCTGCCAAGCAGTCACTCATTCAAGCTGTTAGGAGTCAACAAATCTGATCTGGCACGAACACGTCGCGTCAATTGCAACAGCTGCTGGTAAAAAGCTTGGGAACCTATTTAGAGCCAGAAAGTATTTCTCACCATGTAACCTCCTCACGCTATATAAAGCCCAGATAAGACCTTGCCTGGAGTATTGCTCGCATGTCTGGCGAGTTGCTGCTCCTACTACCCTGTCTATACTAGATGCCGTCCAGAGAAGGGCAATTCGACTAATTGGCGATCCGGCTTTAACGCGCCACCTTCAGTCACTTTCTAACCGGCGTGTTGTTGGTGACCTCCCACTCTTCTACCGATATTCCAACGGAATCTGCTCCTCTGAGCTATCCTTTATCGTTCCGCCGCTCACTGCTCCTATCAGATGTACCCGTGCGACCGCTGCATCTCATCCTAAGACGGTCGTTCTTCATACATCAAGAACTGAGCGGTACAACCGCACATTTATTCCCAGGGTGTCCAAGGCTTAGAATGGACTGCCAGAAGATGTATTTATTGGGCCTGCGGGTATTCGCCCATTCAAATCTCGCGTTAACAAACTTCCCCTAACATAACTCTTTCACAGCAGCCGCGGTACTCTGGTATTAAGGCTCTGCCTGCGTGGTCTGCTCAGTTATAAAAAAAAACCCAGGAAGAGGTCAAAAAAGGCCATTTTGACGTGAGGCTTAAGGAGCTTAAGGAGGTAATATTAAACGTTAATGTACATATAAATACGAAACCCAAAAAAAAGAGGTTGCACTCAAAATTTCAAAATAGGTAGGCAAACTATAAAGTGGTGCGAGAATACAGAACCAGACACTCTTTTGCTGCACCTTTAGCTAATCAGAATCGCAAACGTTGCATTGACCTTGTGGACCCTGGCGATAAAAGTGCAACTAGGAGAAAGGTGCATCAGTTCTTTTTCCGAAATGAACTTCCGACTATTGACAAAGTCCTGAAAGAGGTGAATGACGATAATGACTTACCCAATTTTAAGCGGACCACGTTTTATAAGCTATTAAAGAAACTTAACTTCGGATTTGGGAAACGAGGAAGGAAAAGTATTCTCATCGATAGGGAGGATATAATTGACTGAAGTATTGACCCCTTCTCAACTTTACCGCCAAAATGAAGGTTCCTAAGGTAAGAATAATATATAAAATCTAAAATATATCAATACAGCTGTAATGGAAAAATATGATTCATAAATGCTACTCCACATCCGATACAATGGACTTTATGACTGCTACTTTGAATACGACATCCACAGGCCTGCCGCCGAGCGCGTGTTATTGTTTACAGCCACTGCACGGCGGATTTGAATACACTTTATAGACTAAAGCAGTGCAAACCCAGAGTAGAGGCGGGACCGTCGAGAGCTATCGGGCCTGATGGTGTATGCCCACTACAACGTCTACGTCACGCAAGTTACCGGGCGACCCTCCAGTTGCATTTCTACAGCTACGTTTTCCTACAAATTCGCCAGTCGTTGGGCCGTGACTGGGTAGCTGCTACCAGTTCGCTAGACCTCGGCTAATGTAAATTAAATATAGCTGTTCTCCTACAAATTCGCGAGTCGCTGCTACCAACGATTCTTCGCCAGTCGCTGGTCGTCAGTAGTTTGACTAGTCTGAAACCAGTGCAGCGCCCTAGTCGCAGCGAATTTATCAATATTTCTGTTGAGTTTCAAAGGTGACTTCTAAGAATGAGTGTATTTACTGTAGAAAATGATGAAACACTTGTTCATCTTGTTAATAACAACCCAGAATTATACAGGGTGTCCCAAAAAATAGTGTCAAGCGGAAGTCTAGAGATAGAGCACACCTAGAAGTATCTGAATCACCCCCATATATGTTTTTTTTCTGACTTTTAGAGAATTGTCTACCTCGACAACTTAAAACTGTTCAAAAAAGAAAATTAAAAGTCTTTTCCAAATTCTCTTTTCAGCTAATTAATCTTTAAGAGTTTACTGTTCACACATTAAGGAATCGGCTTAGTAAATCTGATGAAAGTCATGAAAATTATAGGGTAAAGTGAAAAATTTACGTACTGTTACGACTTAAATTTGCGACTCGCAATTAAAAATCTAAAGAGGTGATTTCTTGATTTCTATGCTGGTCTAAACACTTCTTCAGACTCTCAGCTATCACAATCATTAAAAAATAGGAGTACTTAACGAGGCTACTTTGGCTCCAATCGACCTTCAACGACAAACAATAACTAATTTTATGGCACTAATAGCAGAACGATTGTCAGTGCCGCAATAAAAAATGTTCAGTGCGATCAGAATATCGATACATGACCACCTGTGTCACTTTGCTAAAAATTTTTTTTTGCATGTACGGCATCTTTTTTCTAAGTCGGAAGTTGTAAAATGAAACGAAATTATCAGATTTCTTCACTAAGTTTAGTAAATTTCACAAGCAATTTTCAAAATGTCTACCTTTTTGTTCGATGCATAATCTACATCTTCTGAAAAAAAAACAAAAGCTCTTCGATCGTTTTTCATTGTTTCTTCAGCCTGTGTTAATTTGTTGCGTAACTCGCTGATGTTTCGACACTCTCTAGCATAAACTAGTTCTTTGTAGTAATCCCAAACAAAATACTATAGGATTTAAGTCAGGTGACCGTGGCGGCCATTCATGGGTCCATCACGACCTATTTGTTGCATAGTCTCTTGCAGAAAACAGCATCGTTGAATCCAGTTGTCGTGCACTCAAGGTCCGTAGGAATAGCCAGTAGCCAGATAACAGAAACAACACCAACCCAAACCGATAGCACTCAAGAGTCCGTTCCGTAGGGAAAGCCAAATTTCGAATCTGCGTACGCTCAATAATCCGTAAAGAAAGCCCAATTGTCAAAATAATTCACCAAACAAGAGCGTATCGTTTTAAAGCCGCAAAGGCAGACAGACGACTGAATAAAGACAACGAAAGCAACCTATGCAATGACACATTTTAAAAAGACATCACAACAATATCATAGATATCTCTTTCTAACATCGTTTACTGCGTCAGCCTTAGCTCTTTTTGTTGTCGCTCATATAAAAACCCGTTTTGAAGAATGCTCCTTGTGTTTTTTTAGCAAGAAATAGGATCTTTTTTAACAAATGTTTAATTTATGGAACGTTTTTAACGTTTATTATTGCGGTACTGACAACCATTCGGATATTAGCGCGTTAACGTAAGGTATTGACGAGTTGAAAATCACACCGCTAATTTCAAGAAATCTTCGCCTCTTGTCTTTGAAGGTCGATTGGAGCGAAAGTAGCCTCATTAAGTACTACTTTTTTTAATGACTATGATAGCTGAGAGTCTGAAGAAGTTTTTAGACCTACTTAGAAATCATGAAGTCACCTCTTTGGATTTTTAATTGCGACTCGAAGATTTAAGTCATAATAATCAGGTCGTAAATTTTTCATTGTACACTAAAATTTTCATGACTTTCATCAAAGTTACGAAGCCGATTATTTTAAGTATAAACAGCAAACTCTTGGAAATTAATTAGCAAGAAAGAGAATTTGGAAGTCTTTTAATTTTTCTTTTGGAACAGTTTTAAGTTGTCGAGGTAGAGAATTCTCTAGAATTCATAAAAAAATTCATAACTCGCAAACTACAAAAAATTGCATAACGTATATGGGGGTGATTCAGATGTTTCTAGGTGTGCTCTATCTCTGGACTTCCGCTTGACACTAGTTTTTGGGACACCCTGTATGATAGAATATCACGTTGTATCAGATTTAGAATATAATTAAACTGATACCGCGAAGTTCATTATCAATCAAATGCTTTTCAATTAAAATAGACTGAGAACCTTCTATTTGTCTGTTTTTAAACATGGCCAATTCTTTCAGTTCTCTAGGATGAAAATACGATCTAACAACCCATTCACACGATTCTGTCAAATCACCATTTTGGTAATTTCTTATACCTAACTTTTAACCTCCTCCCGACCAAACGATTCTAGCTAAATAGATATCAACTGATTCTGAAAGAACTAAAAATGGCTAGGTACTAGTCACACTTTGACTGTTGGTAGATAACTGTAAATTTTGAGCACTCTGTATCATTTAATTTATGTCTGACATTCGTTAAAAATCATCACTTTTTTTGTGAACATTGAAAAGTAATGTAAATGCTATTTGTCTCTATATCTCAATCTAACCGCTCACCAATCCAATTTTTACTTCCCACACCGATAGGTGAGGGGAGTATTGTGATCGCGAAAATTTTCGATTTTGAGATAATACGCTTTTTGGGCGTTTCATGATGTCTACATAACGAAAATCCACGTCACTCATTTCTGTCTGTCTGTCTGTTCGTGTTTTTCTACCCTCGTAATCTCAGTAACCGCTGCATGCATTGCGATGAAATTTGGGCAGCGTTATGCTGTGGGGTCGTAGTAGGTAATGTTCCTATAATTTTGAAAATCGTTATACGGAGGGCGAAGTAATTAGCAAAAAACGAAAATTTTCAAATATGCCTCAAACTTCGTTTTTAAGCGTTTTAGGGGTTCCTGATCATTTTCTACTTTTCCTTGGTTGGGGGTGAATTTAGGGTGGTTGGGGGGTGGGGGTTGTAGTGCTGAAAAATTTGTTGTATTCGTAATGGGCTGTCCATTGATATATGAATGAAACACCTAGCGGCATGATACACTTTTTAGGTCCATCCGAACGTTGCATGCCTATTATAGAAACCACGGGACTTGAATTTGTGATGTGATGTATACATACGAGTATTGTTTTAGATCGTTCGATATCGCGTAACGCGAAAATTGTTCGATTGATTTTAATGAAATTTTGACACAGTATTACTCCCGCGGTGAGGATGGAAAACGCGTACGTTTTGGAAAAATCGAGTCAGTGGCGGCGCGGCAAAAATAAAAAAACTAAAAATGTAAAAACAGCTCAAACTTTGTTTTTAGGCGTTTTAGGGGTTTCTGATCATTTTCTACGTTTTTTGGGTGAGGTGAATTTGGGGTGGTTGGAAAGTGGGGGGTTGTAAAACTGAAAAATTTGTTGTATTCATAATAGTCTGTCCATTGACCTGTAGAAGGAATACCTAGCGGCATATTACACTTTTTTAGGTCCATCCGAACATTGGCTTGCCTGTTACAGAAACCAATTTTGTGATCTGTACATACGAGTTTTGCTTCATTTTATTGCGTTCTATGTATATTGCGCAAAGCGAAGATTATTAAATTTATTTTAATAAAATTTGGACACAGAATTTATTACCGCGGCGAGAATGGAAAACGACTGTTTTTGAAAAAACGTGTCAGTGGCGGCGCAGAAATAATCAAAAAACCAGAAACATAAAATTAGCTGAAACTTCGTTTTTAGACGGGCTGGAGGCTCTTGATCGTTTCCGCATCGTCCAGTTCAAGCATGCAGAAAAAACTGTGCCGTCCTAGCTCCAAAGGAGGGAGACGCAAGAAACTATTTACGAGGGTTTTTTGTGCTGGATGTTGTTTTTGCGGGCGGATGGGCGATAATTTAGTTGCAAGGGGATTTTAGACTATAGCTTCATGCAAGGGGAAATAATAAAATGGCATCATCATCATGTGTGGGAAGTACTGAGTCAATCAACTTGACTCCATTTTTTCCAGACACCTTTGCCAACAATATTAGCGTCTTCATGACAGGATTTTGATAGCGTCATTATAATATTATGTTATTTGTATGTGTTCATTGTAATCTTACCCACTGTTTGATGATAGATCCCATGATTTGTTGTGGCGACTTTGTTGTGGATATGTATGGCAGGATGAAGTTTCCATGTGTTTTCTCAGCATAACAAACCCATCCCGGACAACTGGACGCTAACATCGGAAGCAAATGCTGCTCATCTTCATTCGATCTATATCTACATAAATAAGTATCATGTTAAAATATTGATGTTACAAGAAAACTTGTAATAAACACCACATCAAAAATTTCAGTTAGTATCAGATAACCATTTTTTTTAATTTCTATTTTAATGAATATTATTGAAGGTTGTTTGAAAGGTCGTTTTAGAACAATAATTTCATCAGCAAGTAAAGACAGAAAAAACATTTCCCTAATATTTTTTCTTCTGCCATTCACTTCCCACAGCATTAGGATAAAGTCAAATTTGAATTATACAGGGTGGGCCTTTTCACCTTTCTAGATTGTGATTCATATCAAACTTAGGTTTTTTTTAAATAGAACTCCCTATATATTATTGCATATTTGGATTCTTTGGTGAATTCTAGTGCGACGTTATTGGATATCTGCTTACACCAAAAATGGTCATATTCGCCTAAACGGTTCGCTTAAAGTTCCATGTATGATACATAAAGCTGCGCTATAATCCACCAAGAAATCCAAATATGCAATAATATATAGGGGGTTCCATTCAAAAAAAATGTAAGTTTGATATGAATCACCCTATATAAACGTCAAAATTTAAGTGAAAATATTTTAACGTTATAGCCTTGAAGGATCCCTACCACGATCAAGTGACAGGTTTCTGAAACATGTTTTAGTAAGCCCACAATCTTCCGTCCACTCACTATTGGCCCATCCTGTATAAGATCTACATAATGAAAAGCCCTCATTGGTCAGCCCCCCCCCCGAAACGTTACATAATGCCGTCTAAAAAATGTAATCCGTTAGCTGCCGTAGCGATAGTCGCTTACCTGTTCAGGCGTCACAACGCAGAGGGTGTCGCAAAGAAGGTATTGTTAAAAAATGTAATATAAAATATATAAATGACACTTCTACTAGTTAAGACTGACCCAAGGAGGGCAGCAAGAATTTCATTTTTTACCCCACACAAATACATGGAAAAAACAATGTTTTTAGTTTTGATTCCGTTTCGGTGGAGCTACTGACCTGTGAATTTTATTATTGGTAAATATGGCTAGAAGGAAGTGGAAAGTAGAACTCTGATATAAATATTGCAGTGAAGTGAAATAATCTCCAGTTGCAAAAATCCTTCTAGTTTCAATTGGTGTTAGTTAAAGCGCCTCTCATGTATCAGTTTAATTTTTTTAGCACGTTTACATCACAATCTAAACGAATTTGAAAATGGCGTTTTGTCACTCTAAGTACCTATATAAAATATTATTAAGAATAATATATTTTTCTCATATATTTCATCCGTTTTTGAAAGGCTTTAAAATACCACGTGGGAATTACATAAATCTGTTTCTGGTTTAGTGTCATTTTATATTAAATTACAGGTATTTATTATGGCTTACACCAAGTTCTTTTGATATTTGGTCCCATATTTGATCTTTTTTTTTTGCCCATTCCTATAATCTTCGTGGGAAAAGTAGTATAATATAATTTTTAACTAGTTCAATTAGTTTCTTTTGTTTTGCCATGGCGAATCTGGAGCGGTAGCGACCAAAACACGTTCGAACGCGAAATGAAATCCGCCGCGAAATAAACGCCGTCAAATCCGCAGTCGCGGCGGAAAAAATCGTACAGGTCTGAACTGAACAGGCACGTATGCCGCTACGTAAACAGTATGGTGCGATTTTAGCCGCCGCGAATTATTCGCAGTCGTCGCGAATTATTCGCAGTCCTCGCGAATCATTCGCGCTAGTCTGTGTAGACTTTTAGGCGAGTTTTCGAACGATTCTCGATTTTCTCCTTCACTTTGCCATTGGTTAAGGCATGTTCCGGAACGACATTTTCCTACTGAAAATGTGGAGTTTATGGCAAAGATTCCAACTGCGAGGTTGGTACAATTTTCATGAAAAGTGAATAAGACGACTTTTGAATTGGGACGATTCAAATATTTGTTTTAAAAATCACCCTCACCTTTGAACAAACTCCGTTTGAGCTTCCAACAAAGCAAAATCCTCAGCGATAGTCATATCAACTACAGCATCAGCCCCAAGCCTACGAAAATATCCAGCTAATCTTAAAGAGCATTCATCAGGAGATAAATGATAATGGGCTGCCAAAGACAGCACTGGTTGCACAGCCAAGGATACCACAATCCATTTGGCTTCTTCAATGTTACCATTTATTTTCAGTGCTTTATTCTCTTCGAATACCCGCAACAGTTCCTGCTGACTCTGTTCACTGATCAAGACTCCTTCTGCTGAGGTTATGCAGCCAGAGCAAGCTAGGCAGTCTGCCAAACTTATTTCCACCTGCATGTACAATTAATATTTACTACTATTCCAATCAATACAAAAATTTGTAATTTTTTACTGAGATTGAACTACTACTAGGTATAGATTTAGTGGAGAAGGTCTGTTTTAATTTATCCCAAAATCCAAAGAAACCTTTTCTACTAAAAAAACTAGGATAAGAATTACTAGCAGATGATTGGAGACAATATATGGATGAGAAGAAATGTATATTAACACAAAACACTTTTTCAAGCATCAGGAATATTTAAGTTGGAGTACCACAGGGAAGTAGATTAGGTCCACCACTATTTATTTTATATATAAATGACTTATCAGATATTTTGAACCATTGTAAAATTCAAATATTTGCTGATGATACTTCAATATACATATCAAATCAAAATTAAGCATTCTGTTGGAACTTCTACACAATGATATGAAGTAAATTATCAATAGGGTACTTGCAGAAAAAATATTATTTCGTTTACGCGTTCCTTAGAGCGTAGTAAACATGACAAAATCACTTGTTTGGTTTTTTGGAATAGGCTGTGAGAGATATTCCCAAAATTATTTCAAATGCCGGAAAATGCCGCGCAAACAACCTCTGACGTAGCCAGAGCTAACCTAACATTTTGACATTGATCATTATAACCACAAAACAGAGTCACACACAAAAGTACAAAAGTCAAAAGAATAAAAGTTAGACTAGATTACTAATTCACTTTGTAGGGATGGGCTTGAATTAGATTCTATCTTTGGATTCATTCATAATGGGATGCGCCGAAACAAAATGATGGCTTCGATTAGTTGCGAATCTCGGTCACAAACAGGATGAACTGTGATACCTATCAGATATAAAAACGTATTGCAACGAAAATGCTAGTGGGTTAATTGCCTGTTTCAAATATGTTTACGTATCAATAAATTGAATCGCATTGTTAAAGAATTCAGATCATCTCTAGTTTGCAGTTGAATCTCACTGACCTGCACTGTAGCAGTATCGATTGTCGATATTGATAAGATACCTGTGACAGCCCTTGTTTTAAGTCATGCGGAAAAATTTGAATATATCCTTATTTTATTCTGCGAATATCTTTTTTTGGCCATCAGTAAAATCATGTTTTTTGTTTCCTACTGCTTCTTGGTATGGTTTTCTTTACGCTATGTATACTCCCGAGGCGATGTCACGACCTCAGCAAGTACCCTATTGGTTGAAAGTAAATAAACCTGAATTGAATACTAATAAAACAAAACGTATGATAATAGACAAACATTTAAACAAAACACCAGTTACCGCACAGTACATTAAAATTCAAAGATTGCTTTAATTATATTTTTTCAAAAATATCCAAAAAGGATAAATTATTTTTATAGAATTTCCCAATGCCTCAGTGTTTGTTCTAAAAAAACTGTGTAAAACACTATAATTCTTCCACATTTTTTGTACTGTTCAACTATTTTATATACCACAAATGAAGCCATATATTCAAAATTACAAGTGTTGCAAAATAAAGCAATCAGGATAATTTTGAATAAAAATAAGATTGTAAAGTTATATGTTAATGGAGCTTCAATGGTTGAATATAAATAATTTTATATTGTATTTAGTTCTCATTTTCATATTTAGATTAAAAAATCATTTTTTACAGGAAATTTTAGATAATTTAATAGAATTTAACAATCACTACCATAACTATTTGACTAGAGGAGATATAGATGTTTACCTACAAATGTGCAACAGCAATATGACAAATAAATCGGCGCTCCAAATAGGGTTACACAAATTTAATAAAATGGACAATAATATTAAATCAAATACTAATTTTAAATAATTCTAGACAAGATTGAAATATTGAAAAAGTTTTTCTTGGATATACACAATGAATAGTGATGTAATCTTATGAATGTACTCAGCAAATTAAGTTAGTGTGTATTCTTGGTAAGATATTGTAGCAATTATGGTAAACAAATCTATACTACTACTACAGAATTACTAAGGTATAGCTTTTGCGTTAGTTAACAAGTCTTGATGTTTTAATGATGCGATTTTTCTTAGTTTTCAGCTCTTTCTGTCCAAACAGTTTACTTTGAAGTTTTTGACTGCAGTAATTATTGTAATCACCTTCTCTAATTTTGAGCTAATTCCTTGCTCGTCCACCTCAAAGTATCCATCCTTCTGTATTTTTATCTTGGATCCGGTAGAAGAGCTCTTTTTCTCAATCTGTACTGGTTTGATACACTCTTGAGATGGTGTGATAAAATCGTCAAGATTCGTTAGTTGCAACGCCCCGCTAAAACCAGACATTTTACATGAGGTACCAAATTACTTATTTATATACACTTTAAAGTTTCATCATAATATTCATAATATGCTTTGCAATACTTTGCATAATAACTGATAATAACTTTTACTTTTGATGTTTAATTGTTTATCAGTTTTTCGAAGTTCTATTTTAGGTTATCTGTCCCTTCTGTCAGTGTGAAATGCTTAGACAAGGAAAGAGAGAGGACGGCACGCGCAACTGCCATTTCTGTTACCAAAGGGCACCAAAAATGTACCAAACTGCTATTGAATTTACCATGGCCGACTCTACACTAGGACGGAGCCTTAGATGTGGCAACGTGGCTTAGCTGTCAAATAGAGGCCCTATAGTTTCAGAATAATTATTACATTTGGCTAGACTTCGTTTTAGCGGAAACCGATTTGAGGCTTGAGAGTAGTGTCAATCGACTCGGTTTGGCGTCCTGAGTAAAACGAGACCACTCCTAGACCGAGGAAACGCTCCGGTGAAAAACTACAGCATTTTAAAGTTTCAGTACCTAACCTAACTTAACCCGACGGGTCAAGTTGTTGAGGTCCAAATAGGTTAAATGCTAATTGACTCGGTTTGACGCCTCGAGTGGGATTAGACCATACCCAGCCTAAGAAAACGGCCCGATAAAAATCTATGCCTCTTTGAAATTTCAAACCTAACCTAAAAACGACTTCGAAATTTCTATATTTTTGCCATGAAATATATGATCAATTCGAAAGTACGAGTAGGGTACAATGACACCAGAAGCAATACTAAGAAATGGAAAATAAAAAAGTTATGATACTTTGAATTCTTAATGTACCTAGAAATAAGGTAGGTTTAAGTTGGATTAGGTTTGTTCACTTGTATAGACGGGGGGGCCTGGGGGGGCTGGCCCCCCCAGACGTTACTAATTTTGTAGATTTTGAATACTCCATGTAATATACTCCCAGGTAAGTAGGGTAGGTCACCTGTTCAGTTTTTTCAGTATGCTGGAATAGGCCCCAGGCGCAGACCCTCAAAGACCTTTTTTGGCTTAATTTCCTAAAATGAGAATCAAAATAAACGTTTTTTCAGTCTACTAGTTGATACAGTTCGAGTCAGGACATCAAACCGAGTTGACTAACACCCTTTTTTGGCCCGACCGTATTAGTTAGGTTATATCAGGTAAGATATTGAAATTGCCAAGTTTTAAAGTGGCGTAGATTTTCACTGCAATGTTTCTTCACTTTGGAAGTGGTCAAGTTCGAGTCACGATGTCCAACCACGTCGATTAACACTCATTTTCAGCTCAACAAGTAAACTTTTCTGGATAAATTAGGTTAGGTAACGAAACTTCAAAATGCCGTAGCTCTTCACCAGAACGTTTCCTCGGTCTGGGAGTGGTCTCGTTCGATTCAGGACGTCAAACCACGTCGTTTGACACCACTCTCGCCCCCATTTCGGTTTCCGCTAAAACGAAGTCTTACATTACATTTTGTATGTATTAGAGTTCATCTGGGTTAATAAATTAAAAAAAATACTTTTTAGAACTACTACTACTAATACCACTTACATCTGATGTCTGTTTCATCACAGTCAGACACTACAAAATAAAAATAAACGCAATCTGTTTCCTTTTTTTTTTTTTTTTATTATAGAGGGTTTAGGAAATTGGCATTATCGCAGGGCAGAGCCACCATCACACCCGAGAGCGTGAGAGAGGAACCGCCCGCCCAACGTAGAAACAGCTTGAACCTACTGTCGTTATGTCAGGCGGGACCCGGCGGGCGGTGCCCACCCAACACACCGACAAAGGTCCGACTGAGTAAAACCCGTTCCCTCTCTACCCCTAATCTACTCCAACCTTCCTGCACTGGGATCCGCTCGCGCATTACTTCGGTACAGGAAAGCCATACAGCACAGCAACTACCCAAATCTAGTTATTCCTACACAGATTTAACGCGACTCTCTTTCCTTGTTCTCTATGATGTAGCGAATCGTAGAGTATGACCACTCCCACGACTCAGTTGAGCTGAGCAGACACGTCATCATACTGCTTCTGTCGAACACTTTGCCTGTTATAATGCGGAATCGACTGCGACAGTCTTCCCACCTCGAGCACACAAACAAGGTATGCGCAGCGTCATCATCCAGACCACAATAATCGCACTCACTAGATTCGGCTCTGTTTCTTAGGAATAAATACTTCCGGAAGCAGCCATGCCCCGACAGAGCTTGCGTCAGGAAGTAATCCACCTCTCCAGCTGGCCTATAGAGCCACTCCTCTATTTTGGGAATTAAGGTCCACGTCCACCTGCCATGTACTCCCCTATCCCATGCCATCTGCCAGCAATGCAAAAGAGTTTTTCGAGCAGCGCTTTGATCAGCTCCATGGTATATATTTGCGCGCTCTTTAATTTGAAGATCAATGGGTGGTACCCCAGCAATAACTCTCGCAGCATCCCCTGAGATTGTCCGATATGCACTGCATATTCGGATGCACATTGTACGCTGTACGCTAGTGAGTTTCCTGGTGAGCTTTTTATTCTCCGTAACAGTGTGCCAAGCTGGTGCGCCGTACAAAAGTACGGAGTGGACAACGCCGGCTAGCACTCTCCTTTTTGAGGATCTAGGGCCGCCCATATTGGGCATGAGACGTGACAGAGCCGTCACCGTTTTCTCAGCTTTACCAATTGTTCTAGCGACATGTTCCGCAAAGGTCAACTTGCAGTCAAGCCAGACACCCAAGTATTTTACGGCTTTGACTGGTCTGATCACTGTACCTTGTACAGTAAATTGAATAGGAGCGATTTTCCTTTTAGTAGTCAGAAGCACAGCTTCTGTCTTCTGTGGCGCCAGGCGTAACCTTTTTCTCCCCATCCAATCCACTACTCTTTGCAGAGAGATATTAGCGATGTTCATCAGTAGTTCTTCGCTTTTCTCTACCACAACCATGGCAAGATCATCGGCAAAACCAATCAAACTGACTCCATCAGGCATTTTCGAACGCAGCAGGTCATCATACATGACGTTCCACAGAGACGGACCCAACACTGAACCCTGAGGAACTCCGGCGGTAATTTCCTGTTCCTCTGTGAAGTTTTCTGCCTCTAATATGATCTTCCTATTAGAGAGGTAGGAAGCAATAATGCGGAGAAGGTTTCTTTCTACGCCTCTTTTCAGCAATTCGTCTAAGATGACCTGCCAGGATGCGCTGTTGAATGCGTTTTTTACATCCAACGTGATCATAACGCACAGTTTCCGGCGTCGACAAGGGTACGACGCTGCCCCTTTCGCCAAGCGCATCACCTCTCTTATAGCGTCTACTGTCTGGCGCCCCTCTCTGAAGCCATACTGATGTTCTGAGAGACCACCCGTCCGATCAATTTCCTGGTGCAGGCGTTTGCGGATCAGATGCTCATATAGTTTGCCTTCAACGTCCAAGAGGCTAAGTGGCCTATACGACTCTGGGTTATCGAGCGGCTTATCTCCTTTCCTCAATAAGATGAGTCTAGCTCGTTTCCATTCAGCAGGAAAATCAGTTTTTGCCGCTAGACCATTGTATACAGCTAGTGCATATCCTGGTTTCTCGGTTGCCACTAATCTCACGATTTCTGGTGGTATATACCCAGGTCCAGGTGCTTTACCACATTTCAATCTTTGGCAAGCATCTCGCAGGTCTTCTTGATTAAAAACTATAGGTCCCTTATTAACTATATCACAGTTTATATCACAGTCCATATCACAGCTTACATCACAATCTACATCACAGTTAAATATCACATCAGGGTGGGTCGGAAAAAGATGGCTCACGACTTCCTTTGTGAACTCAATCGTCATCTTAGGCCTTGGAGGGAAGCCAATCATCATACGCATGACGATTTTATAGCCATCGCCCCAGATATCGCAATCTACTTCATTCAGCAGCTTTTTCCAGCTGGCCTTTTTAGCTGCCTTTATTTCATTACGGAAAGCCTTTTGTGCCTGTTTCCATTCAGTCCACTTCAAGTGACTTACTAAGGGTCCATTTTTCTTTACCGATCTGGTGTATTCCCTCCTACATCGGATACAATTCTGTCTCAACTCTGAAATCTTGGCACTCCACCAGTAGACTGGTCGTCTTCCTCTCATCATTCTCTTACGAGGCATCCCCGCATCACACACTTTGGTTAGGAAGCTGGAGAATCCGCTAGCTGTAATATGTTCTTTGTTATTTCCAGCACTTATCAAAGCTAGTTGAGCCCTTTCCTTGTTAAATTTTGTTATTTGCCACCCATTCTGCCTGTCTGTCGGCGGCGAGGGTAACTTGGGACAATGTACATCAAAGGTAATGTAATTGTGATCACTCAATGATTCCCGTTCAGATACCTCCCAGTTCGTGATATCCCTAGCAATATTTGCCGTTGCTATGGTCAGAACAAGTATAGACCCGTAATCATTTCTTTGAAACGTCGGCTTATCTCCTTGATTTATTATCACTAGGTCATTTGTTGCTATCCAGTCTGTGACTAATACTCCTCGGGTATCTGTGACATCCATACCCCAGTGAGGCGATTTGGCATTGAAGTCTCCAGTAACAATAGCTCTTTCATTATTTCTGGTTATTCGCCGACCGATGTCATCCAGCATCCTTCCTAGGTCTTCAATATCGTTGTTTCCAGAGGAGTAACAACTGTATATTGTAAAGTCTGAAGTAGTCACGTACGTGAAACCTAACCCAGATCCTTGCTTTGCGATGACCATGTTCTGGTTTAGAACTATTATGGAACTATCCAAGTTGTCGTCGTAGATCCAGTCCTTCCTACCTCGTATGGCATTACGGTTAGGTTCGCTGAATAGCAGTATCGAAATTCCATATTCTTGTGCAGTTGCTACTGCAAGGTCATGAGCCGGGCGGCTTCGATTTGTATTGAGTTGTAGGACTTTCACCATTTAGTAGATTTGGAAAAAGCAATCAGTTCAGATGAATGATCATTTGGTTAGGTTGGATATTCTAACCTGCTGTACCATCCTTCTGAAGCTAGGGCATTTTATCTGGTCAGCTCTATGTCCATCTTTTTTACACGAGTGACAGTAAGGCGCATTCTTGCAGTCCTGTCGCTGGTGTCCTGTTTTTCCACAATTTCTGCACTCACCTCTCCTGTTACTTCCTGTACAATTTCCAGCTTTATGTCCATACTCCAGACAGTTATAACATCTGAGAAGTGGTACTCGTTCCTTCACTTGCCAGGTAGACCAACTTGTCACAATTTGGCCTTTTTGAATGAGCCGCTTTGCTGGATCCTTATCCATTACCACGGTTGCAGTCTGATTTCCGAATCTCCCGGTTTTCAGTGCAGTTATCTTATATCCGGATTCATGCAAGCCAGTTTCCTCCTCCAAAGACCTAGCCACCTCTGTCTCTGTAACCGCCGGCTCGATTCCCAATATGAATAGGGTGGTTTCCGAGTTGCGCGTACGCGCATCAACTTCTTTCACTTTAGAGCGTATTTCATCTCTCAAGGTAGCGGCATTTCCTGTTCCACCAACCATTAGTATCAGGTCGCCATTCTGCTGTTTTCGCATATTTGTTACATTCACCCCAATTTTCTTGATATCCACACTTTCTTTCACCGTCTTTACAAGTTCAGCAAAAGTTTTCCCCTGAGCCTTAACTACTACTGCCTCTTGGCGTGTGCGGCTTTTTTGGCGTTGTAGCATTTTGGGTTGTGGCTTACTCGTCGCTGTCGTTATATTGCCAGGTATAGAATACTTTATCTCCACACCGCTTTTCCGGAATACATATTCCAGGAGCTTCCTAGCATAGCCCACATCTAAGCCATCCGGGGTTGCTATCACCACCTTACGCCTACTGTGTGAATCAAATTCACGTCTCAGATTGCACAACGCTTCATGAAAGCTTTCCATGTCATTTACCCCATTAGAATCTATCTTTAATGGTAACAGATAGATATATCTGGATTTTTCCTCTTCTTCCCCTCGGCTAGTTGCAATTTTAGTCCCCATTCGCACATACTCAACTCTCCCCTCTTCAAGTTGTCCAGTCAGTAGGGTCGATATCTCCGGATAACGGTCCTTAACCAATTTCAGTGCTCCTTTTGCTCCCGGGTTAGAGACGTCCACAACTAAGCTCAGGTCCCATTCATCGCCCGTCTTCAGTGGGTTAGGGCCTACACACTCCGTAGCTCTGTATACATTTTCTGGCCATTCGACATCCAGAAGAGCGGCAAAGTCTTGGAAAGTTTTGCCGTTCTCTATCTTTGTCTCAATTTGAGCCAAATGTTTATCTATGTCGGCCTGAACGCCCACCTCTTTAACCTTTTTGGTCTCAGTCAAGTCTATTTCGGTCTGTGTACCCAGCTCTGAGGTCTCGGCAGCACACTCTTCGGTGCTGAGCTCCTCAAGCCGCCGCAGTCTCTCCAACACACCGTCGGCCAGTGATGTCATCCTACTAATACCTTGCTTAATCTCAACCTTGGTATTTTGGGGCACTACATCCTTAAGATCCCTCCCGGAGCGCAACAACTTTTCAAGCAGTCCCTTCATTTCCGTTATCAGCTTACTCTGATTTCCTGTCATCCTTTTCTGACCCTGTGCCATCGGAGGAGTGTCTTCTCTTGCCCTTTTTGAAGGCTGCCTGACAGCATAACTCTCCACTTGATGGGATGCTTCCTCCCCAGTCCACGAGTATGACCTGTTTCTAGGTGGTGTCCTTTTTAGCGAATCTCTTCTCTGAAAAGGATTTACCGTTTCCTCAACGCTTAAGTTTGGTTTTAAAAATTCATCCATTCTGTTCCCACGAGTATCGAGGATTTCATACGGTCAACCGCCACAGAGCCTCGTATGCAGCGGTAAGGCTATATTCCCCACCGGGTCGCCCAGTCCGGCGGGCATCGCTTACTGCACACATTACCCCCTGTACAATGCAGCCCCTAAGCGCGATGGTGCTACACCTTAGGCTTGGGGGGATTTTTTCCAGGGTTTACTCCCTGTCATTTCCGTGTGGTAGCCAGATCGTCATCAAGCCAAGCCAGGTCGCTGCTATCAATCCATGTTCCAGGTTCATCTGCCGCTTTCTCGCCAGGTCGTCATCCATCCGCCGCGTGTGGGTGGGAAGGGGGTGGTTATCTGGTGGGAGAGGTCAAGGAAAACACTACAAGCCTGTCCGCCATGGTTGAACCTACCGGAGATCTCTTCATGTGCGATCTCCGACGGCATAGCCTTGCAGGGGACAGGGCAGGAGTTTGGAACAGCAGGGTTTCCGGGGTCGTCGCCCTGCTGGGTTTTCGGCGCCAATAATGGACATGATGAACCCTTTTTTTTTTTCTCGTACAGGATCCATCAGCCCCATTACCGGCCATGCCGCCGTTGGAGTGCCATTTGGACGCAAGGTAAAGGAAACATTTTTCTTTTGTTGTGCTGGATCCTATATCTCGCGCTCAGCGGTGCCCGCATATACCCCCTTATATGCTACGAGAAGGCAGACACTCGACAACTCTTATTTACCATCCAGAGGAAGTAAACTTCGAAAGGATGGCCAATGCAAGTCGACCCCGTGTTCATCACAGTCAGACACTACAAAATAAAAATAAACGCAATCTGTTTCCTACTGCCACTTCCACTTCCACTTAAATGAACACTCTACTACTACTACTTTGTAAATTGTCACTTGAGCTAGAAAAATTCACTATTAGGTCACTGTGAAGCCATTCTTGCCGGTCTTGATTCCCTTTCACTATCAAAGCTCTTCGTAGGTATGCCCAGATGCATGCCCTCGCTGGCATGCCCAGATGAGTTCTATTAACTGTCTTTTTCTGTGATATTTGGGAGGTCCAGAAAACATCGTAGGTACCACATCGTGGTTTAAAATAGGTCTTATCCTTGAAATGTTTGTAAATTATTGTCTTTATCCTTATAAATATAACCAGCCCTTCCGAGGAATACCTTTCACCCACTTCTGTTTATGTCCCTTATTGGAAGCACAATTGCTAGTGCAACCTGGTACTACACACTTTGCAGGCATCTTTTTATCTTTATAGTTTCATTTGTGCAGGTAAATCAGTAGAAACCCATTAAAAATCACCTTCCACTCTTCGTTGTTACTCTGGAAGGTTATGTTGGTAAATCCTTGTTTGGAAGCCCCAATTGCTATTGCAACCTGGTACTACACACTTTGCAGGCATCTTTTTATCTTTATAGTTTCATTTGTGCAGGTGCAATTGTTTGCAATACCATACCACTCCACAAATTATGGTATGTATGAACCTATCACCAGGATGCTCAGATATGGAAACACGTTTCGTCACGAGGTTGATATATTTTCTGACAACATAAAATATATTAAGAAACGCATGAGAAACATTTTAACCTGAATATGCCATAGTTACATTATATTATTACTTTTTTGGACATATATGTATATTTTGTATTATTCTATTAATCATGTTAACTAATTTTTTGTTATGTATATATTTCCTGAAAACTAGAGAATAAGAAGCAATGTGCTTGCTGTACAACTAGTTCTTCGAGTATAGATTATTTTTTTTCTGTTTGTATAGTACCTATTATAGTTTGAAGAGAGAACTGATATATTTAGTAATAGTTGCATTGTTTTTGTTTCATAATGGGAAACCGTTGAATAAATAAATAAATAAATAAATAAATAAATAAATAAATAAATCAGTAGAAACCCATTAAAAATCACCTTCCACTCTTCGTTGTTACTCTGGAAAGTTATGTTGGTATGTCCTTGTTTGGAAGCCCCAATTGCACTTTGCAGGCATCTTTTTATCTTTATAGTTTCGTTTGTGCAGGTAAATAATTAGAAATACATTAATAATCACCTTCCAACCATATTTTTTGCTCTGAAAGAGTACACTAATGACAACAACAAATAATAGCTCGGCCCGCGAACAGTGTTGCCATATTTCAATGCTCCGGCCTAGTGAGTAAAGGCGGCCATGATGTGTACCAACTCAGAGAGAATGAAATCAAACACAGAAATGTTATGATATGGTTTTTTTATTATTTGTTTCTTAACATTTGTTTTGTATTTATTAATCATGAGTGCTGAGTGTTTATGTTATTATTTTATTACTTGATTCTTGTATTTGTCAAATCATGAGTGCTTTGTATTTCATATATTTTACTGGTGCCAACGCCATATAGTATCGTCTCAAAAGCAGGATGTATATATATATACCTTGTGAAACACTCCAAAAATAGTAGCCAGACCACATGAGTTAATAATACAAACTCAAAAGACAACATACCTGCAAATATTCGTGAAAAAAGACTTCAAAATGCCTTGTGTAAAATTTGGTCTCCCGCTTGGTACGTTTTTCAAAAACAATCCCCTCTCGTAATTGATAAACAAACTATCAACAAGACCATAGCAACGATTATCACAACCCACTACTTTATTCAAGTGTTATTTACTGTATGAAAAGTCACTCATGATCTGACACATATCAAAATATCTGAACGATATAGGATAATCAAATAAATTACTTAACTGACCTTCATCAAATGACTACACTCATACACTTATATTATAACAACAAATTTTAATCTTTTCCTTCTACCATCTGTCACTGCCGTCAATGTCAAACTTTGGCAGCCTGACAGCTAAAGGTGCGTTCTAACGTATGACAGCCAGGAGCGCGTTCCAGATCACCACAGTAGATATTTCGATAAAAATAAATAAAATAAATAAAAATACGTGTGTTACATTTAAAAAAACAAAGTAAAATGACCTTCAAATTGCCGTAATGTATGATGTATAATGTATGATACATAAAGTCACTCTAGAATTCACCAAGGAATCTGAATATGCAATAATATACGGGGTGTTCCATTTAAAAAACATAACTTTGATACATTTCGTGTTTTTGGGGCACCCTGTATAACATGAAAATATTTTTAAAATGTAGCCTTTATGGGTCTCTATCTCAGGTCTCTATCCATCCGAAATTATTATTTTCTTTTTTATCGAATACTTTATAGCCATAATGCTCCGTGTCGAATAACGTGAATAACCCTGTATATTTCATATTTATAATGATGTAAGATATTGATTTCAAATTTTATTGGATATTTGACTGTGATGTGACCATTTTAAGACTGTACTTTGTATTATAAAATATTTTCGAAACTTATATTAGTTGTTTTTCTGCAACGGTTTTTGGCACGATGCGCGAAGATGAACTGTCTAATAGCGTTTTGAGGGGTCTAATAATGGACCATCTTTATCAAGAAGTAAAATCTCCGGGTATTGTAGAAGTCAGATGTACATATATGAGCTGTTTACATTTCTTTCAGGTCTCAATCACTGTCAACACTTCTATAGTGCAGTTACGTTATTATGTAGACCTCAGTAATGATAAAACCGTAATTAGCTATACAAAATATATATTATAAGAATTCAGGAAGTGATAGGAGATTAAAATGATCGAAAATACCAATTTGCAATAGATAATAACAAAATAAATTGATCTATTTATTGTATATTAACATCTGATTATACACAGACATATACAAACTACACTAATGAACGTGCCAGCTTTATCGCCAGGGTAATAAAACATGCCGAAAGGCAAATGGTCACCCCACTCGTCGGGCTTCTTTTGAAGGATTAAAGGATCCTTTTTAGTGTCGGCACTCGGTGGGGGGACAAAAAATTTAAGCTGCTCTTATATTTCTGACGCGTACAATACAATCAGTTTTATCCATACAACCAAACTACGTTATCGGGTATAATATAATGAAATATTCCTCCGAACACCATCATAAGCGTGAATTCGAGAATGACAGAGGTCAAATTTCAACATAAGAGATGTTAAAAACATCCTCCAAAAACTGAACACGAATAAAGCTACTGGTACTGACCAAATTTCAGCCATTGTCCTTAAACGCAGTGCCGCTGAGCCTGCCCCTATTCTTTGCAAGCTCTTCAAACTTTCGTATCAACGAGGCGTGTTTCCCGCTTCGTGGAAGATTGGCTGCGTACAACCCATCCCTAAGAAAGGCAAAAAAACTGATCCCACCAATTATAGACCTGTGGCTCTTCTCAGCATCGTGTCTAAAAGGTTATGGAGACTGTCATTAACACACAGCTCCTGAAATACCTGGACAACAATAACGTCATAAATGATCGCCAGTATGGCTTCCGTAAGCACAGGTCTACAGGTGACCTCCTTACCTACGTCACTCACTTGTGGAACAGAGCAATAGAAAATCATGGCGAATCCCGTGTTGTTGCACTTGACATATCGAAAGCTTTCGACAGAGTGTGGCACGAGGGACTTCTGGTCAAGCTTGCAGCTTATGGACTATCACCTGGCCTGCGCCAGTGGCTGAATAGCTTTTTGAACGACCGATTTCTGTTTGTTGTAGTCGAGGGCTGTTCATAAGACGTATTTTCAATAAACGCCGGTGTTCCCCATGGATCTGTCCTATCTCCTACACTGTTTCTGCTGTTCATCAACGAGCTGTTGTAAATAACATCCAATCCAATCTACAGCTTCGCGGATGACAGTAGATTAGTGTCGTGCATGGAACCAGGCAAACCACTATCATCCCAGGAGACGGTACGTCGGCGACAGCAGCATGCCTCACAGATCAACGCAGATATCAAAACAATTGTCGAGTGGGGATTAGCAAATAAAGTACAGTTCAACGTACAAAAAACTCAGGCAACAACACTTACAAAGAAGTCTCACGATGGCTTACCAACCGTGGAAATGGAGGGTCACCCCATAGTCGAATCACCTTCCGTCAAGCTTTTGGGAATCAACATCAACAATAACATGTCCTGGCACGACCACTTCGTCAGTATTGCTAAAACGGCATCCCAGAAGCTTGGAGTTTTGTCACAGGTTTTGTTCCGCTGTAGGAACTTGTATACACCAGAGCAACTGCTGCTGCTCTACAAGGCACAGATCCGACCATCGCTGGAGTATTGCTCCCATGTGTGGGGATGCGCTCCGAAGCACTCTCTAAAGCTTCTGGACACTATCCAGAAAAGAGCGAGACTAATCGATACCCCTAACCTCACAAAGGACCTCCACAGCCTGGAACATCGGAGGAGGGTGGCTGACCTATCCCTGTTTTACAGATTCTATCACGGAAGATGTTCGAGTGAGCTCTCTCAGATAATAACACCACAGGCCGTCCGAACCAGGAACACTAGAGAAGCTCTGCGAGCTCATACTTACCAGGTCGAGGTCCTTACTCCCCGAACCAGTCTCCTCCAACATTCCTTCTTTTGGAGAATTTCGACGCTGTGGAATCAGCTGCCGGGGAATTTGTTTCCCGACGGCTACAACCTGCAGCGTTTCAAATCCAACGTGACCCAATACTTATCCTCTCGCAGCGCTTCTACAGCGCCATAGGCTTTCAGCCTTTGCGGGAGGCCGACCATAAAAAAAAGCTTTGTTTTTCTCGACAGGAGTTTGTGTTTTGTTATTGTTTTTTTGTCCGTCTAATCGAAAACATGGAAAACCGGCATTACGACGACAATGACCGACAAAATAACATTAGGCGTCACAATTGGACCCCTTCTATTGAAGCATCTATAATAGTATATTATTAGTTCTGCAAATATTTTTCAGGGAGCACTAATAAACTATAGTATTCATAATGTTTTGTCAAGGCTTGTAGATTATCGGATTACATCACCTGTATGCGATCCATATAGGTACCTACCTATATATGCCCGAGAAATAATATTTGTTTCTCTATTTACAGATACTCATTTTTCATATTTATTATTCATAAATATTTAACGTGTAGGAAAAGAACAGAAATTATCGTTCAGATATTAATTGGTTTCAGTTTCGTAGCTAGGATATAAAACGGATGTTCTGCAGAATGGTGTATTCAGTTACCCTGTTGATGAGCAGAAAAGTGGGTGAATTGCGAATTTTCATATTGACTAAGGAAAAATGATCAAGGTAAGTGAATATTATAGGTATACCCACTCTGTGTTCTGTGAACATCTAATTCCTGTGACCTGTGAACATAATTTAATTGTATACGTCTAGGGTATAGATCAATTCAGGACGCTTGGCTTACCGCGATCTACTGTTAGTTCAGTGGCGCTCTTGACACTCAGTTCCAGCAACTGTTTCATCGTATCCACCCAACTGTAGGGGAACGGCCACGGCGCCGCCCACGCGGGGCATGACCCTGAACTGCGTCGCGGGCTTTTTTATAGCGTATTTTAAAACTAAAGGATATTTCCAATCTTCTCATGTAAAAAAAAAATAATTTTTGATTAATTATTTTTTGATATACAGTACGTTCATTTGGCCGTGATTTGGATACAAAAATGGTCATAACTTTTGAAATACCCTGTATGATGTAACAATACCCTATATTGGAATAACGGAAATCGTTAGTAGAATTTGAATATGGAATAATATATAGGGTGTCTCATTTGAAAAAATACATGTTTGCATCACCACGTAGTTATGGATCACCCTGTATAAATAAAAATACTTTCTGAGCAAGGAGCATATCCGTGGCTACAATTTTTATATACAATTCTTTTCGATATCTTCTACAGTAGTGGAGTTATCAACCGAGCCGGTACTAAAAACTCACCCTGTATATGCGAGCTCGTTCTGCTTTTTCGACAGTCCAAGTTTCCGAGGGATACCAAAATATGGAGAACACAAGAGACTGAACCAGCGACATTTTGGTAGCTTTAGTGATGGTATGGTCACGCCATATTTTAGTAAGCTTGTCATAACCACACGTGCCTGTTGATGCGCCGTCGAATCTCATTTTCACAGCCAACCGAATTGTCGATCAAAGAACCGAGGTACACAAAACTTTGATTGAGCTACTTCACAACGGCCTACTGACTTTATTTCGCGATAATTATCGTGCTCTCTATCTACGATCATAACCTTATTGGTCTTGTAGTTAATACCAGAACCCCATGCTGCACTGTGTTGTTCTAAGATGTTTAATAGAGCTACTAGTTCTTCCTGAGACAGAAGCTGGCTAAGATTACTTGATGTGGGCCAGCTAGCTCTCTTAATAGTGTTAACACTAAGAAACACATTGAGGCTCTGGCTCTAAGATTTTGTTCTGGCCAACGAATTCGAATGGCACCCCTTTTTGCCAAGCGGTCCACTGAGATATTTCCTTTGGACTCTGAGAGCCCTTTTACCTTCGACATTTAGACAAGGAAACAGAGAGGACAGAACGGGCGGCTGACATCTCTGTTACCAAAAAGTACCAAAGCGCTAGTCCCAGTGCTGTAGGTAATGGGATTAACATTATGATTAAGCTACTTGGAGAAATAATCTATTTTCAAATTAAATCTATTAAACTATTGTTGTTCACGGGTTCTGTATGGCCAATTTCACCATCCGCAGTTCAAATTTAAGTAATTAACATTAACTTTACCGTGAACTTCCATTTGACCGATATCTTGTCTTGCAAAATGTAAGATATAACAGATACGTCACTGGAAAACTGATTGTATTTGAACCAAACCATGCCTTAAAAAATATAATTTTTACACTTTACATGCTCAAAAATATTAGGATCCGCATGTTAGTGGTACATTTAAAATTATATTTTGGATACATATTGTAACGTACTGTATATTATGGTATTCGTGTATTGTGTATTAGCATAGGCGTAGTTAAGTCCCTGGATATGGGGGTTCAAGTTCCCGCCCTAGATACAAGGATTCAACAGAACAAATTATTTTAGGATTTTTGGGGGGCTAATTTCATTCTTGGGGGGGCTAAGCCCCCCCGAGCCCCCACCTAACTACGCCTATGTGTATTAGTTGTCATGCATGATGTAAAGTCAAAGTGTTAGGTTAGATCTTTGAAGTGTAGACGTCATCGAATCGTCTAGAGTTCTCTAGAATGACGGATTGGCATTCTCGAATGTCATCGAAATCTCTAGATGGTTCGATGAAGTATACAGGGTGGGCCAATAGTGCGTGGACGGAGGATTGTGAGCTTACTAAAAATATTTTGAAAATCTGTCACTTGACCATCGTAGGGACCCTTGAGGGCTATAACTTAAAAATATTTTCACTTAAATTTTGACGTTTATACAGGGTGATTCATATCAAACTTACATTTTTTTGAATAGAACTCCCTATATATTATTGCATATTTGGATACCTTGGTCAATTCTAGTGTCACTTTATGTATCACACATGGAACTTTAAACGAACCGTTTAGGCGCAAATCACCTTTTTTGGTATAAGTAGGTATCAGAAAAAAATTGAATATCGCAGCGATTATAAAACTTAGAAGGCCGTGACTTTGCGGTACGATTAAGCATGAAATGCGTCACCTTAGGTCAGACGGGTAAATTTGAATTCTTTTTGCACTTATCACGGACTTCTAAGTTTTATAATCGCTGCGATATTAATTTTTTTTCTGATACCTACTTATACCAAAAATGGTGATTTGCACCTAAACGGTTCGTTTAAAGTTCCATGTATGATACATAAGGTCACACTAGAATTGATCAAGGAATCCGAATATGCAATAATATATAGGGGGTTCCATTGAAAAAATGTAAGTTTGATATGAATCACCCTGTATAAACGTCAAAATTTAAGTAAAAATATTTTTACGTTATAGCCTTCAAGGGTCACTACCATGATCAAGTGACAGATTTTTGAAATATTTTTTAGTAAGCCCACAATCCTCCGTCCACGCACTATTGGCCTACCCTGTATATAAGGCGCCACGGATAGCGTGGTAGTTCACTTGTTCAGTTCAGTTGAGTTCAGTTCTAGTTGAGATAAGGTTAAGAGATATTGTATTGAGTTGTGAAGTAAAACGGTGAAAGTTACGTCCAGTTTGATTCTTTAGTGAAGAAAAAGATATTGAGATATTTGCATAAACTTCGAATGCACCAAAAAATATGAATACAAATTTGCCTGTGAAAAGTGATTCCTGGCTCGATTCTACTGCTGTGGCTTTTACAACCGTAAGCTGGTCACCCTACCGTTATGCAGACCACAATATTTTACAATTATGTGTTTTAAAAACGCTTAATATCACAAAAAATACTACCGTACCAAACTATTGGTTTCCACCAAAATTTTGACAGCTATTCGCTTTCTATCACAGCTAATTCATATAGCAATATACAGGCCCGCGGTATCCTCTCTCTTTCCTTATCTAAGCCTTTTACCTAGGGAACCATCATTTGGTTGTGGATGGATGCAATTACAAGTGCCTGATGACATTAAAAAAAAAAATAGTTAATCTCTAGGAAGTTAAATATTTTCAATATTATTAGTATATTCGTATTTATATAACTAGCATAGGTACATCAAAACACTTCATAACATGGTGTTTTAAAATAATTTTTTCAGTTTGTAGCATCTGAATTTGTCATACTGGCTCTACTGGTGTCAATCATCAGTGGCTTGCCAATTGGAGACGAGAAACAAGGACAACATCCTGGTCAGACTCAAACATCTACTCAAAAATCTCTCACCAATCAACAGCAGCGTCTATTGGTAAGTATTTTGCAGGGTATCCAAATTGATATGAACTAAAATGCAAAGAGCCTTAACCAATAGGTTTTTACCTTTTTTTGAAGCCTTTCCATCCAAGCTTTGACAAAATCTTGACAAAAAGAAAACCACAGCAGCTACTAAAGTGGAATTTAGAAGAGCATGGTTTGCCTGAGCAGCTGACCTTCTCTTCTTCTCTGAGGTCTATAAGTATAGCGACTTGTCAAGACGGTATCTTTAACAACTTTGTAGTAGGATTATAAGTGTAGATGTACTCTATACCCATTGTAGAGCCTGCTGGTAGTGGCAGCCGCCACAGACCCTCATATATCTATGGTCGGAGTGTAAGACGTATGCCGGGATGGCCTATATCTATCAGCACAACGCGGCTCTACAAGTGCTCTACTATCATTCAAGGCACTCATACGGTATCGATGACAACACACCGGTGCTGCCATACGCTCCAACGGATATAGAGTCCGTTGTGGAGAACGAGAGATGCCGGATTTACTGGAACTACTCGTTCCCCACGCTCGAGCTTGTACAGGCAGACAATCCCGACACAGTCCTTCCCGACCAAAAAAAGAAGACGATGATCGTTATAGAGTTTTTCGCGCCTGCCGAGGTGAACATCGTCTCAAAGGAGGAGGAAAAGCGGACTAAATATGAGGAGTTGTTCGGACAACTTCGCAGGCTCTGGCCAGACTACACTGCCAGTCTGCTGGTAATTGTCATTTTGGATCCCTAGGTGGAATGAGAAATACACTGCTCTCTGCACTGCGCGCAATGCCGGTGTGCCGTGCGGCGGCGCACATCTTAGCAGCCAGACTGCAGAAGGCAGTCATCCTTGGATCACTTCGTCTACTTAGGGCACACGATTCGCGAACCCAGTGATTGCTCACCTCACGGTGTGAGGAGTAGCCACTGGGTAACGAAACAGCAGCTTGGTGTGTCGGAGGTCGGAGCCTGGGCTGCACATTTTTATTAAAATAATAATAATACGCCATAAAAAGATGGTAATGACAGAATGCAAATAATACAAATGACAAAAAGAAATACTTGCTACAGAACCAATTTTGTGCCCTAATCACATCTAATACAATAGTAGAAAAGGTTTCTTCGGATTTTGGGATAAATTAATGCAAGTGGTTTTAACTCAAAGAGCCGACGTATCGGCGTTTATTTTACGCCTTCTTCACGCCGAAACGTCGGCTCTTTGAGTTAAAACCGCTTGCATTAATTTATCCCAAAATCCGAAGAAACCTTTTCTACTAAAAAAACTGGGATAAGAATGGGCCTATACCGTGATTTCAAATTGATCAATTTATTTACTGCGGTATTATTTTTGATGATACATAGGACCGTTTACTGTAAAAAGTCAGCAGAAAACTTGATCCAAATGAGAATAATACTAAAAAGAAAATTGTACTGTAATTTGAAATAGTCTATGATGACGTCACCTGTAGGGAACCAATGAGAAGCGTCCTTTCGTGGTCCGATGACTACGAGCGGATGCTATTGTTTTGTACCAGTGAGCTCTTATTGGTTCCCTAGAGGTGACGTCACGACCTGGGCGGGAAGTGTATGGATTCAAAAAATTCAATATTTAGAGCAATTTTTTTCGGTTATAAATACGATAGAAAAACTTTGTAAAATTATTTATCGCATCTACGTGCTGTCAGGGTTCGTTAATACTTTAATCAATGGTTTAAGCCAATAAACCAAAAATGTGGTATAGGCCCATTACTTTCAACTAGATTATCTAATACAATGTTCGTTTAACAGTCTGCAGGTCAACAAAAACATCCTCAAGGTTCCTTGCACACCTCAACAACCACGTCTAACGCGGGACGGAAAGTCAGGGACACCTCATCTCAAGAGAACTCTCACCCTTCCTTGTTAGGAACCCAATCGTCCAGCACTACCGAACATTCCGAAAATTCTCCACATAGCACTTCAACTGAGAGTAGAAAAGTAAGAGAAGCAGAAAACTCTTATTCACACCAAGCAGGAAGCAACTACGGTAACACACATCCTTCTCAAGTAGGACAATCAGGTTCAAGTCAAACTCCTTACGGTAAAGGACAAGGTTTAGGAAGCAGTGGGTACCAGGGATCAAGCCATTCCAGTTCTGATTCTGACGCAGTACATCCACTAGGCAGCAGCGGTTATTCGCAATCTGGACATTCGGGCTACAGTCAAGTAGGCAGTGGTGCTTCGTCTTAGAAGACGGAACAATCTTCAAATCCGTATGGAAACACCATAGCTATTAAGAAAGTTTTGATATTGACAAGAAAATAAATATATTTTGAGGAATATTTTAATATGTTTTTATTAGGAGCTGTTAGAAATTTCATTTCAGCTTGATTCAGCTGGTCTATACATAAACCATCTAAGTTAAAATAAACAGCACTTTTTACTTATTCAAGTTCAAGTTTTTTTTCTTGCTTTCACCCTTATAACGCTCTAACAACGCTGTTCAATAATTACGTTGATTGTGAGAGTGGGCGACAGAAAAATCTGCCTGTGCGCCATCTGATACCCGAAGGTAACGGCAAACCAAAGAAATTCGCTGCTAAACAGCAGCAGACTTTTTGGCGCGTTCGCTTGGCCTGACCAGAAGTGCGCGCTTCTATGCCAACTGCATATGAGAGTCGATATACGAGGGTTGCTCCATATCTGCGTTAATCCACCAGTACGCAGACAGCTGTTTCACGCTTATTATGGGGGTCCGGACCCCCTCGAAACGTTATAAAATGCTGTCTAAAAAATGAAATCCACAAATTTGCACACCCCCCTCCCGCAAATTTAAGGATTTAAGGTGGCAACTCTCATCTGGACGCCCCCCCCCCCCCCCCCGACGAAAGGTCAACCAAGTGACACCCAAAATCTGGACCCCCCAAAACCAAATCCTGGATTCGTGCCTGATATGCAGGGTATTCATTTGAAAACTTCCCACCACGGATTTATCGAAAACGACCGATTAAAAGAAAAAACGCCTAGACTCCTCAAAATATTTGCAAGGATGAAAACTTTTCAACCAAAAACTACTTCACCCCCTTGTAACCTCCGCCTCTCACTGTAATCTCCTTAAAAATTTTGAATGACAAGGGGTATCGAGTAATATCTCGTTTCAAAGGTATTTCAAAGTCCTCTATTTTGATGTTTGATTTTTCAAAATCGGTCGATTCGCTTTCGAGAAATTTAGAGAAATCTTTATGTATCTTATTATTGTAATAAATGTTCAAAATGTTGCGCGTTATCACCCAAACAATGGTATATAGGCGAATAAGCGATATTTAAATTCCTGACAGACAGTGGCAAAAACATGTTTTAAGTTATCATGGCAGCTTTCGATGATGCGTTGACGAAGGTCATCCTAACTTTCAGGGTGGGGCACTAACCATAATAGAGTTTAAATGACCCCATGGAAAAAAGTCTATTAGGGTGAAATCAGGAGATCTCGCAGGTCATTCTATAGGCAATTTTCGCCCTATCCATTTATCTGGAAACGCGTCGTTTAGCCATTGCCGAACCGGAAGAATATAGTAAGAAGGAAGGTCTTGCTGGTAATAAATTTCAGCCTCATAAGTTATAGGGTTATTTTCATCTTCGATTTCGGTTTCAATGACAAGCGGATTGATGGTATTTCTCAACATACCCAAACAAATGCCATGAATGCCTCCATTTAAATTTCTATTAATAATTATTATGTATATAGGTTGCATTTTGTTTAAACAATGACCCAATCACTTTTTTTTAAATGCCTGCCCATACATTAATGTTTTGGGGCACTGTGTATGCCCTTCTACAAAAATATTGTCACAACGGCCTCTTTTTCTTCACCCAAGGAATCAAACTCGACGTAACTTTCACCGTTTTACTTCACAACTCGTTACAATATCTCTGCTACCTGTAGCACCTTATATATACTTCATCGAACCATCCAGATCATTCGATGACATTTCTACAATCCATCCGTCATTCTCGACAACTCTAGACGATTCGATGACGTTTACGCTTCAAAAGATCTAACCTAGCACTCTGACTTTACAACCAATGACAACTAATACAAATACACGAGTACCGTAATATACAGTATGTTACATTCTTTCCCCAATAGCGTTCGGCGTCCTCGACGAACAACTTCGATTCTTGTATCACCACAGACATCAGCATAGTCAACCTTCGGTTTTCCACTTTCCATTACATAACCTGTAGACTACGTCGTTGAGGAGCTTCATCACCACGTAGGGTTCCTCTACATGGCGTTGTAGCTTCGGACATCTACCCTTCTTTCCGTCGTCTGTTGCAAGACCATACCAGATCACCTCGTAACTGCGATATTCTTTGCCCAACTTGCGATTCTCATTTTCAGCTCCAGCTGGATTCTCTTTTCCTAGCTCTGTTATCATTCTCTTCAGTTGCACCTTTTCGTCTTGCCAGTTGTCCACTCTCGACACTCCCTTCTCGTCACTCAGGTTGCTCTCCAGTTCCTTAGTGAGTCTGCAGAGTTTGTCTTCCAGTTGCTTAATCCTGAGCTTCTGCTTACCATTCTCGCTCCTGAATTGTCCGGCTTGATCAGAGCCCCATGACACGTCCTTGAGCGCAACGTTAAGCTTGGTCGCTACCTTCGCGTTTTCTCTCTCCAGCTGCGCCAGTATCTGCTTCAAATCTACATCGTCATTTTGCATCGCTGATATTTCGTATACACCTTTGTTTGCATTTTCAATGACTTTATTCGGATTCTTCTTTAGCCTATCACTATCGACCTCGCTTTCCATCTGCGCAATATTCTGCTTTATCTTATTATGTCCGTACTTCAATTGTTTCATCACAGAACTATCAGCCTGTGCTGCAGCCAAAGTGTCTTCCAGCTCTTTTTCATTCGAACGTTCTTATCTTCCAAATTCGCCAGTTGCTCTCTCATCTTATTGTCGACATCTCTTGCTTTATACAAGTCTTCCATGACCTTTCTCACACTATCAAGCGTATCTGTCATATCTGATTTCATCTTCTTGATTTCTGCTTCATGATGCACTAACTTTTCACTCAACCTTGACTCGTGTTCCTTGACCCCGGTCTTTTTGGATTGCACAATCGCGTGGTCCAGGTATTTCTTTAAGGATGCGTTCTCCGCCGCCAGCTGGGTGATCTTCAGTTTCAGCATTGCATTTTCGTCCTTAACTTGGTCACATCTATCCTCCGCTTTCTTCAGCTGATCCAAATCCTTCAATCTCTTGATTTCATTTTAAAGCAGAAATTTCTCTGTCGTGTTTTACGTTGAGCTTTCTCAAGACTGCCTCGTGTTGGTCACTCTTCTTCAACAGATTCTTTTTGTACCTTTCAAACTTGCTCCTAATACCCATACATTCTCGTTTCTGAGAGTCAAGCAACTGCTTTAGCCTATCCCGGTCTGCTGTGACTTCCCTCATGGCTACTCTGTGTTGTCCTTGAAGCTTAGCAATAATTTCCTCGTTCTTCTTCATCAAATTCTTCGTGTCTCTGTCAAACTGCTCCTTCATTGAGTTTATCGTGCCTTGCATAGAATTCATTTTGCTTGCATATTCATCTGCTTTTTCTACATCCACCTGCATCTTATCCACCTGTATCCGGCAGCCTACTCTAAGGTGCCCCTTCTGCACACATCTCCAGCACGCAAACTTTTCAGCTCCTGCTAGATTTCTGTGAACTGGGTTTCTCTGGAAGGTACCACCTCTTCTTCTTGGAACGAACGATGTGGCCCTGACTTCTACTTCATCACCTTGTTCTACAGAGCGCACCCTCCGTGTCATTCGCGTGGCTTTTGTGGCACCTTCAATTTCTAGAGCTTTGACCAAAGCGTCTTGTAAGGTTCTGGGACTAGAGATAGTCTTACGAGTCTCTGAACGTCCAGGTTGGCAATTCCTTCGACAAACTGACGAGCAGCGACGTATTCCTGTGTCTCGATGGGACTGCTGACGAATGCTCGTTTAGCTAGGCTCTGGACTTCGTATGCAAATGTGGTTAGATCTTCCTTAGCTTGTTGTGTCCGGTTATGCAACTGGCCATGCAGCAGCTCTGTTACGTGTGCATCTCCAAAGCGTAACTTTAGTGCAGATGTTATCTTATCATAGTCACGTAGGTCTGATGAGCAGAGATTTCCCAAAATAGCTGCGGCAGAGTCTCTTAGCATGGATGTCAGCACACAAGCTTTCTCTTCATTCGACCAGTTATTCATACGTGCGATGTTTTCAAACTGCATATGATAAATGTCCCATGACGTATTCCCATTGTATGGATATGGCTTTGCAACTACGCCACTGTGTCTATCACGTAAATTGGATGCTACAGCTGTTAAACTACGCTCACCTGCACTGAATTCTCGCAGCTCCTCTCTGATCATTTCCTTGACCTGGTCTTTCACCTGCTGTAGTTGTTCACGCTCACCTCCACTAAGTTCTCGCACTTCGTCTCTCACGATTTCCTTGACTTGGTCTTTCACTTGCTGCAGCTCCGTCTCTATTGCACTAATACGTTGGTCTTGATCCTCTAATGCCTGGCTTACCACTTGCTTCTGTTCCTCCAGCCTAGCCATCACAAGTTCCTGTCCACTCTTCAAATCTGCGACTGCCTCGTCCTGGTGGTTCTTTAGCTTTTCTTCCAGGTTCACGACGGTTTTTTGCATAAGGGCTGTTTGTTCTTGTATCATAGCCATCAATGCACTCATTTCGGACGCCATAGCTCTGGTTACAGGCATTGACTGACGCTGTACTCACTTCTTGACTCCTTTTCTGGTTTGATTCGATGGATAATCCCACACTTCCGACACCAATTGTCACGACGGCCTCTTTTTCTTCACCCAGGGAATCAAACTCGACGTAACTTTCACCGTTTTACTTCACAACTCGTTACAATATCTCTTAACCTTATCTCAAGTACAACTCAACTCAACTGAACTCCTACGCTACCCGTAGCACCTTATACAGGGTGTCCCAAAAAATAGTGTCAAGCGGAAGTCCAGAGATAGAGCACACCTAGAAGTATCTGAATCACCCCCATATATGTTATGCAATTGTTTGTGGTTTTCGAGTTATGAATTTTTTTCTGAATTTTAGAGAATTCTCTACCTCGACAACTTAAAACTGTCTAAAAAAGAAAACTAAAAGACTTTTCCAAATTTTGTTTTTTGCTAATTAATCTTCAACAGTTTACTGTTCATACGTAAGGAAATCGGCTTAGCAAGTCTGATGAAAGTCATGAAAATTATGTGTAAGGTGAAAAATTTACGTTCCGTTAATTATGACCTAAATTTTCGACTAGCAATTAAAAATCTAAAGAGGTGATTTCATGATTTCTATGCATGTCTAAAAACTTCTTCAGACTCTCAGCTATCATAGTCATTAAAAAAAAGGAGTACTTAATGGGGCTACTTTGGCTCCAATCGACCTTCAACCACAAGAGGCGGAGATTTCTTGAAATTAGTGATGGGATTTTAGATGAAACAATAACCAATTTTAGGGCGCTAATCGCAGAATGATTGTCAGTGCCGCAATAAAAAACATTCAGTGTTATCAGAGTATCGTTAGATGACCACCTGTGTGACTTTGATAAGATTTTTTTTTACATGTACGACTTCTTTGTTGTAAGTGGGAAATTGTAAAATGAAACGAAATTATCACATTTATTCACCAAGTTTATTAGATTTAACAGGAAATTTTCAAAATGTCTACCTTCTTGTTTGATGCATAATCTACATCTTCTGAAAAAATTGTTTTTAAAATCAAAGATTTTGTTGTTTTCTTTCTTCAGCCTGTGTTAATTTGTTGCATAATTCGCTGATGTTTCTCTTTAGCATAAACTAGTTCTTTGTAGTAGCCCCAAACAAAACACTGCCGGATTTAAATCAGGTGACCGTAGCGGCCATTCAGTGGGTCCAACACGACCTATCCATTTGTTGCATAGTCTTTTGCAGAAAACAGCATCGTTAAATCCAGTTGTCGTGCACTCAAGGTTCGTAGGAATAGCCAAGTAGTCAGACAACAGAAGCAACACCAATCCAAACCGATAGCACTCAGAGTCCGTGAGGAAAGCCAAATTTCGAATCTGCGTGCACTCAATAGTCCGTAAAGAAAGCCCAATTGTCAAAATAATTCACCAAACAAGAGCGTATCGTTTTAAAGCCGCAAAGACATACAGACGACCGAATAAATACAACGAAAGCAACCTATGCAATGACATATTTTGAAAAGACATCCCAACAATATCATAGCTATCTCTTTCTAACATCGTTTACTGCGTTAGCGTTAGCTCTTTTTGTTGTCGCTCAGGTAAAAGCCGGTTTTGAATAATGCACTCCTTGTGGTTTTTTAGCAAGAAATAGGATCTTTTTTAACAAATGTATAATTTATGGACCGTTTTTAACGTTTATTATTGTGGTACTGACAACCATTCTGCTATTAGCGCGTTAACATAAGCTATTGATGAATTGAAAATCCCATCGCTAATTTCAAGAAATCTTCGCCTCTTGTCTTTGAAGGTCGATTGGAGCGAAAGTATCCCCATTAAGTACTATTCTTTTTCAATGACTGTGATAGCTGAGAGTCTGAAGAAGTTTTTAGACTTGCTTAGAAGTCATGAAATCACCTTTTTGGATTTTGAATTGCGAGTCGAAGATTTAAGTCATAATTATCAGATCGGAAAATTTTCAGTTTACACTAAAATTTTCATGACTTTTGTCAAAGTTACGAAGCCGATTATTCTACGTATAAACAGTAAACTCTTGGAGATTAATTGGCAAAAAAGAGAATTTGGAAAAGTCCTTTAATTTTTATTTTGGAACAGTTTTAAGTTGTAGAGGTAGAGAATTCTCTAAAATTCAGAAAAAAATTCATAACTCGGAAACTACAAACAATTGTATAACATATGTGGGGGTGATTCAGATACTTCTAGGCGTGCTCTATCTCTGGACTTCCGCTTGACACTATTTTTTGGGACACCCTGTATATACTTCATCGAACCATCCAGAGCATTCGATGACATTTCTAGAATCCATCCGTCATTCTCGACAACTCTAGACGATTCGATGACGTTTACACTTCAAAAGATATAACCTAGCACTCTGACTTTACAACCATTGGTTGGTTGTAACTAATACAAATACACGAGTACCGTAATATACAGTATGTTACAATATGATGATTTTCATTGCTCCAGTACCTGCAGTTATGCTTCTTAACAAATCCACGTAGATAAAAGGTAAAGGTGCATTCATGAGTGAGGCGGATATTCTTTAAATGAATGGTATTTACCATTAATCGCTGTAGTCATTTGTTCAATAAGCTCAACGCGTCGATCGAAATCATTTTCGCCCAGACAGCACAATATATTCTAGGAACATTCTAAGAATCACCATTTTGGAACATTGTATCATTCCATGAAAAGTCCATGAATATATAGATTATCTGATGAACATTCCAGGAATGTGAAAATGGGAATCCAAAAAACGTGCATAGGTTATTCTCTCAGAATATTCTACGATTATTATTAAGATGTATGGAATATTGTAGGAAGATTCCTGGTATATCTTTGAAGAAACATACATAGGTTATGCCAGTGGCGTATATAGAAATCGATTTCGGGGGGGGCCCCCATCGGAAAAATTTAGGTTTATCTCATACGTTATAATATTGGTGTATTATAATCCTAACCTAAATATAAAATAACAATGTACTAATATTAACGAAAATAATTACACAGGGTGAATATTTAGTACCGGCTCGGTCGATAACTCCACTACTGTAGAAGATATGCTCCTTGCTCAGAAAATATTTTGATTTATACAGTGTGGTCCAAAGAGTGTGCAACAAATGGGGTTTTTTTTAATTAGCTGCACAATCAAAAATCCAATATTGCCAAAAGTTGGTGCATGTCCGATAACTAATTTAGGTGCACTTAGAATGGTTCCAAGTTCATCAGTATACGGGGTGAATCAAAAAATATAAAAATTGTACAAGAGTAAAGTACCCTTATTTTCAAAAATTCAGCAAAATGTTATTAACAAAAGTTGTTTAGAATCAAGAGTTATGCCTAAATACCAAAACTTGGCCTCCTCTGAGAAAAAAAATTTTTCAAAAAAGTGCAATAACTCTCCCAAACATTTTTTTTTTTAGTAAAACTGTTTTGTAGAGCTTTATTTAAATTCAAGCATTTTTGTGAAATTTACCTGAGGTTAAAAATTTTTTGGGAATCACAAGCTAAATGTTTGTTGCAAGGATATTAAATATGGCTTTATAATTTCGGAAAAAATCTTTTTACTAAGGCAAGAGGTTGCTTATAATTACATGCATATCAGAATAACTCTCAAACCTTTGATTAATTTTTTATTTCTAAACATGTATTTAAATTAATCCACAAACATGAAATCTTACTAAAAAAATCATGGATACCCATGGAAAAAAAACCAATGTGGGCTTTAAGTAAACATTATGACAGTTTGATGACATTAGTCTCACTTTCTTACAATATTGTAAAATTATTGCTCGGTTATTGTCTTTTTACGTACCTAAAATGCCTCCTCCCAAACAGTTAACGTTACCCGAGAGGGCGGAATTGGTTTTAATATGTGATGACAACTACAAAACAGTTCGAGAAGCAGCAGATATTTTCAATGAACGGCATCCAGATAAACAGGTTCATTATTCAACAGTAAGCCGAATTTTGGTTAATTTTAAAGAAACTGGGTCTCTAAACTACAATTATAAACATGAACATGTTAAAACCGTATGTACTGAAGAAAATCAATTGGAGGTACTTCATGCAGTTGTCGAAAATCCACGACGATCTACCCAAGAGATTTCCGCCTATACGGGTGTGAAGAAAACCAGCGTGAAGAGAATACTCAAGAAAAATAAATATCATGCTTACAAGCCTATGTTCATCTGTACTCTCCAAGAACGAGATTATGATTTGCGGTTCGATTTTTGCATGTGGATTCAAGGCGAAATAGAAGGTCAGCAAGACTTCCACAGGCACATTCTATTTGGGGATGAATCCACCTTTACAACAAATGGGGTTGCTTCGTCCCAAAATTGTCGATGGTGGTCGGATGAAAATCCAAATTTCGTTATTGCTAATAAAAACCAGTATTATCAGAAAACAAATGTGTGGTGCGGCATAATGAACAATCAATTAATTGGACCTTTTTTTTTTCGCGAAAACCTAACTGGTAACACTTATTTACAGTTTTTAGAAAACGAACTAACTGACTTTTTGGACAATTTAAATTTGCAAGAACGGAATCAGTTGTGGTTTATAGATGATGGATGTCCGGCCCATTCAGCCGTAATCATTACTGAATGGTTAAATGGAGAATTTGGAAATAAATGGTTAGGTCGAAGTACTAATCCTCGGTGGCCTCCTCGTTCACCGGACCTTACCCCATTAGATTTTTTCTTATGGGGATATCTAAAACAAAAAGTGTATAAGGATAGACCCTTTAACAATCTCAAGGAGCTTGAAAACTCAATACGAGTACATTGCCGGAATATACCGGGAAATGTTTTACGATCTACTCTTAGCGAATTTTATAACCGGACAATTAAGTGCATTGAACGAGAAGGTGGATATACCGAGACGCGCCGATAATTATTTTATGTTTCTTAACTATGTTTTTCTTTTGTTTCTACTTTTCACATATTTTACTTCCCACACCGATAGGTGAGTATATTGTGATCGCGAAAATTTTCGATTTTGAGATAATACGTTTTTTGGGCGTTTTATGATGTGTACATAACGAAAATCCACGTCACTCATTTTCGTCGGTCTGTCTGTCTGTCTGTCGGTCTGTCTGTCTGTCTGTCGGTCTGTCTGTCTGTCTGTCGGTCTGTCTGTCTGTCTGTCGCGTTTTTCTACCCTCGTAATCTCAGTAACCGCTACATGGATTGTGATGAAATTTGGGAAGAGTATGCTGTGGGGTCGTAGTAGGTAATGTTCCTATAATTTTGAAAATCGGTCCATAGGCGGCGGAGTAATTAGCAAAAAACAAAACAAATTAAATATTGCTGAAACTTCGTTTTTAGGCGTTTTAGGGGTCCCTGATCATTTTCTACTTTTTTTTGGGTGGGGTGAAATTGGGGTGGTTGGGGGGTGGGGGGTTGTAAAATTGAAAAATGTGTTGCTTTCATAATAGACTGTCCACTGACCTGTGAAGGAAGACCTGGCGACATAAATAACTTTTTTAGGTCCATCCGAACATTGCCTTTGCCTATTACAGAAAGCAAAGGACTTTTTGATGTACACATACGAGAGTATTGCGTCAGATCGTTGTAACGAGGAAACTATTGAATTTATTTTAATGAAATTTTGAAACGGCATTACTACCATGGCGAAGATGGAAAACGCGTATGGTTTTGATAAATCGTGCCAGTGGCGGCGCAGAAAAAATAAAAAAACTAAAAATATAAAAACAGCTCAAACTTCGTTTTTAGGCGTTTTAGAGGTTCCTGATCATTTTCTGCGTTTTTTGGGTGGGGGTGAAATTGGGGTGGTTGGGGGTTGAAAAATTAAAAAAATTCTCGTACTCATAATAGGCTGTCCACTAATCTGTGAAGGAAGATCTAGCGACACAAATCACCTTTTTAGGTGCCTCCGAACATTGCCTAGCCTATTACAGAAACTAAGGGACTTAGAATTTTCTGTATACTATACGAGAATTGATTGGTCTAAATCGTTTTGTATTCTGTAACGTGGACACTATTAAATTGATTCCAATGAAATTTTGACACAGTATATTGTAACCGTGGTGAGAATGGAAAACGCGTATGTTTGTTAAAAATCTTGTCAGTGGCAGCGTAGCAATAATCAAAGAACGCGACAAGTATGAAAGCAACTCAAATTCGGTTTTTAGATGTTTTAGGGGTTCCTACCAGTTTTTTGGGTGGGGGTGAAAGTGAGGTGGTTGCGGGGGTGAGGGTTGAAAAACTGAGAAGTTTGTGGTATCGATAATAGGCTGTCCATTGACCTGTGAAGGAAAGACCTAGCGGCATAAGACAATTTTAGGGGGGGGGGGGGGTTGGCAATTATTTGGTTACAAGGGATCTTAGACTAAAGCTTCATGCTATGGGAAAATAATAAACTGGTATCAGCGTAATGTGTGGGAAGTACTGAGTCAATCAACTTGACTTCATTTTTTTCATTTTAGCTTTCAATTTTTCACTTATGGTAAAATACGGTTATGACATGTCCATTTATTATAATTATGTATTAATACACACAGTTTACTTTGTTTCCACGCTTTGTTTCCTTTATGGGTATCCATGATTTTTTTAGTAAGATTTCATGTTTGTGGATTAATTTAATACATGTTTAGAAATAAAAAATTAATGAAACGTTTGCGGTTTTATTGAGAGTTATTCTGATATGCATGTAATTATAAGCAACCTCTTGCCTTAGTAAAAAGATTTTTTCCGAAATTATAAAGCCATATTTAATATCCTTGCAACAAACATTTAGCTTGTGATTGCCAAAAAAAATTTAACCTCAGGTAAATTTCACAAAAATGCTTGAATTTAAATAAAGTTATACAAAATTAATTCAATTTAAATTAGTGTATCAAACAGGTTTACTAAAAAAAAAAAATTTTGGGAGAGATTGCACTTTTTTAAAAAAAAAAATTTTTCTCATAGGAGGCCAAGTTTTGGTATTTAGGCATAACTCTTAATTCGAAACAACTTTTGTTAATAACATTTTGCTGGATTTTTGATAATAAGGGTACTTTACTCTTGTACAATTTTTATATTTTTTGATTCACCCCGTATACTGATGAACTTGGAACCATTCTAAGTGCACCTAAATTAGTTATCGGACATGCACCAACTTTTGGCAATATTGGATTTTTGATTGTGCAGCTAATAAAAAAAATCTCATTTGTTGCACACTCTTTGGACCACACTGTATATGGTGATCCACAACTATGTGGTGATGCAAACATGTATTTTTTTAAAAGAAACACCCTATATATTAGCCTATTTTTAGATTCTACTAATTTTTTCTGTTCTCACGATATAAGGTATTATAACATTATACAGGGCATTTCAAAAGTTATAACCATTTTTATATTCCAATCGCTGTCAAACGAACGTACTGTATATCAAAAAGTAATAAATCAAAAATTATTTTTTTTACATGGAAAGATTAAAAATATCCTCTACTTTTAAAATCGGTTATAAAAAGAGTCCGCGACGCATACTCGTATACAGGGTGATGTAGAATGCAAAATCCAGATTTTCTCTTTTTTTTAAATGTAACCCCCTAAATATTTTATTATGCCAAAGAATTGCTATTAATATGCTCTTTATCTTTGTATACTTGTTGTATCTACGTCCTCCAGTTTCCGAGATATAAACTTAAAATATAGATCCTAATTGTGTACTGAAATTTATTTATTTTGAGAAAGTACTATCGAATTTGTTTTTTATTTAACGAACAACTAAAGGTCATGATAGTATTTGATGAAGTTAAATCCCTGAATCATCAAGATCATAAAATCAAGTATGCTGAAGAAACAATTTTGTAGGCGTGATGCATAATTATCAAGCAGATTTATCAGGTAGACTTTGAAAAATTGGCAGTTTTTATAGCCTACTCAATAATTTCGTACTGTGTGAAAAACGAGCTTTAAAAATTAATTTTTCCAATGAGGGTATTTAGGAGAATCTCTAAGAAATTGTCTACTTGCCTCTAGAACATATCAACTATGAACAGCAATATCCAGAACGGAGGCACTCTAAGACTAATGCGTTTGAAAGATTGAAGAATCGCTTTATTTTGACTGTATCGTTTAATATTTCATAGCCTGCCTGATTTAAAAATTGTTTCCTCAGCACACTTGGCCTATGTGGCCTTATATTTTAGTTGTCTGTTAAGCAAAATTAAAATTTGATAGTATTTTCTCAAAAAAAAAAATTTTAGGAAACAAATGGAAGATATATTTAAAATTTGTAGAATAATTGAAATATCTAAGAAACTAATGAATGCAGTCATAACAAGTGCTATGCAAAGATGAAAGAGCATATTAGAAGCAATCCTTTGGTATAATAAAATATTGGGGGTTATATTTAAAAGAAGAGAGAAAATCTAGATTTTGCATTCTATATCACCCTGCATACGAACATGCGTCGCGGAATTTTTTTATAGCCGATTTTAGAACTAGAGAATATTTTTATTCATCCGTGTACAAAATATGATTTTTGATTCTACACTTTTTGATATACAGTACGTTCATTTGACAGCGATTTTTTGGATATAAAAATGGTCATAACTTTTGAAATACCCTGTATAATGTAACAATATCTTATATTGGAAGAACGGAAATTATTATAATATATAGGGTATCTCATTTAAAAAATGCATGTTTGAATCACCACGCAGTTATGGATCACCCTGTATAAATCTAAATATTTTCTGAGCAAGGAGCATATCCGTGGCTACAACTTTTATATATAACTTTTTTCGCTATCTTCTACAGTAGTGGAGTTATCGACCGAGCCGGTACTAGAAACTCACCCTGTATGTAACACATATGCATATTGGAAATGTAAATTTCTATTTTTATAGATAATGACGACTCTAAATTGGAGCAAAGAAACCAAGGTGTACTTCCTAATCGGACATCTATGATTGTTAAAGTTGCCTTATTTGCTTTATTATTAGATTACATTTTGATGTCGCTGCTAATTTTATTCAGTACTATATTTTTTTGACAACTACTTCAGCCTCTTCCGAGACGTCAAAACTGAATGTGTGGCTAGTTTCGGGGGGGCCCCCCGGGCCCCCCCTTATATACGCCACTGGGTTATTCCCTCAGAATATTCTACGATTGTTATATTAAGATGTATCAAATATTGTAGGAGGATTCCTGGTATATCTTTGAAGAACATATATTGGAAAGAAACTAATGCCTTTTATCACTTCATTTCATTTATTTGTAAGTCTTGTTGTCTGCCTAGGTACCTAACGCGAGTAGTATACATACAGGGTGAGTTTTTAGTACCGGCTCGGTCGATAACTCCACTACTGTAGAAGATAGCGAAAAAAGTTGTATATAGAAGTTGTAGCCACGGATATGCTACTTACTCAGAAAATATTTAGCTTTATACAGGGTGATCCATAACTACGTGGTGATGCAAACATGCATTTTTTTAAATGAGACACCCTATATATTATTCCATATTCAAATTCTACTCATGATTTCCGTTCTTCCAATATAGGGTTTTTTTACATTATATAGGGTATTTCAAAAGTTATGATCATTTTTATACCCAAATCGCGGTCAAATGAACGTACTGTATATCAAAAAGTAATGAATCAAAAATTATTTTTTTTACATGAAAAGATTAAAAATATCCTCTAGTTTTAAAATCGGTCATAAAGAAGCCCGTGACGCATATTCGTATACAGGGTGATGTAGAATGCAAAATCTAGATTTCCTCTCTTTTTTTAAATGTAACCCCAATATTTTATTATACCAAAGAATTGCTTTTAATATGCTCTTTCATCTTTGTATAACACTTGTTATGCCTGCATTTATTGGTTTCTAAGATATTTCGATTTTTCTACAAATTTTAAATATACGTTCTATTTGTTTACTAAAATTTATTTATTTTGAGAAAATACTATCAAATTTTGTTTTTGCTTAACAAACAACTAAAATATAAGGTCATGATAATACTTAATCAAGTCAAAACACTGAAATAACGATATAATATAGGTCAAGTGTGCTGAGGAAACAATTTTATAGACGTTATGCATAATTATCAAGCAGATGTACCAGGTAGGCTATGAAATATTAAACGACACGGTCCAAATAAAACGATTCTTTAATCTTTCAAACGCATTAGTTTTAGACTGCCTCCGTTCTGGATATTGCTGTTCATAGTTCATATATTCTAGAGGCAAGTAGAAAATTTCTCAAAGATTCTCCTAAATACCCTCAAAGGAAAAATTAATTTTTAAAGCTGGTTTTTCACACAGTACGGAATTATTGAGCAGGTTATGAAAACTGTCAATTTTTCAAAGCACACTTGATGAATCTGCTTGATGATTATGCATGACGCCTACAAAATCATTTCCTCAGCATACTTGACTTTATTATCTCGATGATTTAGGGTTTTGACTTCATCAAATAGTATCATGACCTTATAATTTAGTTGTTCGTCAAAAAAAAACAAATTAGATAGTACTGTCAAAATAAATAAATTTCAGTACACAAATAAAAGCTATATTTTAAATTTACCGAAATATCGAAATATCTCGGAAACTGATGGACGTAGGTACAACGAGTGCTATACAAAGATGAAAGAGCATATTAAAAACAATTCTTTGAGATAATAAAATATTGGGCGTTACATTCAAAAAAAAAGAGAAAATTTGGATTTTGCATTCTACATCACCCTATATACGAATATGCATCACGGGCTTTTTTTATAGCCGATTTTAAAACTAGACGATATTTTTAATATTTTTGTGTAAAAAAAAATAATTTTTGATTCATTACCTTTTGATATACAGTACGTTGATTTGACCGCGATTTGGATACAAAAATGGTCATAACTTTTGAAATACCGTGTATAATGTGAAAAACCCCTATATTGGAAGAACGGAAATCATTAGTAGAATTTTAATGTGGAATAACATATAGGGTCTCATTTAAAAAAATGCATGTTTGCATCACCACGTAGTTATGGATCACCCTGTATAAATTTAAATATTTTCTGAGCAAGGAGCATATCCGTGGCTACAACTCTTATATACAACTTTTTTCGCTATCTTCTATAGTAATGGAGTTATCGACCGAACCTCACCCTGTATATAACCTAGTATCTAACTTTCATACAGTGTTTTGGGCAGCATTGATTTAGGCACACACTAATTATAGGGATTAATTAAAAAAAAATAGATATAAAACAGAATCTCTATTTATAATTGTATAAGTTTAATGTACACATTAAAAAACACATTTCATTGCACGGAGTCATCCCCTCGTATTATCCTGCAAAATAAATAAACCCGTTTAATTTTAAAGCATATATACGATGTACATTCAAATACACTTCATTAACTACAATGATAAATTTTCACCAAAGTGTTGTCGTATTTTAATAAATTTTAGTACCTACATTTAGAGCAAAACGTGGGTACCGCGTAAGAGAATAAATATTGGAAATTCATAGTCACAAATATAGCAAATGTCTAGTTAGTGGTTATTATTATATATGAATTAGGGTAGGTACCTACGACAAGCAACGACAAGTAAGACTAGAACATAGAGATTAGACTGAACAAGAGAGTGGCTACCACATGGTGCTACTCTAGAATAAAGTCGGTAATTTATAGAAAGAAAAACAATACTCACCCTAGTCGCTCCTAGATGAAGTTATAAACTAAATAACAAGTAAAATCACGTTCCAGAACACGGATACGGATAACTATCCAATTATCGCAGGAGAAAAATGCACAAACAGAAGCAGGCACCACCGACCACCGCCACCGTAACGCCTGAAGCTAACCTCAAAATTCTAAAACCTAACCTAACCTGCAAAGGTGCCACGCCTACATTAAGAATCATATCAAAAGGCATATTCAAAGATTATTCTTTAGATAATATTACTATATGAATATTATCAGAATATTTTTATCGACACGTTCATGGGATGGATAATCATGACGTAATACTCCTAGCACATCCTCATGGGAATGAAACCAATAAAAACATCCATAGAACAATCTTTTAATGTTCTGATTATTCTCAATCTATTTTGGATTAAATAAGAATATTCCAGGGATATATTGTGCTGTCTGGGCGGTTAACTCTTGCACTATGTTCATTTGAAATGGATGAAAGTTATGGTGTTTAGTAGCTGTTTATACAAGGTGTCCCAGAAGTCAACTTCTGTTTATGTCCTTTATTGGAAGCACAATTGCTATTGCAACCTGGTACACACTTTGCAGGCATCTTTTTATCTTTATAGTTTCGTTTGTGTAGGTAAATAATTAAAAACACATTAAAAATCACCTTCCAATCTTCTTTTTCACTCTGGAAGATTACATTTATGACAACAAATAAAAGCTCGGCCCGATATTCACTGTTGCCGTAGTTCAGTGCTCCGGCCTAGTGAGTATAGTCGGCCATGTTCTGGTAGGTTCTTAATTTTACGGCAAAATGATGAGAGAGGTGGATAGTCGATTATGTTTGCCATGAGTAACCGTACCTGTTTTGTGGCCATGAGTGAGTAAGACAGATAGTGACGCCACTTTTAACAAAGTCAACAAAAATAAGTAAAATTAATAAAATAATGAAAAATCTTGACCTAGCTTAGCTTAGGTTTATTTTTTGTGGGTTTATTGGATTAGAAGTCAGATAGGTAAATAACTTGTTTTAATACAATAAAAGTTCAAATTGTGTACTATCAGCCTCAATACACGCCCTACATTTTCTTAGAAAAGATTTACTTATTTGCCAGGCACATTTAATGCGAGAAAACGGATCCCAGTATTGCTTTAAAGTAAGCCTGTGGACCGGAATTTTAAACGGCAAAATTGTTGGGCCTTTTGAGCTGCCTGAGAATTTGAATGGCACGAATTACCTACATTTTTTACGATAAAATTTATCAACTTTTTAGAGGGCGTATCACTAAAACGGCGTACAGATGTTGATGTAAGCTGTGATGTCTCACCTCAAACGACTCAAGGTTTCATGAAACTTGCATCTGTTGCATAAGTTCCTAGTGCTCCTACTCAAATCGAAACCTGTTGCGATGCTTGAATCGACTTGCTATTTCATGCAACACAAGAATAGTAGGGTGGGCTTATTTCTTTGCATCGACGCAATACTATACACGTTGAAACCTGCATCACTGCATCATCGTCACCGGCTCGGCGACGTGGCCCACCGACCATTATAATAGGATTCCAGAATCTGCATCGCTGCAAGCCTAAGGTGACCATTCGTCCCGGATTTTGCGGGATTGTCCCGTTTTCAGACGAGCCATCCCGCATTTACACCGTCCCGGAAAATGTCCCGGATTTTATATGTTTCTTTTTCGTATATATTTTTTTAATTTATAAAACAATTTCATCCCCACTCCACGGGTGACACAGCGGAAGACGGAAACACCACCGCCGACGCGTCATTTTGACGTCACATAACCCAAAGTGACATATAAATTATGACATATGACGTCACAATAACGCGTCGGTGGCGGTGTTTCTATCTTTAGCTGTGACGTCACACAAGCAGTGTCCGGCCGGGCTATTCATGTCTCGCATCGGCAATCGATCGTTGGAAATTCGTTGGATAATCTCTGGATAACTCGTCATTTCGCGCGCATGCGCCAATTTTGGAAATATCCAGCGAGTGGCCATCCTGAGAGGCGTGTCATGACAGTGATGGCGGCTTCCTATTCCTCAGCAGTCAGCTGATGAGCCTAACCTAACAACCTAACCGTACTTATTTGTTATTTTATTGTTGTTGTTGTTTTAGCCGAGAATAGCCACCACAGCTATATACATATTCTCGGGTGCGTAATGTGAGAAGACCCCCTGCAGTACATGATCGACACAGGGGTTCGTGAAAGTGGTATGTGCAGATATAGTTTATTCGCGCCTCAGATACTGTGTGGATAACAAGTGCGTATGTTGCTTTTCATTTTCTACACTGGAACAAACGCAGTCAACCAGAGTCAACGACCCAACGCGAGGGACGTAGGTTGGTAGAAGAACATTTGTTATTAGCCAGTGAGTTTAGGAAAGCTTACTGAGACCATAGAAGTAGGATAGGTTGGCCGACAGTTTCAATACTCATGGTTCTGAAGCTACAAGGAATGGTGCATGCTGGACACAGGTAAAGTAGCATGATAGTGTTTTATGTGATCTCATAAAAGGGGCAAAATCAATTTCATATTTGTCAGGCTGTGCTCTACATGTTAGATATTATTGTGACACATCATAATCTTCGTGGAACTTATAGGGTTATACACCTTATTTTGGATAATCCCTATTTTCATAATAATTGTTACCATGACTGGGTCTCATGAATAGGTACTCGTTACCCAGCCTTTGTTTAAATGAGAATTTAATGTTGCATTAGTTCTAAACGATTCTACAGTAGTATGTTGTTATTGTCAGCATGTCAAGTAGTTATGATAGTGGTCTTATGATGGTCACCTTGTGTTGTATAATATTTACATTTGCAGTAACCAACAATTATTCATATGTATGGGTGACAGTTTTTATCACAGCACTGTGATTAAAGTTGGGGAATTGTGTGTTGTATGATGGTACCCTAAAGCACGTTATGCTATGTAGTTATGTTCTTCGCAACTACTGAAATGAAAATATCAATAATAATTTCAACACTGCAGTTCCCCACACGGGCCACATGTGACCTTTATTCACATTCATAACTAATTTGAAGAGTTTATTGCTATTGATGAACTGTAGTTACTAAGTTATAGTCATGCAATTCACTTTTGCAGGTTGGGGTGGACATGATACATCGAGTGACATCTCAAGCAGCACATATGAAGTAATATGCTACAGGGACTGGGGCCCTTCCAGGGTAGATTATGTATTGTGTCAAAGTTAGAACATTATTTATTATGATTACAACATGTATTTTAACTTTGTGTAAGCACAATATGATATGAAGTTATTTTCTAATAATAAATGATAAATCCCATGCATTCATACTTTAATATACAAAATAAATCCAACAAACTATCTGTGATCATGGTTAGCTCTTAATAAAAACCTAAATGTAACTAGGCCCATCAAATCACTTCAATCATGGCCGACTCTACACTGTAGAGACGGCCATGCTTCAATCAATCAATTTATTGGTGATAATATACAACATATTTACAAAGGTCATATGGTGAACAAAAGTAAAATTACAAACTAGAAATATGAGAATATTGTTAAAAACTTGCACATATAAAAACAAACTACAAAAAATAGTTTATAAACAATGATAAAAAACAGGTGAGGCTACTATATGTATTGGGCATACCTATAAATATATAGACCAGTGCCGCAGCCATCAAAAATAATACAAAGTGAAAAAAAATTACAGTAAGATGAAACCCATTAGAAAAAGGGGGGAATATGATAAGGATGAAAAGAAAAATAAATTACGGTCGATTCGAGATCGGGAAGTGGGAGGGGGTGAGTTTTTAAGGGTAGAAAATGGTTTATCTTGATTTCCGGCAAAACTACACGTCCTATGGAAAAAAGTTAAATGGCAAAGTTGTAGTTAATAAAAAGGTCCACAACCTTAAAATTTTTTAGCATTATTTGACCTTAAGATTAAAAATGCACCCCAATTTTCAGTCGAAAATTCTCGCGTCAAAATATCAGCTTTTTTCAAAAAGTTTGGGAGCCTTTTGTTCGTTGAAATCTTTATTTTCTGATGGTGTAAAAAAATATACATTACTATAGAAAATTTTCTCAGAAAATGCAAAAAACTGAAAGAAACTCAAATTCGAAAATTTTTTTTACTCACTATGTACAATTTTGAGCTATTTATTAAAATTTACACTTATTTACTTAAAAAACGTGAGATCTCATGTTACATTGATAAACGAAAAAATTGCAAATTGGAATATCCTACTATAATTAACAAACAAATAAGTTAATATTTAATAAGACATCTACAATATTTTGAAAAAGTTGTAGAATCTTCTTTAAATAAGATTTGTAGATGCCTATTTATTGCTGTTGTAAGATAATTTATATACCTGAGTGACATACGGTAAATGTTAGCCCATTGTAATGTATTTCATGGAGAAGTGGGGACGGACTTAGCAGGGTCTGGGCCTTACTACCACGATACATATACACTGAAGATAGGATGTTGCGCATGGTGGGCGGTCCTTACTGTGGCGCGAACCTGTGCGTATGACGTCACTTCAGAGTTGTTTACGTTCCCGGCTTACGTACGGCTATATAGACGGAGCACTTTTCGGCAGTTTTTTGTCAGTTTTGAACGATTTTATATAGTTTATAAACTGTTTTTTCTTCGTGAAGTCATAAAAATGCGGTGCGTTGTTGTGGGATGTGATTCCGACAACCAGTCCAAACGGAATCCCTGCAAAGGTGTTAAGTTTTTCAAATTTCCTAGAGACCCTATACTGCAAAAGAAGTGGTTACATCTTAGCAGAAGGAAAGACAAAGTTAATTTAAAAAATGCTGTATTCTGCTCTAAACACTTTTGCGAAAGTGATTTTGAGGTCAATTTAAAACAGTCGCTCATGGGTTACACACCCAAAAATTATCGTGGACTGAAAGATGATGCGATTCCAACGCTGAATTTACCTCAGAATGTTTCATTATCTGGGCCTTCGACATCTCATTCTGTGGAAAAACGCAGAGGTGCGTACGAAAAAAGGCAGAGGACTAAGCTTATTCAAGAGATGATGACCAAAGACACGTAAGTTTTCAAAATTATAATTTGAATGTATAATGATCAGTTCTTTACACATGATAGGGAGGAAAAAAGGCTTCAGCCTGAAATTATTGATGATGGTGCTCCTCAAAACGTTAATCATAGTATGGTGGTGGAAGATATGGTAGAACCGGTGGTGGTCCCAAATACTTCTGAAATAGGGTAACACTTTTATCAGAGCCGCAACTAGGGTGTGGCGATAGCGGTATTTGCACCAAATACAAAATCATCTGCAGTTTTTTTTTTAATTATTGGTCGCTCCTAAGATATTCTTATGGGTTATTTGTTTTTAAAACTGTATTAAGGGGTGCTAACCCTACTCTGGCTGCAGGCGCTAAATTGCTAGTTACGGCGCTGAGATTTATATGATTTGAAAAAATTCACATAATTTATCTATCATTTACTTATTTATGCAAACATTTTTAGAATTCAAACAGATGAAGCATATGAAGAAGTGGCCGTCCTCAAGAGTAAGTTGTCCTTGATAGAAAAAGAAAATGAACAACTAAAATGTCAGCTTGCTGGCGTGACCAAAGTTTTTAGTCAGAACCAGATAAAAAAGATGAACAGCAAAAAAAGAATAAATTGGTCGCTATGCGAGATTTCTAGCGCTATATCAATGTATGCCGCTGGTCCAAGAGCTTATAGACTCAGTTTAAAAAGAGGTTTTCCATATCCAGCAGTTTCAACGCTGAAGCAATGGCTGAGAAAAATAAAATTGGAGCCGGGTATTTTGAAGAAATCATTAAAAATCATCGAGTATGCAGATATGTCTGAAAAGGATCGTGTTTGCACAATAGTTTTTGATGAGATGAAAGTTAGGAAAGAGTACCAATATGACCAATCAAATGATTGCATAATAAAACCTTACGATTATGTCCAGGTTGTTCTAATTAAGGGCATATTTAAATCGTGGAAGCAACCAATATTTTATAATTTTGATTGTAAGATGACATCGCTGATTTTAATGGACATAATTAAATTTGTGGAGGATTCGGGTAAGTTTAATGTTATGATGAAACTGGAAAAATTTCTTAATGCAAAATTTTGTAGGCTTCCATGTAGTAGCCATGGTGTCAGACTTGGGAGGTGCAAATCGGGGGCTGCACAATGAATTAAATATTTCAGAAAACAAGCCATATTTTGAAAATCCGAGAAATAAAGAAAATATTTTTGTGTTAGCCGACGTACCTCATCTTTTGAAATTAATCAGAAATAATTTTGTGGATCATGGCTTCATCATTAAGGACAAACTAATTAAAAAGGATATTGTGGAGCAGGCCATACAGGCAACGTCAAGCTCAGATTTGAAAATTACCCATAAACTAACACTCGACCAACTACATGTTGCTGGACCTCAAAGGCAAAGGGTAAAATATGCTGCAAAATTATTTTCCCATACCATGTCCAGTGCAATATCTAGATGCGGGACACTTGGTTCTCTGACGGCCGAGAATTGGGTAGATTGCGCAGATTTTTTTAAATTGGTAAGGTCATTCACTTTGAATTATTCATGGTTTTTCTAGTAATTTTGTATTTACTCATAGGTAAATGATTGGTTCGATGTGTTTAATGTCAGCAGCCCAGTGAGTGACTCCAGGGCAAGAAATAGAGCCTATGGTTTGGCCCTTGAAGAGCAAAATAAAATTTTGGATAAAATGTCTGAGGTTATGAAGGAACTCCAAGTAATTGACAGTCGAGGCAAGTTGCCGTTTCAAAAAGGTACCTAATGAACTCAATGTTAATTTTATTTTACCGTAATAACATGCATGAACTAATTTAGGTATTTTGCTCTCAAACTCTGCCCTGAAAATGCTCCTGGAGGATCTCAAACGACGATTCAGCATTCAGTATCTGTTGACAAGGCGAATAAATCAGGACGTCATAGAGAACTTTTTTGGTGTGATTAGGGCAAAGGGTGGCCTTCATGATCATCCAAGTCCTCTGGAGTTTAAATATAGATTAAGGTCATTTCTTTTGGGCAGAAATGAAGGAGCTTATTCTGATTTTTCAAACGTTGAGTTAGATGATACCCCAGATATTCCACTTAGTGGAACTTTAATAAAAAAACTGAATATTACACCAGAGGATTCAGCTGATCCTAACGAGGAAAGCTCCGTTTTAATTAAAGACCTGAATGAGCTGGAATACGACGGACTGGAAAATTTGGCAGGTTTTGTTTGTCACAAGTTGAAGGACAACACCTTACTAAGTTCCTCAGATCAAACCTTTACATGGACTGATCACCTCAGTGAAGGTGGTTTATCAAAACCATCTTCAACTTTCATGTCCCAAATTGAGGAACTCAACAAGGTGTTTCTCGAAGCTAACGGAGATGGAATAGTTTGCGGGGAAAAAAGATTTACTACTGATCTTTTGCTGAGAAGCACTAGCATCGACTGCCCTATAAAAGCGAAGCGATTATTTTTTAGGTCACGAATGTTTTTCCGCATTAAAGAATTAAATGCGGTTTTAAAAGCCCAAAATGCGCGTAAGAGGAAATGGAAAAAAATTGTTACTTAAGGTAGTTATTATTATTTATTATTAGTTTTCAATAAAATCCCAGTTAAACATCATGTGTTATTATTTTTTTATATATCCACCCTTCGAAAGATATATTGATAAATGCTTTCCCAAAAAATAATTATGTATGTTCAAGATTTGTGCCAAAAAACTTTTAGACCATTTTTACAGTTATAAAGCAATGCACAAAGAAGACGTGCACAATATATTTGAGTCATTTAAAATGTTTGAAGTTGTAAAATGAACCTTTGCAAAGATATTATGTATTCGAAACTTTTTGTAACCAAAAATAACCTCTTTACATGGGAAAATACGACCGTATTTATATACCCTTAATGTCAAATCGCCCTGTAAATAAGATTGTATGCGCGGACGATGAAAATTAAATGCAGGAGTAGTCGACATCAACCCTAATAAACATATTTTGTATTAGACATTTTTTTGTAAATGTGAAAATAAGCGCGGTAAAGAGAAAATAACTATAATATCCATATATCTCTAATGAGAATCACTCTGAAGTGACGTCATGCGCAAAGCAGGCGAAAAACCGGACAGCGGAGCATCCAGCCCTGCGGTGTTAGCTCATGCCTTGCCTGTTGAAATAACTTAACTATGTGAGCCTGTTGTAGTGTGCCCTACACAATAGGCCTTTACGGTAACATTGATCTGGATCCGGATAGATCAGTTATACGTCAAGCAGCTGTTGAGGGCTGTTCCAAATTACGGTTCTATCACCGTCCCAGAACTGATTTCATCATGCCCCGCCCATTTTACAGTTCTAAAAACACACAAAATGGGCGGAGAATGATAAAACAGTTCTGGGACGGTGATAGTACCGTAATTTGGAACAGCCCTCAACAGCTGTTTGACGTATAACTGATCTATCCGGATCCAGATCCCAGATCAGTGTTTCCGTAAAGGCCTTAACTGTCAGATGGGATGATATCCCCTGTTCTGTTCAGGACGATCTCGGCGTAGGCGGCTAGCATAGTCCTGGGTCTTCGATCTCCCTCCCAAGCTTCGATACACAACACTACTCACGACGTAGTGGGGGCAGTATACACGCTGAAGTAGTCACATATCGATTCTTGTCCTACTCCAAATATATCACGTTATCACACTAACATTTTCTTCGATACAGTGTTTGTAACACCGTACGATCACTACGATCCTTCATCACTTGGTCAGCGCATAGGGTCAGCGACACAAAATAGGTGTCAGTGACCTCAGAGTTCAGCTAAATTCAGATGCATACGACATCCGACGATACGACAGTACGAAACTGTTCCTATTGGTTGAAATATTCAAAATGATGTCAAATCAAAATATTTCAACCAATAGGAACAGTTTCGTACCGTCGGATGTCGTATGCATCTGAATTTAGCTTTCAGCGACTAACAGCTGATCTGCACAAACACAAACAAGTCTTTTAGGTTAGGCTCATCAGCTGACTGCTGAGAAACAGGAAGCCGCCATAACTGTTTAACTGTCAAAATAGGGCTAACAGGCCTGCCACTCGCTGGATATTTCCAAAATTGGCGCATGCGTACGAAATGACGTGTTATCCAGAGATTATCCAACGAATTTCCAACGATCGATTGCCGATGTGACACTTGAATAAGCCCGCGGGCTAGGTCGTTCTACGCGCCGCGCCGTCCCGCATTGGCGTCAGAAAAAAATGGTCACTTTATGCAAGCCGCAACTGATACCAAATTCGTGATTCAGGACCACACACGCTGCTACTTGCGCTATGAAACGTAGACGTCGATACCTGAATCGCAGATTCGCAGCATGCATCAACGTCTGTACAGTGGCGTGCCGAAAGGGCCCGCGGTGCGGGGGGGCCCCGGGCATCCGAGCGGCCCCCGCTTAGCCTCGACTAAGTCGAGCAAGCTTTTTAGATAGTAATAACTATAATACTTTTACTTGTTTTATAGCGGCGGATATGTCTATACCTCACAATTTTCCATAATCAAATTAAATATCAGTACCTATTTGTCAACGTGGTCGAACGTAGAATCCACAACATCTGGAACAGGTGGCAAGGTTACACTGTTGCGACGCGTATATGTGCCGTTAATCGATGTATAATTCATATTGTATGAAAGGTTTATCAATTTGTATTCTTCAAAAACCCGAAAGAAAAAAATTCACAATATAAAGATGAGGTCACACCAAATTTTTTCCATCTATAAACCGATTTGAAATATCACCGTAGACAGTAGTTTTTTTTGTTTGGAGTTGAAGAACGAGTAGGAGAAATCTTCAAAAAGACACCCGCGATGGAAGTGCGAGTAATGTTGTGTTCACCAGCAGGTGAAGCCTGCTAAACCTAACTAACTGGGGGGGGGGGGGGGGGGGGGCATGAGAGGTTGACAGTAGTTTCATTTTCACCCAGTATAGGTAGTATATATTTTTAAGTAAAGAGGGGCCCCGGGGGGCCCCCGAAAACCTTGGCACGCTACTGCGTCTGTAGACCGCTTAACAGATCATCGCCAGATGAGGTATCAGATGGCTGCCCAGCGCATTACGCAGTGCAAGTAAGAGGTTTCCTTGAACAAAAATATCCGGGAGGTGGAGATAGACGTTCAGGCACCATTTCGTGGCCAGCCCGTTCCCCAGATTTAAATCCCCTGGAATTTTGTTATCGGGATGTTCTCAAAGAAAAAGTTTATTCAAAGTCCATTGATCTAGTTTGAGTAAATTTCGTAAAGTCCAAAACATACATATGCGAAGTTATCTTCCCCGGATGTCTGGCGAGCAGTTTGCCGAACACATTGATTTTGGGCACCAATACATTTCGGAATCATTTTCATTTTATTTGCATTGTACTATACAAATATTGCCACCTCGAAGGCTATGCCTTGTTTGAGGTATTGGCCTGGAATATACACTAAAATTTTGCCTAACCTAATTTCACTGCTGTCTCCCTTTGGACTGTTATATTTGCACACTTCTCAATGATTTGCTTCCTTTCTTCTCCTTGACCTTCTATCGATCCGTTCTCAGCATCTCAGCAGCAGCAGGACATTCTCTTCTACGAGTATAATTTTTTTGATGTTTTTTCAAGTGACCCACTGTCCGTCAGGAATTTGAACATCACCTATGTTATTATTGTTTGGCCAATAACGGGCAACATTTTGAACACTTATTGCAATAAACAAGTGGTGTTTTGTTTCCTGTTTGAACAAATTAAGATACCTACATAAATATTTTTCTGATTTTCTCGAAAACGAATCGACTAATTTTAAAAAGTCAAATTCTGAGTTCAGTGGATGTGAATGTGATGGATATTCTAAACAGACTATGAAAAGTGGTTTCTCAGAAGTGGATAGATAACTATTAGGCCCAGTTTCGATATGTTCTGATATCTCCTCGTATACATTCTTTTAGCCTTTTAGCCCCTCTCTTAACTATAATACTTTTCGTATCGCCCTTGTAATACGTGTCCTGCAACCTGCAAGCCAGGCAACCAGCTTCACACGGATCTCCGCTATGCTGATATTATATTACAGCACGCTTCATACATTTTTTTGTTGAATGTCTCCACTACTGTTAGATTTTCTTGAATATTGCTAATAAAGTGTAACACTAAATTCAGGAAAAAATATGTAATGTGGCAGCATGCTTTGGAACACTTCAATCAGATAGGCCACAAGTTGTCCTCCGCTAGATGACGCTGGGTGCAACAAAAAGATTATTGAGTGCGCTAGTCTTCACGGCAATCGGTAAAGTTCGGGTAGTCCATATGCAACGTGATTGGTTCCGAGTGCCTCCGATCGGGTCAATGTCTGAGCATCACAAAATTAATGGTGAGGTGAAGCTCGATCAGACTGGAAAATGGTCTAACTATTAAAAAAATGAGGTGTATGTGGGTTTTTTACGTGTAAATCGACCCGTGCCGTGTCTTGTAGTGGTAGTGGCGGACAGATAACGCGTCTAAATGACCGCGTAAAGGCGTTGAAAAGACGGTGATCAGTCGATTGGAAGAAGGGTGTCAGCAAGAAATGTGATAGGTTTATGAAATAATTAAAAAACATTCAAAAAGAAGACATGAGTGGGCGACCCAGAACCACGTCCTTCGCTGAGGGCAACAAGCAGCCTTTGAATCCACCTTTAGGTGGCATGAAAATTAGCAGTAAGTGTTCTCAGTTACGTCGTCACCTCCTAGTAGCTCAATCGTCTTGCGTAGTCAACATGGCTGCGAAGTAGATGTCATTTTAACTTTTGACTCGTTGCTAGGAGTTGGTGAGAATCCTAAGATCGATGCCAATTTAAACTATTATTGTCCAGACGATACGTGACATTTTTTCCAGCTCAAGTTCGGTGTAGTTCCCACCCCCTAGACGTGCAGATTCCCGACCCTGCCGTCTGGGGAGGGTTGATTATATCCTGGTGCTAGACACCTGCTTGACGATGACCCCCAAAATTCCCCGCCCACAATCTGCTGGTTTTTCTCCATCAGATTCCCACACGCATCATCAAAATGATATGCTCTACTTCTTATGTGCAATATTTCCACTTTACTTTCTTGTAATCTACTTGAGCAGTTTGTGGGTTAATATGGGAATAGTTTATTCGCTAATGACGCAGTCTGTAATCACGTAATTAACCTGAACTATATTATGCGGATAAAATAAAAATGTTTGTTATGGGCATCTATAACTGTCCCGTTTATAGATGAATTATTGATCCGATTTACAAATACGTGAAACTTGTCCTTACTGATTTTAAATATACCATCTTGTGATAAAAGTGTTACAAGACCAAGGACGTTAAAACAATAGGGGGACGCAGCATGTCACAGTCTATCCTGTATTAATGGTGAAGCCAAAATATTTACGTCTGCGCTTTCTTTTGTTTTCTGTGAAATTGTTGAAGTTGTCAAAATGCAGTGCAGTGCATTTTTCTGGGGTATCACAACAAAAAATAATAAATCACCATAAGTGGAATTGTATCTGTATACCGGGTGTCCCAGAATTTCCTTGACACGTGATATTTTCGCTTAATCCATGAAATCGTAAACATAAATTAATTAAAACACGTGCGGAAAATATTTTTTTTATTTTCATGGATCAACTAATAAAAAAATGTGACAACAAAACTAAGTGCAAAAACGTGAAAAAGTTTTATGGCTACATCGGGCCGCGCCAACCCCGTGTGCAGGGTGTGCCCCGCACACGGGCGCCAAAATTAACGATAAATTGCAGTAGGGGCATAAAAAGTAAGGCACTACGATAATTAAATTCAAGTAAAGAATTTATTTTTCCAGGCAAAATTGTGGATTGAAATTTGAAAAAACAAGCTAGGGGTGGATTCCAGGGGTTTAAGTAAGAAAAAAATGGTTCATGAGCAAGGAATGATAGGTCATTCACTACCCTTGAAACACCCACTTACTTTTCTTTTTTATCCGTTTTTGTTACAAAAATATCAGGCGTCAAACAAATCGCCATTTCGTTTGTCTTATGCTTATGATTTTACGGAAAAAATAAGTTTGCATATAAAATTAAAGGTACCACAAGATTTTAAATAAAATGGGGATATCATTTATGTAGGAAAAAAAATTGGGGGGTGAGTTTTAGGGGTTGATGTACAAAAAAAAATGTTTTGAATGCAAGGTATGATAGACCCTATAGTAAGTACCTTCAAATAAAGTACCACTCAGTACAGTTTTGTACTTATACCTTCGAATGTTTACTTATGACATCAGGAGTATACTGTTTTGGTATTTTTTGAGGTTACATAGACATCAGAAATCAAATTGATCATTGTAATTCGAACAAGAATAATTTAATAAGTCATACAACCATTAGTAGCATCCGAAATATGTTAGCTAGGTACGCTTGAGTCGTACTTCCATTTAAAATAATAAAAAAATATATAGTACTAAGTCACGTTTACAGATAAAAGTTTTATAAAGCCATACTCTGTCATGCTCAAAAGTAAAGACTACCATGAAGTAATTTTTATTGTAACAAACTGTATTGATAGAAATACATAAGTACCTAAGCATTGCATGTGCTCCGTTTGCAGTGGTTTAACCATTATTTTTGGCAAAGAAAATGATTACAACTTATTTCAAAGAAAAATATTAGTGGCTCGAAAATCAATAGGTAAATTGGAAGTTACTACCTTATTAAATCACGTCAAATTAAGTGTATAAATTTTAAAAGTAGCAGACAGGCAGTGAACAATTATGTGTTTTTCCTATAAACTTTAAAATTTTCATTAAAATCAGACTTCCCAATTATCGAATTTGCAAGTATATCGACAGCCTTCACATAAAAAATAGTAACTATGGCAACAATTATTTTATTCATATTTGTACACAAATTAATATTCGTTTACACACATGTCATGTAACCAATAGTAATAAAAAATGTTTCTCTTATTTAAAAACAACTATTTAAGTATTTTTAATGTACATGTATATTTTAAATTTCATTTTAATTTTCGCAACATATAACGTATCTATATTAATTTAAATTACATAATTAGCTTGTGCCCCATTCTTTGTCATCCTACCATTATTTATTCAACAAAGCATATATTCTTCTAGTAGTCGCAGTCACAGTAGGATTTATGTTGGGAAGCGTATAGCTTACATAGCTCTTACACTCGACTGCTTGGATCACTAAAAACAAAGCAAAAAAGAAATATAAAAAATCAACATCAAATACATCATACGTCGATATACTGCAAAAAGTGATAGGTCAAAAATCGACGATTTGACGTTTTTGGTACTAAACGACGATAAATGATTTTGTCCAAGTCAATACTCGAATTTTTTGCCAGTTTGGTTAACAGCTCGTTTTGACTAAGTCTAATATGTCCAATAAAGTAGCAGGTAAAATGATCAACTTCACTACGTTGTGAAACATATCACGTAAAAGTGACCATCTTGACTATCACAGCTGGAATAAATCCCTCCCTGTAGATAAGAACAAGAAAAGCAATGCCCCGGAACCAAACTAGATCTGATTCAGTATTCTAGATTTAAATATGATTGATTATGTTTATGTTTCTTATTTCAAGAAAATTAAAGTTTATTTTGACCAAGTCAGTATTAATATATTTTCCAACATCAAGTGTGACCAAGTCAGAAATATAGTCTAATTTCTTCAAGCTCTCTTTATAACTCGCAGTGAACATTTTTATGAGTTCTATGTTTTCTAAAAAACACGTTGAGTGATTTGTTACTTAAATTATGATTACTTTCAACAGCCATTTACAAGGAACTAGTTTTCTGACTTGGTCACCTTTTTGCAGTATACCAATATTATCAACGATTATTATAAACAATGGTACAGTATTATGGGAATAATTAGAAATATCAGTATAAATCATCGAATCTATTAAGTGTTGTTGAACGGCGAAAAATTGCAAATGTGTCGGATATGATGATTTACTAAATAAAACTGCTTCTACTGGTAGTACTGGTACTACTTAGTTCACATAGCTTTTACACTCAACCCCTTGGATTCCTAGAAGCACAGCAAAAAATTAAACATCAAATACGGGACATAAATAATGGCACACTATAGTAATAATACAGGTAGGTCATCAGAATTTGAAATAAAATTTTAGATTATTAATATTTTTAAAAAACACGAATTTGATATATTCTGGGATTTATCCCATAATGAATGAACCTATAATTTCATAAAATTTATATTTGTTAAAGAAGTTTTTTGACAGCTGCCACAGCAAGGCAGAAAACTGACTCAGTGGATGTAGAACATTTATATTTCTTATCTAACTTATCTAACTCAATGTATATATAGCAAATAAGTGGTTGTAAAGTCAAATTGTATCTGTATATGACTATTATATTGAGCGTCTCTGTAAGGATTTTTGAAAAATTTCAAGTTCAGCATGGATGCCTTCAGTTGTGAAAGTCTTTCAACATTATTTTTTTGTATGATCTTATGTTTTTACAAAAAAATACCCCAGCCCAATATCACATGTTCTGAAAGACTCTATATGCTGAGTAGTATTTATTATCATATAATAATCATGGACTTCAGAGATAATGAACCTCGTTATTTTTTTATCACATTATTAAGCCAAAAATCAGAATGATTAAAAGTACACAAAAAGACAAAGTAACGGAAAATGGACTTTCCTGTTGTATACAATGTAATACCAAAAAACCCTCAAAAAGCCATATTGTGCTGACAACTTATATGTTTAATACAACTATAATTAAAAAAAAAATACCTCTTAGGAGCTGGATCACCACAGATCGCTTCTTGAGAAGCACCAGTAGCAGATAAGAAAGCTTCCTTCAAGGGGTAGTGGCACCTAAAAATTTAATTAAATCATAATAAAATTATAATATTAACTACATAATTATAACTTGATAAAACAATTATAGATAAAACATTCTATTTGTGATAGTAACCATTTTGACCATGGAGACGAGACAGAAGAATTTAAAAGTAAAAATATTTCCAAAAATAAAGATACCAGTGGTGAACAACAAAATACTGTTTAGCAATATGTTCAAAAAACAATTATAGATAAAATATTCTATTTGTGATAGTATCCATTTGACCATGGAGACAGAAGGATATGAAAGTAAAAATATTTCCAAAAATAAAGATACCAGTGATGAGCAACAAAACAATATGTTCAAAAAATACTACACAGTAAAATAATTTAGTGATAAAAATTAGAACATTATCATAAATAAACAGTGTAAGGCGCTATTCATTGTATGTAACTGCCTTTGTACATTTTTTCACATTGTTTTCAAAATATTATTGCATACTTTATGCTCCGAAAAAATGTATCTCTGCAAGCTGTTTACTGAGCAAATCTATGAATGACATGCAAGTATATATAGCTCTAATGAAAAATATATTGTATGTATATTAAATATATAAACAGCCTACATAATTTATTCTTGGTATGATGCTAAATTCATCCTAAAGTTAAAAATCAGAGCAAATACAGGCACACAGCAAAGAATCCTTGAAAAAGCAGTATATTTCATATATTTTTACTAAATAAAAAAGGTACCTCTTTGCAGCTGGTTCATTACCACTACCTTCTTGAGAATAATAATAATAATAATAAGCCTTTATTGCCCAACAGTTTAACACTATTAACAGAGCAATTAACATAAAAAAGGTAACCATGAGGTTTCAGAGAAAAAACAAAAATATCATGTCAGAGGTGAGCACGTAATGTGTGTCTCATCTCGCCTAAGCTACAAGAGAATACGTCACACGCGTAAGCTATACTATTAGCGGCCTTGCACATATGAGTAATTGGCACTTTACACATTAAATTTGTATGACCTCTTTGACATACGAAAGGAACACTGTAACGTGATGTCAATCTTGGGACAGAAAACTGAATTTGTGATAGTAACCAGTATTACATTTGTGGGCTACCTTCAAAGGATGGTCTCTATATAAGAATTGGAATTATGATTATCATTATAACTATGTAATTATAACATTATAAAACAATAGATAAAACAGTCTGTTTGTGATATTGCCCATTTAGACAGTGGTCAGAATAATTTACAAGCAACAAAGTTTCAAAAAATTGAGATAGGTACAAGTGATGAAACACAAAATACTGTTCTGGGAAATGATTAAAAAACTATACACATTAAAATAATTTTGTGATGAAAATTTAGAACAAAATAAGTGATATTACTGTTAAACAGTAAAAAATTATTAATTGTTTGTAATTATTTTTGTACATTTTTTTATTTATTTATTTTATTATATTCAAAATATAAAGTTCTCACTTTATGCTCTGAAAAAAATTATCTGAAAGCTGTTTCCTGAGCAAAAACTGTTGAGGATTATGAGAACATTGAAGTATTTATATGTAACACAAAATATATTGCATATATATATTTCCCTTGAAAATAAAACAGCCTATAATTTATACTTAGTATATGATGCTAAAAACTAAAGATCACCTTAAAATAACTAGTAAGAGTAAAAGTTAAGGTCTTTCAACAGTTTATCAATTTAGGGTTACTATTACTTTTTACTCAACACTTGTACCTATTTTATCTTTTGCTCTAAAATAATTACACCTCATTATTCAATTCACCAACTAGATTTTTTACTCGCTATTCCTTCAAACCTCAAAGAAAAATTACATTACAAGTTTTACAACTTGTCTCAGCAAAAGTATACCCTTGACACTAAAAAAAGTTTCACATGCACCTAGATGGCATATCGTAGCATTTCATAACTCCAATTAATTTTCCTGCATTTGAGCCATAAAGTCTACAGTTCAGCAGCCTATCCACTTTGACACCATCATTTAGAATAATCAGATTAAAGACTGTGCTCACAGATATAATGGATTTTCTTGGATTATTTCCAACATAACAAAGATGTAAGAAAAACATGCTTCTTAGAATGTAACTAAGTTGATTAAATTATATTTTTTGTTACTATATCATATTCTAAATCCTACCTAATGTTAAAGTCTAATTATTTATATATAGCTACTTACACTTTAAGCTGTTTTCTATCTTCTTCCTTGGTATACAAAGTAGGCACCACATTCTTTTTCAAACGCTTCTTTCCGGATAGTTTAGGTTTCAAAGTCATCGTTAGTAAAATGTTCTGAGCAGACTTCTTTTAATCGTGGTAGGTCTGTTCCAGTCACCCCCATTACATCAAACCACTTCCTCCTCAGAACAATATCTTTGGTAATACTGAAAAATATGATTAATTATAGAAAAGCTCAAAAAAAATGATACTTTAATTTATTTTATTTTGTTAAATATGAAAGTAACACTCAAGCTAGGTTTGTTTATATGTAAGTATACATACAGCTGTGTAGGTAAAATAATATGACATAAATATATATAAAGCAGTAACAGTCCAATAAATTTAAACATGCATAGATTAAAAATATTCTATACCTATGACAACAGTAGCAAACTGGATGAGGTGTTTAAGAATATGAAAGTAACACTCATCATATGACAATGACATACACGATTTAAAAAGAAAAATTGAAAATGATATAATTGTAATCAAAAGATGGTGTGACAGCAATTTTTTATCTTTTAATATCTCGAAAACCAAATTCATGACTTTCAAATGCTTACTTGACGTGATTTACTTAGACAATGAACAATTACATCAAACGTACAGCATGAAGTTCTTAGGTCTAACTATTGATCAAAGATTGAATTTTATATCTCATATTGATAATTTAATTAATGAGTTAGCTAAAGTAACTTACATACTAAGAACAGTTAGAGAAACTCTTGGAAGAAACACCACCAAAAATTGTTATTTTGCATTATTCCAAAGTAGGTTGAGTTACGGCATCCCATTTTGGGGTGTCTGTTCTCATACCTATTTAAATAAATTGTTAGTCCTACAGAAGCGAGCAGTTAGATGCATCGCCAAGAGTAGACCTAGAACTTCATGCAAGCCACTATTTTTGGAATACAAAATTATGACCATAATTGCACTATTTATTTTGGAAACGGCTACATTAATATTCAAAAATAAAACAAAATTTGAGACCATAAATGAAGCATCCAAATGCAAAACCAGACATTTGACGTATAGGTTGTTTTGAGTAAAACGCAAAAAACCTGCCAAATTCGTACTTCTTGTCTAATGATATTCGTATTTTGACAAAAATATTTGTTATTTTGGTAGGGATAGATAGTGCATCACACAAAAATATCTGATGAATTAGTAAAAAGATATTTTGGCGGGAATTGTTGACATGTCTGGTTCTGCACCTCAGATTTACAAATGTCTGCTTTTGCATCTAATGCACTGCAATTGGTTTTTCCACCTTCATAGTGTTCATAACGCCAATTGCAGTGATACCCATTGAAAAAATATTAATAAAAGGTCGTAATGAAATGTGAAACCAAAAAATAGCTTTATTGGATAAATGAACAAACCTAACCTCTTATATCATTATCTTCAGCATCAGACAAGATTATCAAGGTATCAGGTGGACATGGCTCAATTGTAATGTTATTCATCATGTTCAGGTAACACGGAGCCACAATAAATGTTTAAAAAGCATTCAACTCATCAACTGTAACCACGTTCGATCTCAAACTGATTTCATGTACAGCGCAGGTCGCGACGGCGACCTGGCGATGTCATGTGACTAAGAAGCTGCACGGGAATTGGTTTAAATGCAATTGTCTGCTTTTGCACGTAAGGAGTGAACACAAATGTCTGCTTTTGCATTTAAGGCCGAATTTTAACATCAAATAACGGCTTCAAATGTCTGTTTATGTAGCTAAAGGTCTGAAAATCGCATTCCCGGCAACATTTGCGTATGGAATCCGTATCTAACTCATATTTTATAAAAATGACAAATGTCTGGTTTTGCATTTGGGTGCTTCAAATATAGAATATAATATAAGACAAAAGAATGATTTCAAATTAATCACCCCCAAATCAGCACTGGTTAAGGATTCAATTATTTACAATGGATTGAAGATTTATAATAAACTTCCTAATTCTTTTAAAATTCAAAAAGATTTAAAAGTTTTTCGTAAAAAACTTAAAAATGTCCTATTTCAAACTAGATGAGTTCTATGACGAGTTTTAGTGAATATTCCACATTTTGTTGTTACAGCTTTGTCAATAAGAAACTTGTAATTTCTTAGACAATAAAGCATATTTATCTATCTATCTATCTATAGGTATGTAGGTACAGTTGTGTATAATATGTGATATCGATATCACTTTCAAATTATCTAGGTAAAATAATATGACATTATAATTATATAATGCAGTACCAGGCCAATAAATGTAAACATACCTTAAAGTATTCCTACATGACAATAGGAGCAAACTGGAGGTGTTTAAAATAATTTCTAAAAATATGAAGCCCACTTTACTGTTTATAGACACCTTATTTGAAAGATCCCATATATACTGTATACTGTTATTTTCAAATGTACCCCAGCAGGTAGCACATAGGAATGAAATTAGAGGTTTTACAATACCAAAGATTACAGAATAAAATATTATTCTGTAATCTTTGACAATACCATCAATTTTACTGCAGAGGAATGTACGAATACACTTACCTGTAAAAGGTCAAGTTAGGGTGCCGATAATCCCAGTTTTAGCATATGTAACAGCGTCTACCCATGACTATTTTCGGATCGTCAGCCTGTTTTTGGGGCCTATCAGGTAATTACGCACTGAAACACACTCAACACACCAGAAAAATTTATACTCGAACACAAAACAGATACCTACGAATGTACGGTCTGTGTTACGATTAGGTATCTAGAATTTGAAATGTTGGAATTCACAACAGAACAATTTATACTCGAACACAAAATAGATTCGAATAAGGTACGGTCTGACGGTTCTCAGGAATTTTAAATATAATTGAAATTCACACCCGTTGACGTTCCCTGGTACGACGCTCGGTCGGTACAGGGTTGCCGGTGGAATAGCAATCATTTCTCGCACCTTTGTCGAGTGGGTGGATCAACATAACATCTTCGTTTAATGACGCGATGTTTGGGTCGAATTTGACCGTAAATCTCCTTAGAAATTTGCCCAGTTTGGCAACCGTAGAAATCCCATGGCAACTAGCAATGAGAGCCAAGCGGCGTTGCCGGGTTGACATATGAAAATTTCTTCATACTATCAAATATTGCAAAAGAGCGAAATTAGACTCTGAACCTAACGTTTTGCATATATAAAAATCATTACATCAATTCACTGTTCATAAATATATTATATTATTATATTAAATATGATATTTTGTATTCATAAGCTTGCTTCTTTCGCTGATGTTTTGTGTTCATAAGCTTGCTTGTTTTCTTAGTTTTACTTAGAAAAATGCCTAGTTTGGCAACTTTGCAAGGCGCTTAGAATGTGACTATGCGGCTTCAACGCGAAAAGTAAATAGCTGCGTCCCCCTATTGTTTTAACGTCCTTGTACAAGACTAACAATCGTTTGACAAGTGTGTGATTTTGGTAACTGGATTTTTTTCTACCTATAATCAGAAAAGATTCTGTTAGATGAAAATATTTTTCCAATTCTGTTCTTTCATGAGTGAACATTTTTACCAAAAGCCTAATTGATTTGCTTTACAAAGACTTCGTATTTTGCTACTGATTTTAAACAGTCTATTGTGTTATAATATATGTTAGAGGGCTGACAATCTGTTTGACAAGTGTCTGATTCTGGTAACTACTTTCTTATAATCTAGTTTGTTAGATAAAAATCAATACAAAGTTAAGCAGTTTTATAAATTATGCGGTTCTTCCATGAGTGTCGGTTTATTTCTATTTAATTTACAGAATAATTCGAGAAAAACAGCTGATTAGTCAGTGATGTGTGTTCAAAATTGACAGTGCTCCAAAACATCAGAAAGTGAACTTCTAGTTTTTCTTGAATTCTGCGTAAAATATAACCAAAAAGTTTCACTGGCTAATCAGCTGTTAACTATTGAGTCAGCAGCATGTTCTCTTGAAATAACCTTGAAAATAATGTGTTGGTAGTTGGTACAGTGAGGACTCATTTATCTGGGGACTGCCCTATTTTTTTTTATTGTACTAAACTCTTACAGCAACATAACATAGGGAGATTCCCCTATTTGGACCATTAAAACTGAAAACTTGAAATTGAAAACAGTAATATCAGGACTTTTAGTCAAGAGTTGCAATTAAAGGAGTTTGTTAGTTCTGTGAAATTACTCTGAGGATGATTTCTTTACATTCTCTATTTTTATTCTTAGGCCTTGGTCATAACATTTCTTCGACATAGTGACCCTAGTGAATGAATTACAGTATAAATACTTTTGTATACCTAATCTTATTTTGTTAGATAAAAATCGATACAAATTAAAAATTAAGCAGCTTTAGAAATTACTCTGTTCTTCCATCAGTGTCAGTTTATTTCTATTTAATTTAAAGAATAATTTGAAAAGAAGAGCTGATTAGTCAGTGATAGGTATGAGTTAAATTTTGACAGTGCCTAAAAACATCAGAAAGTGAACCTCTAGTTTTTCTTGAAAATTTTGCATAAACCACCTATAACGAAAAAGTTTCACAGGCTAATCAGCTGTTAATATAATACAGGATGTCCCACAACCATTAAAACTAGCAATATATTGGAACTGGGGACTTCTTCCTTTGTATTTTAAAAGAGTTATAAAAACGTGTACTTAATTTAAGGTATTTGTATTTTATAATGTATGAGAATATAAAATACACTACATATACAAAAGTTATTCATAAACATTGTTGTCAGAGTCTATTGCTTTGTCAAGAACTTCATTTTCTGAGCCAGGCTGCATATCAGATGTATTATTACCTGTAGATCAGATAATATGTGATTTCTATAAGAAAGAAATGTGATAAAATGAGAGTTTTGGTTTATCTGATAAAATGTTTAGGTTATATTAGCATAAAATAGGATTTTCTTATACAAACCCAATATTCTCGACAATATTGAAAAAACCCACTTATCTGTGTTTCTTGTACTATTCTTCCATAATTTTTCAACTATAAACGATTAGACCAATGAGTGAAATCTATCACTATTAGAAGCACCTTTTTATCAGTGAATGGTAAAAGTAATAGTAAACCACAATATAAGCATAAATAATATGCCAGTGGACTAAGGCAATTTTTGTGTTGAAGTGGTCATTTGTAGTGAGTAACAGACCATGTACTTGAGCTCATCTTCCACTGAAGACATTTTAACTAATATTTGGTTGGACTTAGGCACATGTTGCACTGAACTGAGAACTACTTTAAAAAACTCATATGCTCATATTTTCACTTAAGTAAATCTTACAAATACTTTAGATATACTACCAAAAAGCTAACAAACAGTTAGCACAAATGGCACTCTGATAGTCTATTGGCAATTCCAAAAATCGATGAGACCTCTAGCGGCAAAAATTTACACTGACAAAGCAGGTACTCGAATTTCGGATGAAACACAATTAACATGCCATTAATCGTTTATATGCCGTTTGTATTTCTTCGTTCAGTCGTGTTTTCGAGTTTGTGCTTTGTTAATTGGTATATAGTGTGTTAGAATATTTCTTCGGACCTTCTTCATACGCTATTATCAAGAATACGGCATCTACATCAGGCTTCAAATCAAGAAAGGCTAGCAAGTTTAATACAAACTGTAGTGTTTATGGTTGCCACTCCAAAAAAGACTATGATAAAAGCATTCATTGCCACGTATTTCCTCTAAAAGCGTGTCACAGCGTGCAGGATACCTGCTATCCTCCATATTTGTTTACAAACGCCAGCGCCCTCATCGGTAATTGGAATCGCCAATAATAAATGAAAATGTGACTCGTCTAGTTTGACAGAATAATTTCAAGTTGACAGTTGCACCTGTCAGTGGCTTAGATAGGCCACATGGCCATATGTTTGTTTATATTTTGTGATTTTTTGCCATCAGCCGTTATTATTATTATTATTAATTGCCTAATTTTGGTATAGGTACTTTGAATATGTTGTTTATTGACATAGATAACATAACATGACTTTACATATAAATAAAACTTATTTTAAATAAATAAGACCCATTTGGAATATAAGCAAAATATTGAAAGTTATTGATTTTAAATAAAAACCTCTAAACTGCGAATTTTTTTGCCATCTCGTCCAACATCGTGTGGTTGCTTATTGGTATAATATTCTGTTGAATAGACAGGCAACCCTTAAAATAATAATAGGCTGATAAGCAAGGTTGAGAAAAACAAATGAAGAAGAGAGTTCTTACGTCTGACGTAGGTAGGTCTTTATCTGCAAAGTAAAATATATAGATATATTTTTCCAACCCCTTGAAAGTTTCAGGGGGTGGGTGGGGGGTCCGGACCCGGTGGACCCACTAAATACGCCACTGGCACTTGTTAAATTTTGTAAAACTTCAAATTTAGCTCTTCTCTGCCACAATGTATTTAACGCTGAAAATTTAGTACTATGATATTTTACAATTTCAGAAGTGGACTCTCCAAAACATTGCATTGAGCGAGAGTTGTGTCCTCAGAGTAACAACTGAACATAGAGGTAGTAAACAACTAATTCTAATAGCGTGACATCTTTTCTTACTTTGTCATATTGACCACCAGATATGGCAATCATAATTATTTATTATCCTCTTAATTGTATATCCAGAAATATTCGATTCTGTGTTAAAAAAGAGGGTATTTTGATGGTTCAGGAAAGATTACAGCGAAATCAATAGATATGTTGACCTCTACTGCATTATTACATATTTCTTCATCATAAACGCAAAATAATTCTGAAGTCTTACATAAATTTTGAGGAGCTGGCAATGCCAATATAATTTTCATACGACTTATTTACTGTAGAACCTCGACTGCCAAATCTTTGTTTTGTTTGTGCGTCTTTTATGCTTGGTCAGTAAAATCGAATTTGCTACTTGTTGGTAACTGTAGTGAAGCTTTACAGACTTGCTGTGCTATAATCGAGTATAGTTCAACAGTTTTTCGAGATGGAACTCAAAAAGTGCCGTCTTCTCAACATGGGTTGCATCGGGAGAATTTTCAGGTTAGTTGGCGTAATGGTGTTACACAGCATTGTGCACAATTTAAACTGTCACTGCGAGGTCACAGCTGATCAATCTTTGGAGGCTGAAGTGTCAAAGATGCTGGCTCTGAGCACGCCATGCTGAAGTGGTTTGTTTACTACCTCTATGCAGTTGTTACTCTGAGGTTGTGTCCTATGTTTTGTTTTCTGTATCAAGGGGCATGAAGTACTGAGTCGGTCTACTTGACTCGATCACTCAATTTAGTTTTCGTAGAGGAGTGCGTTTAATTTCTTTCTTGACTAGACGAGTTCGAAAATGTTGTGCAGATCCTCGTGAGACGTCGCATGGCGAACCGCGATCTAAAACTTTATTCTCGATTGTTTAATGGAGGTTGACTACAAGGCCTTCCTGGCACAAACGATCATTAATGTGACCTTAAATCCATAAATAATCGTGTGCGCAACCTTTTTATTGCGAGTGATTGCTTTCAGTAGTGTTTCGCCTTACATTTGTAATTTAACATTTAATGTGTAATTTAATCGGTGGTTGATGTCAGCTTGCCAATCGATAAAGTGATAGATCCGATCGATCGCGTGGCATTATTTTTCTTGCCAATAGGCGAGGAAGTAGTGCTATTTCTCAGGAATTTCGAATTTCTTCAGATTTTCAGGTTTACTTAAAAAAATCTAAAATATTTGGCTTTCTATCAAAACGATACCTCGTGTTACGGACAATTTGGGGGTGCTGATTAAAAATCAAGCCGCTGTTTTGAGTTTTAGTCTCGTTTAACGAAAATGAAAAGTTTTGGACCTTTCATACCCTCAGGTTTACTCAAAACCTTATTTGGTTTTCTATCACGACGAAACCTCGTGTTCCAGGTAATTGGGGCCTGGGGGGCGTTGATTACAAATCCGGTCACTGTTTCGAGTTTCAGTCTTTGACAAAATTTAAAAATTTCGGACTCCACATTCTCAGGTTTACACAAAAAACCGAAAATCCTTATTTGGCTTTGAATCAAGACGAAACCTCGTGTAGCAGATAATTTAGGGGCGCTGATTACAAATCCGGTCGCTGTTTTGAGTTTCAGTCTTGTTTGACGAAGATAAAAAAATTCTGACTCTTCAGGTCCTAAAAAAACCGAAAATCCTTATTTAGATTTGAATCAAGACGAAGCCTCGTGTCGCAGGTAATTTAGGGGCGTTGATTACAAATCCGGTCACTGTTTCGAGTTTCAGTCTAGTTTGACGAAAATCAACAGTTTCGGACCCGTCAGATCCTCAGGTTTACCCAAAAAACGCTGGGGGGGGGGGGCGTTGATTACAAATCCAGTCACTGTTTCGAGTTTCAGCCTCGTTTGCCAAAAATTAAAAATTTCGGACTCCAGATTCTCAGGTTTACCCAAAAAACCGAAAATCCTTATTTGGCTTTCAATCAAGACGAAACCTCGTGTCGCAGGTAATTTAGGGGCGCTGATTACAAATCCGGTCACTGTTTCGAGTTTCAGTCTCGTTTGACGAAAATCAACAGTTTTGGACCCGTCAGATCCTCAGGCTTACCCTCGGGCTTACCCAAAAAAACATTTGGCTTTCAATCAAGACGAAACCTCGTGTCGCAGGTAATTTAGAGGTGTTGACCACAAATCCGGTCGCTGCGTTGAGTTTTTTAAGACTTTATCACGGGATAGTTATTTCTTCCTAAAAAATGGCGTTTGAACAACACAAAAACACCTAAAAACGAAATTTGCAGCGAATCTGAGTTTGCGCGTGTAGAAAAATGACGCGGTAGGCAGAGCAAAGGAAATAAGGGACCCAGATATTCGTCATCATAAAACGACCATCAATTCAAAATTGGAAATTTTCTATGTGGAAAGTAAGAATTTGTTTTTTAACTTATGGGATTTCAATAATGGAAACTAGATGCTTTCAGTTTGAACTCTAGAAGGCTAACTTCACATACCTTTCGGTAGTTACTTTAAATCACAGTTTTGTCGCTATACTCCCGACACTTCTCATTACTGATACCAACCCATCGGTTTTTATACATTGTAATAATTATTGCATAAAATCCCATAAGTGCCTGCACCCAGTTTAAAATGCACAACCCATACATCAACAGCCGGCGTAAATAGAATATTCAAAGCCTGTTCGGGAGCAAGCGGCAAAAAATGAGGGCCGAATACGACCTCTAAACACAATGTAGGTCAGTCGAAAGAACAACTGCCGATGCATCTAAACAGCCCTTTTTATATGGGTCGCAAGGCCACCCCAGATGTGTATGTGTACGTATTGTCGACGCTGTCCCTGCCTGAGGCATTTACATTTTACTACAGCCAAGAATGTTTGGTTAACATGGAGTGTACAGTGACATGGAATACGACTTATTCTACCGGTGGAGTGTTTTTTTAAAACTGTTCACTCGCAGGCACGATATCAATTTTATTATAATTCTATATTTCTATAATTCTCTCTTCGTATAATCCTTGAAGTGACACACGTATCATGCTAACTCGACCCCAAGCCTTCCTTACATTTTTTTTTGTTTTGCAATAAAATTAGTATGCTCCACATATGGGCCCTGGCTCATGTTCAAACCCAGAAGTGTCCCATATCCCAAACGGTCAACGTCTAACCAACAACGTCTTTATTAATGATATCTGTACTAGACAAACAAAAAAAACTGAAATATAAAAAGGAAACTTCCAATATTGAATTCTAACGGTAAATCAAACTTCAACCGAGATTTTGGCGATAGCGCGTGTACAAAGTGCACTGCAAGTCGGTAAGAGAAATTTAAGATAGATTCAAAGAATGGGGCCATTCGGAGTGTAAAGATATATAATAGGTGTCCCATTTTAAAATTAGGCCCCATATTAGGACCTTCTCCTCTACTCTTGAACTCGGCAACATGCGATACTCGTTTTGCGTAAGACTTATTTATTTACTCATTTTTTAATGTATTTTGAGAAAGTGACAGATTTAGGGGGGCGGGGGCGTACGCCCCCTAGACTCTAAAGGGAGCACGGAAGCATATTATATTTATATAAATACCGAAAGTTCAAAGCTTTCAACCATTGCGAAATAATAACGTTTTCAGAATTTTTGTTGTTTCTTCTAAGCGTATTTTGCTTGTTACATTATTGTGTTTCATGTTCCTGAAAATTACCTAGTATGAGCCCCCCTCCTAAATCCGCCGCAGATTGAGAGTACATAAATAATTATTATTTTACTTCTGTGTCGGCATCGACTGCTCTGGTCATTAGCCTAATGTTCTGTGTAGGTTTTGTTACTGTTTCCCGGAGTCACTTAGGAACAACACTGTTAATTAGAAGCTAAAAGTGAAGGCTCAGGTGGGGACTCTTCGTTGATCTTTTTTCATGGTTATTTATTTTCATATGAATAAAACAGAAATAAATTTCTGCCTATAATGGGAATCGAACCGGGGACCTTCCGGTCATGAGCCCTCGACCCTAACCACTGGGCCAACCACCCCCCTATTATTATTACTCCCCCTTCTAGCGCCAACGATAAATTCAAGTGTGACGTAACTTTGCTTAAAAGAGTATATAAACGGTATAGTTACACAACCTCCTGGAATATGCAACAGGATATATGGAGGGAGGGTCGGGGGGCGTCCACCGTCCAATGTCGGTTCGGGGGCACGAGCGGCGTATTTTTAGCAATCGCATTCTTGGAAGGCTGACTGAATCCATCACGTCCGTCTGTAGGTCGCTACGCACGGACTCTTGGTGGTGCTTGGCTTCTGCTCCAAAAATATCGATGGGACCACGGTCACCATGCTTGCCGACAGGCTTGCCGATCATCGTATAAAAATGGAATGGACTAGTATCAGCATGCAGGACTTTGTATGGCATATAGATCAAGTCAGTTCTTTACATTTTTTACGAGCAAGGGAAAGAAAGCCACAAAAACTGGACACCTGCAAGCTGCAAGACAGGGGCGGCTTAGGACATTCATTTGTTAATATTTCCTCAGTCTGGGTAAGGTAAGGACGATATGTGACAAAATTAGTATATAAACGGCCGGCGAACCTCCACATACGCTCCGATAATCCTTGAGGCAAGGACTGCGCAGTTTTTCATCTGACGATTTCCGGAGCGTCTGTGGGCCGCTTTATGGTACGAGAACATAAGCGCCGGTGCACACATGCGGCTGTTTACCGTCCGGCGCCGCAACGGCACCGGAGTTGCGGCCTAAAGTACTAAGGAATAGATCAAAAGATGCACATTTGTGTCCGGCGCCGCTGCGGTGCCGTTCGATCGCGGTGCGGCTGTTTTGACGGCTCAATCAATACTGATTGATACGGTGCCGTTACAAAACCGCAAGTAGTGTGCAGGCAAACTCGCGGTGCCGGAGCGGCGCCGCAACGACGCCGGACAGTAAACAGCCGCAAGTGTGCACCGGCGCTAAATCGGCATCGGACGGTCGGTACGGATCGGAGAAAAATATTTTCCATTAAATTTAATGGACCATCGCACATACGTGCGGATGGTAGGCATCGAATTTTCAAAATCCGGCGAAAATATACCAACTAGAAATAAAGCCGGCCGATGCGTGCCGATACCGACGTATGTGCGATGCTGATCGGCGATTGCCCAGGCATCGTCGGCATTTTCTATGTTTCTACCTGTACCTGTGCTGCCTGCAGACAGTGTTGCCCATCATATAGCAACTTGAAAATAGCGACATTTTGATTACGTTGAGACGTAGCGGCGATTTCAAAAATTATCTTACTATCTTTTTTTCGCCACTGATTACCGCTTGTCTATTCTTCTTTTCGGTTTTGCCTAGACTGCCTTGTATTGGTGTCGAGACCACAGCATAGTAAACAATCAGCACAATATGTCAGGTTGGCGGCAATTACACGCGCACCCCCCCCCCCTTCCCCCATTTGGATGATTATTTGTAGGGATGCTAACGATAGTAGTAATCTGCTCTGCTTTTCTGACTTTGTGTCTGATTCCATTGATACAAACATCCAAGTGGATGCTGTTTACACCGACTTCAGCAAGGCTTTCGATCGATTCAATCATAATTTGTTATTACGAAAGCTTGCTGAGGTTGGTGTTCGTGGCTCTCTTGTGACATGGATTTCATCGTACTTAATAAACAGAACTTTTTTTGTATGCATTAATGGACACAAGTCAAGGACAGTTTCACCTTCCTCAGGGATACCTCAAGGTAGTCACCTAGGACCACTGTTTTTCCTAATATATGTTAACGATATAGAAAAATGTTTCAATCACAGTGAATTTTTGCTTTATGCAGACGACCTAAAAATATACAAAACAGTAGAAAGCCTAGACGATTGCAAACAAATTCAGCTAGATCTCAATAGTCTTGTGGACTACTATAACAAAAATGATTTACCACTCAATATTAATAAATGTCATTCAATTACTTTCACAAGAAAAAAACATGTTATACATCATAAATACCAGTTAAATAAATGTAACATTGCTTCAGTTGATGAGGTTCACGACCTAGGTTTTATGTTAGATACTTAATGGAGTTTTAACAGCCACACAGACAGAATAATCAATCAGTCGAACAAAATGCTCGGCTTCATCAGAAGGTACTCAAGACATTTTAATAGCCCCACAACACTTCTATCTCTTTACTACGCTTTCGTACATAGTAACATCTCATTTGCGTCCACTATCTGGAGCCCACATTACTATGTTCACGTTAAAAGGTTAGAATCGATCCAACATAAGTTCTTAAGGGTTCTTGCCTATAAGGCAGGTATTACAATAAGCAATCATGATTACAGTCACGTGGTGAAACATTTCAAAATTATACCCCTGGCGGATAGAAGAGTAATATCCTCTGTTACCTGCACAAAATTGTCAATAATCTCATTGACTGTCCGTATTTGCTAGCAAAAATTAATTTTTATGTGCCAACAAGGCCCAATCCTAGACATTGTATATACTTCAACATCCCGTTCTGCATAACAAATTTGGGTTTGAATTCTCCACTTGTAAGAATGCAAAGAAATTTGAATACTTTTGGCAGAGACGCCGATATTTTTAGCCATCCGTTTTCATCATTTAAGCGTTTACTAAAAAACAAATTTTTATCCGCAACTCCGTCTTGACCAAAATTGTTCTGCGGGGTAGTAATCTAGTTCCAATTATTGTAGTTTAAAATTGTTTAGCTTTAACATCTTACATTCTATCTTGTTAATATAGTAATGAACATATGCTTGTAACTTAGTGCAAAAACTATGATGTGGATGTCATTTTGGAGATTTTCTCTGTTGATATCCCAAATTGTGTGACATAAATAAATAGATACTTCGATACTTCAAATGTATCAATACTTCTGCACTAATATCGAGTATTTTTTTGTTAGATACTTTTTGAGCGATTCCAAGCTGGTATCTCTACTTTTGTAGCGGTATCGGTATCGAAACTAATTACGAACCAAACGCGTCTCCATTAGCGTGTACTTGGCTAAAAATATTGAATTGGTACCGTTGTCGATATTTTTATTTTCGCCTCTCTACCCAGATTTCACACCCGTAAAATCATCCGAAGGTCTAATTCTGTGGGAACCATTATTATTATAGGAAATCCTCAGAGATAGTCTGCTGGTTGTTTACTATGCTGTGTCGAGACTATGTATCGGGTAATCCACTATTTTTGAATGAAAAGTTATATTATATTATACATATACCTAACATCAATTGCAACCCCCCTTTCCCACGAATAAAGTTATACACAGGCTGAAATATACGTTATTTTTGTGGGGCGACAAAGTAGCGACATTCAAGGCGGCTCAGTTGCGAATTTCAATCTGATCCGCCTGGCAACACTGCCTGCAGATCATTTGCATATTTGCAACTGATTTCCAATTCTTCCGTCGATTCCGATCAGATATGTACGATACCCTAATGAAAAATCCGTACTGTACCGGCCGTTCCATCCGTACCGTCCGTCCGATGCCGATTTATGTGCGCGTACCATTAGGTCCGTTGCACACACGGCGGATTTTACCGCGGCGGATAAGTGACCGTCGCCGCCAATTCTGCAGTGGCGCTTTGAAGTAGTTGAGAGCTTACACATTAGACAGAGAAAAACGATCGCTAAATTTGCCGTTGGCGGTAGCGGTGCAACCGCCGACTGCCACTGGAGCCGACGTTATTTTACCGTCGATGTCCACATAGCTTCTACCGTGTCGGCTTAGTTTATTTTGCTGTGGTTAGAAGATTACCTTGTGAAAAATGAACAGATCGTTTTTAGTTAAAATAAATAGCAGCATGATGAGTGACCTGGATATAGACAATGATATTTTCCGCCGTTTTGGTAGTTCATATTATTTTTCGGGATGAAAAATAAATCTCCGCACTTTTTGGAGATACTGACTTGATTCGCCCATGCAGTTCGTCAAAGGATGTAATCGACATTCTGAAGTAATGGAAGAATTTTGTGTCATCCTGCCTCAACTGTTCGAACAACTTGTAGAACGTCCCAACCTCATTTCTGCTTTCATTTATTGGATGGATCATGGATCCATATAAGTCCATTTTGTATTTTTCTTTTCATTCGACGGCGATATAACAATAAAGTTAAAAGTTGTTGCCTGTTCATTTCCAAAATAATTTATAGTTCGATCGAGAATGCAACTATTTTCATATAAACATACTCCAACCACGGTCACGTCGCGAATCCAGCGACAACGGCGCGGCGTTTGCAGCGGCGCCGCCGACGACCGCCGTGAGTGTAAACCGAGAAAATTCTATGGACGGCGACGGTAACTTGACCGTCGCGGTAAAATCCGCCGTGTGTGCAACCGACCTTAGACTATCGCTATCGGGTACAGCGGTCAAAACGAAAGCGGTTGCTATCTCTTCGACTATCCGCGATCGATACCAATCATCAGGGTCGCCGCGCCGTAAGCATCTCGCTGCTAGGTGATCAGCATCAGTATGAGTGCCGATGGAGCGTAATTCGTCGTATCGGAAGTGGCGAAAACTGGTCTGGTGTGGAAGTAGTAGAAGAGGAGAGGAGGACCACCACCTTCTTCCTCTCCTTCTCCTGTGTGAGCCCGGAGCCGGAGACCGCAGATGACGACCTCGCCGTGGCCAACCGCGATCCGCGAATCGTCGCACCTCGCACCGGTTCCGTGCTGGATCTCAGTGGGCCGTGGGTGTTCGATTGTTCGTGTGTCGTGTAGCGTCGGGTCGCGTTGCCGAGAGTGCCGAGTGTCTTCAGCTCGTTCAGCTCGGGTGAGAGACGTCGACGTGAGACGCGAATCAGTGCTGCCGCGGCCCGTTTCTCAAATGTACCCAAAGAAACAATAAAATGTATTAGATTGTACTAAAATCCGTGGATGAGCTGGAAATTGATCCGCTATAATTTTTTGGAGAACAAAAAAAAAACCATACAATTTCTTGCATTGTAAATCCATTTGAGAAGCTTCAACGACTGAAACGAAGATTTTACGACCACAACAGTCAAATATATTGATGTTTGGTCCATTTTTCGGAAACTGAAAATGTACCAGAATTAAGCCTTAATGTACTTTTGTACTACTACTTGTAGGCTCGAGATTGCCACATCTGCACGTTTTTTCGGCACGTTTACGGATTTTGGATGATTCTACAGATTTTATTAAATTTTCTACAGATTTTGTTTAATTTGCACCGCAAATTAGCGGACGAATATTGACTTGCAATTGGAGAAGAATTAAATTTGAAATATGTTTTTACAAAAAGGTATTTCCGATGAATGATCACCACTTTTATTTAAAAAACATGCGACAATTGCTTCGACACAGTGTCTTTATACAACAATGAGTTTAAACTTAAAGTACTACGCTAGATATACACATTAATGGGGTAACTATTATGGCTACTCGTTTGTTCTCCGAAAACCATCGGACAGATTTAGTAATGGTGAATTATTTAAATCCCTTTGGTCATTAAGGAGGTTACCTGAGAATTTGAGCTTGTTGATTTCTAATGCTTCTAAAAAATTCATTTGCGTCCTTTCTGTTCTATGTGTAATATTTTAAAATCCTCGTTGAAATGATGGTTTTCGGAGATCAAATGATTGGCGTAATTAGAATCACAGAGTTCGTTTATTAATGTCTTTATATGTTCGTTAATGCGGTTTTTGAATGCTCTTCCATTTTGTCCAATATAAACTTTATGGCAATCCACACATTCTAATTTGTAGACACCAGATTTTTCGTTTTTAGTTGATTTCATTTTATTATTTTTAATTAAATTGGCGAGTGTCTCTTTGCATCTGAAGGATATATTGCGGTCTAATTTCTTGAGTTTAAGTGTAACGTTTTCTGATAACTGTCCTATGTATGTAATTGAGTTATATGTGTTATTCGATCGATTGTCGGTAATCTGAGGGTATACCAAGTTCGATTCTATAATAAAAAAGAAGCAATACAAAAAAGCAGTTCATCATTTCAACGAAGATTTTAAAATATTACACAGAGAACAGAAAGGACGCACATTAAATTTTTTAGAAGCATTTGAAATCAACAAGCTCATATTCTCAGGTAACCTCCTTAATGAATAAACGGATTTAAATAATTCATCATTACTAAATCTATCCGATGGTATCCGGAGAACAAACGATTATATTATCTTTAATAGTTACGCCATTAATGTGTAGATATTGTATAAATAGCATAGTACTTTAAGTTTAAAATCATTGTTTGATAAAGACACTGTGTGTCGAAACAATTGTCGCAAGTTTTTTAAATAAAAGTGGTGATCTTTCGTCGGAAATACCTTTTTGTATTAGTATGGACCTCCATCAAGTAACGGCCAACTCCATCGACTAATATATTTTTAGACGTTTTAAGTCAAAGTGGTGTGTCTGATAATCCTTGCCCCTCGGACCGATTTGTAATCAGCACCCTCAAATTATGCAAAAAACGAGATTTCATCTTAATAGAAAGTCAAATAAAGATTTTCGATTTTTTAAGTAAACTTGAAAATCAGAAAGATCTCAATTTTTTTATTTTCGTCAAAAGAGATTAAAACTCAAAACTGCGACCGGATTTGTAATCAGCATCCTCAAATTATTCAATACGCGAGGTTTCACCTTAATAGAAAGTCAAATAAAGATTTTCGATTTTTTAGGTAAACTTGAAAATCAGAAAAATTCCAAATTTTTTATTTTCATCAAAAGAGATTGAAACTATAAACTGTGACCGGATTTGTAATCAGTACCCTTGAATTATCCAAAACATGAGATTTCCTTTTAATAGAAAGCCAAGTAAAGATTTTCGATTTTTTAAGCAAACCTAAAGATCTGAACAATCTGAAATTTTTTATTTTCGCCAAAAGAGATTAAAACTCAAAACTGCGACCGGATTTATAATAGGCTTTCTCAAATTATCCAAAACACGAGGTTTCATCTTTATAGAAAGTCAAATAAAGATTTTCGGTTGTTTAGGTAGACTTGAAAATCAGAAAGATCTCAATTTTTTTATTTTCGTCAAAAGAGATTAAAACTCAAAACTGCGACCGGATTTATAATCGGAATTCTCGAATTATCCAAAACATGAGATTTCATCTTTTGTTTTCGTCAAACGCTGAACACGAACCCCTGGTCAGTTTTTATCTTGCATTCTTCAGTCTTCAGAAATCGCAAAAGATCTTCCGAGAAAATAAGGATTTGAAAAGTAATTGGCTCTACACATAGGACATCATTATGATTTCCACAGTATTTTGACCTCTTGAACAGTCTTATGTTAGCTGAGTCGATCAATTTGACTCCCAAGTTTTAGCGTCATGATTTGTTTAAATATTCCAACTAAAATTATTTTCAGCGAAATGTGTATCTTATGTTAAGAATAGTTATGTATATATAAATGTATAACAAAATGGATAAAAAAACATATACTAAAATCTCAACGCGATGAAATTAACACATAGTAACGAGAACTGAAGAATCATGGACTAGTATCATGGGTTTGAAAACAATAATTAAATCATTATAACCTCTTAATGTATACAAAAATGGGTGTACTGTTGCATTTCGTCACTCTCTGCATCGTTTTGTTTACTAGTAATTCCATTTTAAAGTTTAAAAGAAGGTATTTAAATTTATCCAATCGGTGCGATGCGCGCCATACAAAGCAGTGCATTATTGCCCCGTCAACTTCCAAATCGCGGTATTGACGCAATTTTCACGGGGTCGAAACTGAATGCCGTGCACTCGGTCAACTGGGTGCAATTCACTCACCCACCCAAGCGCTAACCGTGCACAAGGCTGGTGCTGTCCCACTATCGAAGGCAGACGCTGTTCATCGCGCAGCCGCGTGGCTCCACGTGGCTCCCCTTTTTAGTCATACATACTCAGGTTCCCAAAATCTGAGGTCACGGATCTGGACCAGCTAACATAGATATTTTTTCTCATCAACATTAAGAAAGTCTACATTGAAAAATCCAGACTCAGTCTAATGGTGCGATGAAATTTGATGCCACCTCCCGGACCATATCGCGGCCACTGTGCGACCTTCCACGATCATGAAACTGCCATGAATCATTTTCTTTTAGGACTGTGCAGTTTTTGTTTACTCCTTTTAACCTATGCGAATTCGTTGGCTTTACTGGCCGTATATATCAAACTATATATTTTTAGCATGAGTAGAGGATCACATAAAGGTATGTCTTGAATATTGGGACTTGAGTTAGAACGGCAACACGGCATACATACCCGTCTTCCGATTGGCTGTTCCCCTATAGACTCCGACTATAGAAATTCAAATATTTTCCTAATTTTCTAGACTTTCCCGTGCCCAAAAAAACGCCGAAAAATATGAGAAGGTTGTTATGCCATACTCTATCATATGCAGTCATGAAGACGGAACCAATCTAAAATTAAACTGAAGTAAGTGAAGTCGATGCCTTGGCTGACGCATTATTAATAAAATCGTTTCAATAAGACACCAGTGATAAAACAATATTTTCTTGAATGCAACGTTTAGCGATGACGTCAAAAATGTAAATAAAAAATAAAACAATTTGCAGCCTCTTCTAATGGTGACACGTATGTGTAAATAAGTAATGAGATACGTCGTTTTAATAAATTCTTCCAATATTATGCTATACGTGTTAATTATAACTGGTTATCATAACGATTTACTTAGCGATCAGATAGTAAACACGTGCTTGGATTAGCCTACAAGACTCACACTACTTTTTGTTCATCATCACACTGGTCTCTATTAAGCTACAGATACACATGCTCATAAATAGCATGCTTTTAAAGCATGCTCAAAATTAGCATGCTATACTGTCACTTTTAGCACGCTCGAAATTACGATGCTTATTACGAGCAAGGCGCGTATACACATGCTACGAAGTAGCATTGCTCATTAATAGCATGCTTTTTAAGCATGTGTATCTGTACCTTTAAAGGATCCTGGAGGTTTGGCAGGGAAGGGGAGCCAGGCAATATTCGGTAGGGATCCTTGGGAAAATCTATAAGTGCTGTGATCTTGCTACAGAATACAGTTTCCCATAATCAGTAGACGTTTTCTTGAAAATGGTAATACGAACCTTTGGAAGATTTTTTTATGGAAGAATTCCCAGTGTCCTTGTATATCATCAGGGAGCATCAAAACGTTATATGGCTATGTTAACAAAAAATGTTAAACAGTGCTGGTCTTACAGCAACCAGAAAAGGAGTTCGTCAGGGATGTGTTATATCTTCGATGTTATTTAACATTTACTCTGAATTTGTGATTGGACAAAATACCCAACTTAAGATTTGCTGACGATACAACCCTGCTGCTTCTCTGGAAGAACTAGTAGCTCTATTAAACATCTTAGAACAACACAGTGCAGCATACGCTCTTGGTATTAACTACAACAAGACCAAGGTTATGATCGTAGATAGAGAGCACGATAATCACCGAGAAATAAAGGCCGTTATGAAGTAGTTCAAAGTTTTGTGTACCTCGATTCTTTGATCGACAATTTGAGTAGCTGTGAAAATGAGATCCGACGCCGACGGCGCATTCAACAGGCACGTGTGGCCATGACAAAGCTTACTAAAATATGACGTGACTATAACATCACTAAAGAGGCTACCAAAATGTCGCTGGTTCAGTCTCTTGCGTTCTCCATATTTTTGTATGCCTCGGAAACTTGGACTGTTAAAAGGACAGATCGAGCTCGTATAGATGCTTTTGAAATGTGGACGTGAAGGAGAATACTGAGAGTCCCGTATACCGCCCATCGAACTAACGTTTCCATATTGAATGAGTTCGGTCTCAACAGTTTTGTCATAGCTCTGGAGGGCAACACAAAAAGACTTTGGTCTCAGCAACCCTTTTTGCTAGCTGGTCCGCTAAGATATTACCTTTGGACTATTTGTGCCCTTTTACCCAGCCAACTATTATGTTGTCGGGAGATGCACTCACTCACAAGTGCCTGTTGTATCGTTAGATGATTCTGGGAATAGTCGATGGAATTGGCCGTTACTTGATGGAGATCCATACTAATACACAAAGTATCTCCGATGAATAATCACCACTTTTATTTAAAACTTGTGGCGATCGTTTGGACACAGTGTTTTTATCAAACAATGATTATAAACTTACGCTATTTATACAACATTATACCTACACGGTTAATGGGATATTTACTATGGCAATCGTCTGTTCTTCGAAAACCGTCGGACAGATTTAGTAAGGGTGAATTATTCAAATCCGTTTGGTCATTAAGGAGGTTACCTAAGAATTTGAGCTTGTTGATTTTTTATGCTTCTAAAAAAAATTAATTTGCGTCCCTTTTGTTCTATGTGTAATATTTTAAAATCTTCATCGAAATGATGGTTTTCGGAGATCAAATGATTGGCGTAATTTGAATTACAGAGTTCGTTTACAATTTTTTTTTATGTTCGTTGAAAGCTTTCACATTTTGTCCAATATAAACTTTAGGGCAATCCACACATTCTACTTTGTAGACACTAGACTTTTCGTTTTTAGTTGATTTCGTTTTATTGTTTTCGATTAAGTTGTCTAGTGTCTCTTTACATCTGAAGGATATATTGCGGGCAACGTTTTCTGATAACTGTCCCATGTATGTAATTGAGTTATATATGTGTTATTCGATCGTTTGTCGGTAATATGTGGGTATACTAAGTTAACTGCTTTTTTGTATTACTTATTTTTTATTATGGAATCGATAGAGTAGGACTATAATCATTGTTGGATTCTGGGAATCATTTGACTCTAATCTCTAAGCAAATATGTAAAATTTCCTTTGATAAACAGAGTAAGCCAGCTCAGACGTCTATAAAATTGTATGCAGATCAATTGCGCCAAGCAGTCTAAATAGGTGTATATACGTATATGGCACGGTGTTAAATATTAAATTGTTGACTTTGCTAATTTACAGATACGATCATAATCGCGGATTATTGAAAGAATTTATGAACCGAGCATAGACTATTTATTATCAGCTTAGAAGCACGTGATTATTGCATTTTACGTAGTACGGAATTGCTAACAGGAAGATTACAGGATATTTAGAGTTTATCTGCTTTAAAATTATATCATAGCAGTCCCACGAATAATATTAGCAAAAAAATATACGCTACTGACCTTAAGAAAATAAGATTCGACGGCGCATTCAACAGGCACGTATGGCCATGACAAAGCTCACTAAAATATGGCGTGACCATGGTTCAGTCTGTGTTCTCCATATTTTTGTATGCCTCGGAAACTTGGACTGTTAAATGCAGATCGAGCTCGCGTAGATGCTTTTGAAATGTGGACGTGGAGGAGAATGCTCAGAGTCCCTCATACTGCCCATCGAACTAACTTTTCCGTACTGTATGTGCTCGGTAATCCGAAGAGACTATCCTCCATTGTGTCGACGAGAATACTTACATCCTTCGGCCATATTCACAGAAGCGATAATATGGAGAAAACTAGTTCAGGGTCATGCCCCATGGCGCCGTGACCGTTCCCCTACACGCTGGGTGGATACGACGAAACAGTTGCTGGATATGAACTGACAGTAAATCGCGAACGATGGCGAGCTACAGTTCTCAAAACTATTGATAATGTTCGTGTCGGCAATACCTATTCTAGCTCTGACTGCGACTGCGCTTTACGAGTCCACAACATTTCTGTTAAGATATTGTGACTATGATGATGATTCATAGATTCGGTCGTAGATGAAGTATAACTCGCAGTAATAGTAATAACTCACTTGTTGCAAACTTCAACTGCGTGAGTTATTACAGTCATTACTGCTCATTGAACAGTATACTCAACATCCAGAAGACCATCATGTTTTTCCTCTGCTGATTAAAAAAAAAAAAATTATTTCATGATTATCCAATCCTCCAGAGCTACACAATACATTTAGCAACTCGTATATTTTCTAAAATTGTTGCCACACGATATTTTCAAATGAAATAATGGATCCTTCGATATGAACTGGGCATCTAAAAATAACAATATGTAGTGTCCATTTAGAAACTGTGGCCAATGCAGATGTTAAATGAAAATTCGATAAATCGAACTTGTGTGTGACGGAGCACTCGCCTACATTCAAACTTTTAGGATATTAATCACATCCAGTCCGTCAATAAATAATTTCGTCTGTCTAAAAATATCGAGGTTCAGTCAGTAATGCAATTACTTAAGACCGTGCAGTGGCGTACCGAATGTTTGTCACTGGTTAGTAGTACGGTATTAGTACCCCCCATTCTGTCATAAAGTTCTGAGAAACCATTTTTGACACGCTGTCAGCTTGTTTGTGAGCTTGTAACTCTCCATTGGATTAAGAGGTAGGACCGAACATTGAACGCTCCAACTTTACAGCGAAAACGATTTTGACGGCTTCAAATCTGTCGCACCAGCGCCAGCGGTTGTATCCGCTGACTAAGAGATGGCGCAGAAATCTTAGAGTTTCTTAATATTACACAGAGGCGTAGCGACGAGACCTTAAAAGGCGTGACATCCAACTGGTCGGGAGTTGGTATTTTCGTGAAATTTATTCAGGAAAGTCGACGTTTTTAATTATCGTTCATGCAGGTAGTGGTAATGATTATGCTATGAATATTTTTTTTCAGCTTCCATACTCGTAAGTATGTAGATGTGCAGGACCTTTGTTCTGTTCGCGAAATGTTATGCCACTGTGGGGGCCTCGGGAAATTTCTTGCGAGGAGGGGGCGAATTTCAAGTTACGCGGATGAAAAAAGAAATAATCATCGTCATAGTCACAATGTCTTAACAGACATGCTCATAAAATGCTATAAGTCGGAGCTAGAGTATTGCCGACACGAATATTCTCAATAGTTTTGAGAACTGTAGCTCGCCATCGTTCGCGATTTACAGTGGCGCTCTTGATACTCATATCCAGCAACTGTTTCGTCGTATCCACGCAGCGTGTAGGAGAGCGGCCACGGCGCCGCCCACTCGGGGCGTGACCCTGAACTTCAAGTTTTTCCATATTATCGCTTCTGTGAATATGTCCGAAGAATGTAAGCATTGTTGTCGACACAATGCAGGATAGTCTCTTTGGATTACCGAGCTCATCCAGTATGGAAACGTTAGGGGTATAAGTGACTCTCAGCATTCTCCTCCACGTCCATATTTCAAAAGCATCTATGCGAACTCGTTGTGCCTTTTTAACAATCCAAGATTCTGAGGCATACAAAAATATGGAGAACACACGAGACTGAACCAGCGACATTTTGGTAGCTTTGGTGATGTTGTGGTCACGCCATATTTTAGTGAGCTTTGCCACACGTGCCTGTTGAATGCGCCGCCAAATCTCATTTTCACAGCTACCACAACGGCCTACTGACTTTATTTCTCGATGTTTATCGTGCTCTCTATCTATGATCATAACCTTAGTCTTGTTGTAGTTAATACCAAGACCGTATGCTGCACTGTGTTGTTCTAAGATGTTTAATAGAGCTACTAGTTCTTCCTGAGAAGCAGTAATAAGGGTTGTATCGTCAGCGAATCTTAAGTTGAATACAGCCATTCCAGTTGTCCAATACCTGTCTCATCACAAATTCTGAGTAAATGTTAAATAACATCGGAGATAATACACATCCCCGACGAACTCCTTTTCTGGTTGCTGTTTGACCAGACAGGTTACCATCAATTCTTACACGAGTCGAGCTAGACTCTAGACTTGCTGTATGAGAAATACTAAGTGGTAAGGAACTCCCATAGAGATAAGGATTTCCCACAGTTTAGACCACTTTACATTATCAAACGCCTTAGAATAGTCCATAAAGCAGATAAAAACTGGAAAATAATGCTCTCTGGCTTTTTCAATAGTTTCTCTTAAGCTTAAGGTCTGTTCACGCGTACCGCGTCCTTTTATGAAATCTGCGTGCGCCTGATAAATTTGCCAGCCAATAAAACCCTCCAAACGAGATTGTAAAATGTATTACTATACCTTGCTTGCATGAGAGATTAGTGAAAGTAGGCGATAACTGTCTGGATTTGTTGGAGATCCCTTTTTATGAAGTGGAACAAAAATTGATGTGTACCATTCATCTGGCCAAACACCGGAGGACCAGATCCTCTTACAAATATTCGAGCAAATATTATATAAAAGCATGAAGCATCATTTAAAAAAATCGAGATTATCGGGTACCCCTTTTATTAATGTCGCGATTTTCGGGATCAAAAAATCTCCGGGTTTCTGGGATTTCGTGAAAGAAATGAAAACCCATTAGGAATTATCCACGTCACTGGAAATATGTGTATTTTCTCAATGAGCAAACCCAATCCATACATCAGAGCAGTTCTTGCCGTTCCGCTTCCTCGTTGCAACTGCGTCTTAAACTTGACCTTCGATCACATTTCTAACACCTGAATACAAACATGCTGAATTATTTTATTGGCCAGATGTAGCGTTCATCAAGTGCGATTGTCATAATTACTTGTTATTATCCTGTTCTCGCTGCGCTGTCCCGCGCCGCGAGTGTGTCTATCCCTATTTCGTGATGTTTGTGAGGGTGTTATGAGTTAATTATGGTGATAGTGATCGCTGGAATCTAGTGTGCTTTGAGTGGCGATAAACATGAAGCTCATGTATGTGAACAGTCATTCAGCGTATGAAAATTTTGAAAAACATCCTAATAAAAAATGGATAATAGGAATATGTTACTTGCGTCTGGCCGGACCATGCAACTTTCCAACCCGCAGTCCCGAAGACCGCCGAAGGTTTCCGATTATTATCCGATGATGCCGCAATGGCGCCAAATTTAAATCCAACGTAAAGTTATTGCTTGTCCTTGCACGATATATGATTTATATGACTCTATTACATGAAGGGGTTGAAATTTTCTATCTTTCTGCAAAATTGGGGATATTATATCGTCGGTGTTGGGGATAAACGTGGAAGATTATTTGTGACTGAAAAATATGATATACCTATTTCGTGAATTAATTTCAAAAGAGAAGTCCGAGTCATCCAATAATAGTAAAATTAATTATCATCTTATAAAAAATTATAGTCAACCGGACATGGGTACCCATCCTAAAGGATCTGAAGACACTACCAATCGCGAGGGGGCGGGGCTACCAAGGCTACCTGGTTGGGCCGCGTTACCGTTAACAGGTATAAATATAGGTGCAGATTCACCAGCCGTCAGTATTTTGGAAGTCACCGAAGTAAAATAGCTTCTGAAGATGCCATCTACTCGTGGAAACGTCAAGCCTTAACGCTAAACGACGCCGACCTAAAAACCCAAGAACCACAAATTCTTTGGACGTTGGCCGCGAAAGCCTTACACAGTACATGCCCTCGTGTAATTTAGTGACCACGATGCCACCACAACTTTACACTCTCACTGCTAACGAATAATAATAATAATCATCATCGGATTGGTCATAGGATGTTCACAAAGTAAAAATTAACAGTAATATCAGATCCGAGTTATAGAAGAGGCAGGGATTATCAAACAGACGGGCGACAGAACGAATAAAATTGGTGGCAAGGTTAGGGATTCACCATGCCCTAAAGTCATTATTACCTCTAATTTTTTGAAATTTATCACGTAGTACTAACGCAGTGTTTCACCTATAATTGTGAATCTTCTCAACGCCTAATATATTTGTTAATAATTTTACTATTCCTGCTAAGTCTGTTCGAATACATACAATAGATATCTCATATTTCAACCTCGCTCAAATATCTGAATAGCAAAGTATTCGAATATTTAGAGCAATATTCTAAACATTTTAGAGCACAACACGTTGCGCCTAAAACTACCGAAAAATGGCTCCGAAACACGTCGTCGACATAAAAACCGAAGAACCGTTATCGTCGTCAAGGGTGAACATGGACATATACTACAAAGCAAAGTGAGCAGAGCACCAAAATTATTATTCTGTTTTAATTGATCGTGCACCCTTAACACGTTCTATATAGTCTCACTAACCCTCTAGTGAAAACTAGAAGCACAATATATTTTCAGCTACGTCCTAGAAGGTTTCCAGTACTCCCCATAAGTACAAGTCTCATTTACATACAGGGTGAGTTTTTAGTACCGGATCGGTCGAAGGTGCTATCGGTTTTTATTTGGATTTAACGCACAACGAAAATATAAGTCCATAATAGTATTTGATGGAGTCAAAACCTTGAATGGGCCTATACCACATTTTTGGTTTATTGGCTTAAACGAACCCTGACACCACGTAGATGCCATAAATAATTTTACAAATTTTTTCTATCGTATTTATAACCGAAAAAAATTGCTCTAAATATTGGATTTTTTGAATCCATACACTTCCCACCCACGTCGTGACGTCACCTGTAGGGAACCAATAAGAGCTCACTGGTACAAAACAATAGCATCTGCTCATAGTCATCGGACCACGAAAGGACGCTTCTCATTGGTTCCCTACAGTAAGGACGCTTCTTATTGGTTCCCTACAGGTGACGTCATCATAGGGTATTTCAAATTACAGTACAATTTTCTTTTTAGTGTTATTCTCATTTGGATCAAGTTTTCTGCTGACTTTTTACAGTAAACGGTCCTATGGATCATCAAAAATAATACCGCAGTAAATAAATTGATCACAGCCAATGTCCTTAGCAGTCGACGCTGCCTAATCAATAAAAAAAAAATAAATTGATCAATTAGAGATCACGGTATAGGTCCATTATCGAGATAATATAAGTCAAGTATGCTGAGGAAACAATTTTATAGACGTAATGCATAATTATCAAGCAGATCTATCAGGTATGGGCTATGAAATAATAACTGACCCAGTCCGATTGAAGCGATTCTTCAATTTTTCAAATGCATTAATTTTAGAGTACCTCCGTTCTGGATGTCGCTGTTGATAGTTGATATTCTCTAGAGGTAGGCGGTGTCTCAAAGATTCTCCTAAATACCATCTATTTGTTCTTCCGTGGAAACATTCATTTTTGAAGTTTGGTTTTCATACAGTACGAAATTATTGAGCAGATTATGAAAACAGCCAATATTTCAAAGCCTACCTGATAAATATGGATCGCGTCTATAAAAGTGTTTCCTCAGCATACTTGACTTACAATATCTCGATAATTCAGGGTTTTGACTTTAGCAAATATTATGGCCTTATTCTTTACTTGTTCGTTGAATAAAAATAAAATTCGCTAGTACTTTCTCAAAATAAATGAATTTCACTACACAAATAGAAAGTATATTTAAAATTTGCATAAAAATCGAATATCTCGGAAACTGATCAATGTAGGTATATGAAATTCTATACAAATTATGAAAGAGCATATTAAAGGCAATTTTTGGTGTAGTAAAATATGAGGGGTTATATTAAAAAAAAGAGAAAATCTAGTTTTTGCGTTCAACCTCACCCTGTATATGAATATGCATTAGCGCCTTTTTTGCAGCCTGTGTTAAAACTGGAGGATATTTTTTATCTTTCCATGAAAAAGAAATAATTTTTGATTCATAAATAAGTACGGGAATCTTTAGTAGAATCTAAATATGGCATAATGTATAGGATGTCTCTCAACAAATGTATGGATCACACTGTATAAATCAAAATATTTTCTGAGCAAGTAGCATACCCTTGGCTACAACTTTTATATACATCTTTTTTCATTTCTGTAGTGGTAGAGTTTTCGACCGATCCTGTACTAAAATTTCACCCTGTATATGAGTCTACTAAAACTGAAAAATAAAATATATTCAACACCCCGTATCTCTATTAAGGGTCTGTTTAGAATTTAGATAATGATTTCTTCATGTTTTGTATTATACTTTCACTCTCCAGCCAAAAACAAAGCTCTCCCTCTTTTTTAAGGGATACATCACGGTCTTCCAAGCAGAAATGTATGCGATTTTAGCTTGCGCTTCTCGTATTCACGAAACTGAGGGACAGCCAGGCAATATTAGAAAGATTGAGTGCTTGTAGGTTCACATCAAAGTTCGTTCTGCAATGTAGAAAGGTCTTGGATGACATTTCGTCAAGACATCAGGTGGCACTCATGCGGGTGTCGAGTCATGCTGGAGTTTGAGGTAATGAAACGGCGGACGCGCTCGCAAGGCGAGGGTCGAGGAATGACTTCCTGGGTCCTGAGCCGGCGTTGGGGCTGACTGTAGGTACCATTAGAAGGAAAATAGAGGTGAGAGGTTGCAAAATCAGCATCTTATCAGATGGTGAGGAATCTCTGGTCATCTCCGTCAAGCTAGAGAACTTTTTTAGGTCCTCTGGCGCCTGTCTCTCACTGGCCAGAAGCCGACTAAGGTTACTGCTCGGCCTTCCATCTGGCCATAATTCTATGTCGCTGTGAAGCCTTTGGATGTCACCGGCTGACTATACTAGGTTCAAGGGTTCTTGAACCTGATGATATAAGATAGGCAGGATCCATCCTCACCTTTGCGATGAGGGCTGGACTTGGAAACCAGAGTAAGGAGAGGTGCATATACAGGGTGTTCTAAAAGTTGGGACTTTCCTCTTTAGAAGCAACGGCCCTTGAAACGGCAAAGCTAATGCACAGTGAACCAGCTGGAAAACGGTAAAAAAAATTTCAAGCAAGTACTCACTATTTGGTTGCCACGAAGTTGTTAAGTGCGGTCTTGACATAGGCGTCTTACAGGTAAAAGTTCCATGTACGATGTCTTCTACAATTTGGACCATACGAGGTTGTCTAGGTCTTCCAGCGTGTCCATCACGATGTGGATTCAGACCTCCTGTGTCTCTAGCTCTTTGCACGAGCGAGACAATTCGACGAGGTGGTGCAGGGTGAGTACGGTTAGGGAAACGATCGGCATACACTCGCAAAGCCGCACCGGTATTTTGACCACACTCACCGTACATTAAAATCATGTCCACTAGTTCATTATTGTTATAAGCGTGCGCCATTGTTGTTGATTTTAAAGTCCGATCGTCAGATGTAGCAAGTCAAGCACTCTCGTACACTATGCCACACCAACGCGACGTATGACGAACTGCCTGTTTTAGTGTTTTCTCACCGGCATCGGCACGTTATAGCGCTGCCTTGTTTGTTGTGATATTATGACATGGTGAGCCATTGCCCAGGGACGGACTTATAATTGAGGATTTCTTTAAAGGTCAGTATCTGGTTTTCCCTAAATATCTCGTTTATATGTTACTGGCAAAAAACACTCATTTTGGCGAGTACTATCCGCTGTATGAAAAAAAGTCCCAAATAAGGGCCCGCTTGTAGGCCTATACTCTGGTGACCTTCGTCGTCAAAAAGCCTCTCTTCTTTTCTTCATTTCACCCCTCGAAGTTTGTTGACATGTTCATGGAACAACCTATATAACAATCACATTATTTATGCTCTACTCACTTTGCTCTGCCAGCTTGACGGACATGCCGGAACAGCAGCGGCAACAGTGCGAATGTTCGTGCGGGAAAATAGCCCGGGAAAACGGGAAAATAACCCGGGAAAAACGTTTGAACATAGCGGAGCGTCGCGCGTTGAGCGTGTCAATGTACGAACTGACCAATCGGAAAGCGGCGGCGTCTAAGAAGGAGGATGCCGAGAAAAGGGCGACGCTGGGCAGCGCGACGGTGCGACAGAAGAGAGACACCGGCCCTTACTCCAAGTTGGCGCATTGCTGGAGGAAGATCAAGAAGTCAGTCGGAGGATGGAGCGACAAAAGTAGGTTTTTCCAAAGGATTGCTAAAGCTACGTTCTCCTACATATTCGCCAGTCGTTGGTAGCCGCGACTGGGTTGCTGCAACCAGTTCGCTACACCTCGGTTAATGTAAATTAAATACAACTGTTCTACAAATTCGTGAGTCGCTGCTACCAACGATTATTCGCCAGTCGCTAAGTTGTCAGTGGTTTGACTCGCCTGAGAGCAGTGCAGCGTCGTAGTCGCAGCGATTTTATGAATACTTCTATTGAGTTTCAAAGGTGACTTCTAAAAATGAGTGCATTTGCTGTAGAAAATGATGAAACACTTGTTTATCTTGTTAGTAACATCCCAGAATTATATGATTGAATATCACGTTGTATCAGATTTAAAATATAATTAAACTGATACCGCGATATTCAGAAAAATTCTTTAAATTTTGTTTCATTATCTATTGGATGCATTTCAATTAAAATAGACTGACAAACTTTCTAACTGCCTGTTTTTAAACATGGTCATAGTTCTTTCTGCCTATGACTCTCATTTTGTTACTGCCAAATGTAATATTAAACTTTCCTCTTCGGCCTGATAATGTAATAATATTAAGATAACTGCCCTTTTACGAATATTCATTTTCAATATGCTACTTTTCTATTTACTAGACCTTTAAATTATATTCAATATGTATGTAGGAAAACAATCTTGGCGACTGTACACCTACCAGGTAGTAGCTACCCAGTTGCGGCTACCAACGACTGGCGAATTTGTAGGAAAACGTACCTTAAGGATTTCATTTGGTTTTGAAGGTTTGCGCTTTTCGAGGTTTTCAAGCCCCACCGAATGACGCTCGATAGCCAATTGCTAAAACTTATCATTTATATATCTAGTGTGACTTTATGTATCATACATGGGACTTAAAGTAAACCGTTTAGGTGTAAATAAATCAACATTTTTGATATAAGTAGATGTCAGAAAAAAATTGAATATCACAGAGATTATAAAATTCATAAGGCTGTGACTTCACCCTATTACTAAGCATGACATGCGCCAGCTTATGTTATATGTTGTATTTGGAGAAATCGGTAGATTAATTAAGGAAACTTCAAACAGAGATAACTTTTCTTAACTCTGAACATGGTTTTTGTTTATATTTCATGGCCCGCTAGGTTGCTTATAGGTAGGAACATTGAAAAACACAAGTTTGATTGAACATTTGAAATTGAATGAAAAGTACCAGAGACTGATATACACAACCTTATATCATTAAAAAGGCTATCAAGTTTTATATTTGATCGTCTAAAAAAAATTAGGCATTCCCATTTGAAAAAATCAAGTATCTCTGATTGAAGTTTCTTAAATTAATCGACCGACTTCTCCAAGCAGAAACGTAATGTAAATTTGACCGTCTAACCTAAGCTGATGCATTTCATGTTTAGTAATATGGCAAAGTCACAGCCTTCTAAATTTTGTAATCTCTGCGATATTCAATTTTTTCTGATATCTACTTATAGCGAAAATGGTGATTGATCTCAAAATCGAAAATATTCGCGATCACAATACTCCCCTCCCCTATCGGTGTGACTCATCTACTATAATAACCCCATATATAACTCGCCACCTGGTCGTTTTTCCAGCAGTTTCAACAATCCGGTATCCTGTCATGTCGTTCTGCCAAGAATTCACAGTATGGAAAAATTGGTACATTGTGTTTACAGTTTAATTCGATATAGATTCCAGGTGAACTTGGTAGAATGCCAATAGTGTCGAATCGTAAACGATAGTCGTTATTGTCCACCTGCTAACACTTGTTGATTCAGATGTTTTCACCTTCACCGATATAACGTAGTATATCGTCTTTCAATAATAGCGTAAGATTTCAATAAGGACTACACAGTTTCTTGTATACAAGATTTGGTTCACCTGTCGTTCAAGAATTGGTTTGCGATTTTGCGTATTTTCATCTTGTTCACAGATCTTGTTTGTCAACTGTCTTGATATAGATGTCAACTGAATTAGATCATAAATAATAAAAATAAGCCTCACACTCGACTTCACGCGGAGGTGTCAGCAGTTCCGCACAAATTAAAATTCCACATTAAGCACCCGAAGTCGACTTCCTTTTAAGACTTCATAAAGATAAGCCAATGCTTGGAATCTTCTATAAACATCTGGAAGAGCATGGCTTGTCAGAGAAGTTGACCTTCTCCTTACTAAGGCCTAGTGGGTTGAAGTCGGAGACCGAGGGCCTTATAATGGCTTGCCATTTTCACTTAAATTTTGACGTTTATACAGGGTGATTCATATCAAAGTTACATTTTTTTGAATGGAACCCCCTATATATTATTGCATATTTGGATTCCTTGGTCAATTTTAGTGTGACCTTTGTATCACATATGGGACTTTAAATGAACCGTTTAGACGCAAATCACCATTTTTGGTATAAGTAGGTATCAGAAAAAAAATGAATATCGCAGCGATCATAAAACTTAGAAGGCCGTGACTTTGCGATACGACTGAGCACGAAATGCGTCACCTTAGGTCAGAGGAATAAATTTGAATTCTTTTGGCACTTGGAGAAATCAGTAGATTAATTAAGGAAACTTCAATCACAGATAACTTGATTTTTTCAAATGGGAATGCCTATTTTGGTTTAAAGAATCAAATGTAAAATTTGATTACCTTTCTAACGATATAGCATTCTCGATATCAATCTTTTTTAGTTTTCATTTTATTTCAAATTTTCAGTCAAATCGGTGTTTTTCAATTTTGCTGCATGCAAGCAACCTAGCAGGCCATGAAAAATAAACAAAAGCTCGTTAATATGGAAGAAACCAACTAACTTAGTAGAAAAATGCAAACTAACTAGAGCAACGAGGCAAGATTATGAAAATTCCTTACAACATATTAGCTCTAACCAGAAACAATAGCGGTAACAAGAACGCTCATTTTTCACAGCCTACTAGCTATTAGCCAATTTCCAAAGTCAGTAAAAAAATATTTAATCAAAGGAAAACTACTACTGATTGTTGCTGGCAGTAAAATATCTATGTCTTTTGAATACACTTTCACATTTAATGCTATGAAAAAAGTAGCCATTTCCGTAAGTCAAAAGTAATGATACCTCTGACTGGAACCCTTCAAATTCTTCAGTAGGTACTTCTTTTTATTAGCAAAATCGCGGAAAGTGAATCTTGATTTGCAGTCTGTTTGAATTGTAAAGTATAATTTAGTTCGCAGAAAACTACATGAAAAAAACACAATTACAACATAGCGTAATTAAAAAATGCTAGCATTATTTCAATAGATGTTCAGAATGCTCCAGTTCGAGATATCTTCACTTTTGACTTAACTAAACCGAAACGACTAATTTTTGTATCCCATTAAATGTGAAATTTCATTCTAAAGATGTTAGACTGTAAGCAAAAATCGCTGGTAGTTTTCCTTTTGTTTCAAAATTTTTAATCATTTTGGAAGGTTGTCAAGTTCTTGTAGACATCAATAGCTAGTATGCTGTGAAAAACAAACACTTCTGCCATACCCCAGCTACTCATTGGCATTAGATATCTTGCGGCTGTTGTATCCGGTTAGAGATAATATGTTGTAAGGAATTTGCATAATCTTGCCTCGTTGCTCTAGTAACTAGTTAGTTTGCATCTTTCTACTAGGTTAGTTGGTTTCTTCCATATTAACGAGCTTTTGTTTATTTTTCATGGCCTGCTAGGTTGCTTGCACGCAGGAAAATTGAAAAACGCCGATTTGACAGAAAATTTGAAATAAAATGAAAACCAAAAAAGATTGATATCGAGAATGCTATATCGTTAGAAAGGTAATTAAATTTTACATTTGATTTTTTAAACCAAAATAGTCATTCCCATTTGAAAAAATCAAGTTATCTATGATTGAAGTTTCCTTAATTAATCTACTGAGTTCTCCAAGTGCAAAAAGAATTCAAATTTAGCTCTCTGACCAAACGTGACGCATTCCATGCTTAGTCGTACCGCAAAGTCACGGCCTTCTAAGTTTTATAATCGCTGCGATATTCAATTTTTTTCTGATACCTACTTATACCAAAAATGGTGATTTGCGCCTAAACGGTTCGTCTAAAGTTCCATGTGTGATACATAAAGTCACACTAGAATTAACCAAGGAATCCAAATATGTAATAATATATAGGGGGTTCCATTAAAAAAATGTAAGTTTGATATGAATCACCCAGTATGAACGTCAAAATTTGAGTGAAAATATTTTTACATTATAGCCCTTAAGGGTCCCTACCATGATCAAGTGACAGATTTTTGAAATAGTTTTTAGTAAGCCCACAATCCTCCGTCCACGCACTATTGGCCCACCCTGTAAATTCATTCCTATACATTACTTTTGTATATTTGACCGTTTTCTCAGTATTTCAAGAAAATGCTCTTAGCGCCGGAATTTCTCTATTAGTCCCTGCTGATTCGTGTGGCGTCTGGTGTGACGTCACACGTAGCACCATCAGGCCTGGTAGCTCTCGACGGACCCGCATATATACGGTATCGATGAGACACCGGTTTTGCCATACGCTCCAGGGTATACAGGGTGGGCCAATAGTGCGTGGACGGAAGATTGTGCGCTTACTAAAAAATATTTCGCAAATTCATAAATTTTGACGTTTATACAGGGTGATTCATATCAAACTTACATTTTTTTTGAATATTACCCCTTATATATTAATATTTTATTGCATATTTGGATTCCTTGGTGAATTCTAGTGTGACTTTATGCATCATACATGGAACTTCAAACGAACCGTTTAGGCGCAAATCACCATCTTTTGTATAAGTAGATATCAGAAAAAAATTGAATATTGCAATTATAATAAAACTTAGGCCAGACGTTTGTTTTTCACAGCCTACTAGCTATTGAGGTTACTAGAGCTTGACAACTTTCCAAAACAATAAAAAATTTTAAACAAAGGGAAAACTACCAGCGATTTTTGCTTACAGTCTAACATCTTTAGAATGAAATTTTATTTTATATTTAATGGGATAAAAAATTAGTCATTTCTGTTTAGTTATGTCAAAAGTGAAGATATCTCTAACTGGAGTATTCTGAACATCTATTGAAATGGTTGCTAGATTTTTTTAATTACGCTATGTTGTAATTGTGTTTATTTCATGTAGTTTTTTACAAACTAAAATGTTTTACAATTCAAACAGACTGCAATTCAAGTTTCATTTTCCGTGATTTTGCTCAGTAGTAGAAGTACCTACTGAAGAATTTGAAGTTTTCCAGTCAGAGGTATCATTACTTTTGACTTACCGAAATGGCTACTTTTTTATGGCATTAAATGTTAAAATTTATTCAGAAGACATAGACATTCTACTGCCAGCAACAATCACTAGTAGTTTTCCTTTGATTAAATATTTTTTTACTGACTTTGGAAATTGGCTAATAGCTAGTAGCCTGTGAAAAATGAGCGTTCTTGTTACCGCTATTGTTTCTGGTTAGAGCTAATATGTTGTAAGGAATTTTCATAATCTTGCCTCGCTACTCTAGTTAGCTTGCATCGTTCTACTTAGTTGGTTTCTTCAATATTAACGGACTTTTGTTTATTTTTCATGGCCTGCTAGGTTGGTTACACGTAGGAAAATTGAAAAACACCGATTTGACTGAAAATTTGAAATAAAATGAAAACCAAAAAAGATTGATATCGAGAAAGCTATATCGTTAGAAAGGTAATCAAATTTTACATTTGATTCTTTAAACTAAAATAGGCATTCCCAATTGAAAAAATCAAGTTATCTGTGATTGAAGTTTCCTTAATTAATCTACTGATTTTTCCAAGTACAAAAAGAATTCAAATTTAGCCGTCTGACCTAAGGTGACGCATTTCATGCTTAGTCGTATCGCAGAGTCAAGGCCTTCTAAGTTCGCTGCGATATTCAGTTTTTTTCCGATACCTACTTATACCAAAGATGTTGATTTGTGCCTAAACGGTTTGTTTAAAGTTCCATGTATGATACATAAAGTCACACTATAATTCACCAGGGAATCCAAATATGCAATAAAATATAGGGGGTTCCATTAAAAAAAATGTAAGTTTGATATGAATCACCCTGTATAAACGCCAAAATTTATGTGAAAATATGTTTCCGTTATAGCCCGCAAGGGTCCCTACCATGATCACGTGACAGATTTTTGAAATATTTCTTAGTAAGCCCACAATCTTCCGTCCACGCACTATGGGCCCACCCTGTATACATATAGTCGGTTGTGGAGAACGAGAGATCCCGGTGTACTGAAAGAACCCGTTCCTCACGCTCGAGCTTGTACCACCACAGAAGACGATGTTAGTTATAGAGTTTTCGGCACCTGCCGAGGTGAACATCGTCCCTAAGGAGGAGGAAAAGCGGACCAAATATCAGAGTTGAACCTTGAACGCACTGGGTCGGACGGTACGGTACGAACGGTACGCACGGGATTTTTTAAAAATGTTTAGCATTGATTTGGCTATGGGTGCGCGCACTGGGTCGTCACTGTCGGAACAGGACCGTCCGCACCTTCCGCCGTCCAATAAAATTCCGAAAGAAAGATTTCTAGGCATCCCGACCGGCCGTACCGATGACTCATCAGCCCTTCGGCGCGTGCCTGTACAGACATTCCGGCCATTCCGCCGTTTCAGTTGAGCAATACTGGTTGCAAAGCAAGCATGGATGTTCCCAAATTAATTACGGTGGTGCTCTAATCTCTTGCGATTTATTCTATGAATCCAAAATCTGGGTTTTCCTCGAGTTCTTGACCTTTCTTCTTCTTCTGATTCCAACATTAGACTTAAATTATTTCTTCTTCACTCAACATATCGTTTTGGTTTTCACAATACATAGCAGCACAAAACCTATTACGAGACTGCTTGTCTCTATTGTCCGACCTTCCGTCCCTCCGTCCGTCCGTACCGACCGACCCAGTGAGCGCAGTCACCTAAAAAAGTGCCGAAGGTGCGTACCGTTCGTACCGTTCCGTCCGACCCAGTGCGGGCTTAGCTTTGCTCAGACAACTTCTCAGACTCTGATCAGACTACATTGTTAGTCTGCTGCTTATGGTAATCGGATCCCTAGGTGGAACGAGGAATACGCTGCTCTATGCATCTTAGCCGCCAGAATGCAGAGGGCAGTCATCCTGGGTCCCTTCATCTACTGAGGGCCCACGATTCGCAGACCCAATGATGCTCACCTTCCGGTGTGAGGTAACTGGGTAATGGAATAGCAGCTTGGTGTGTAGAAGCCGGGCCTGCTCCTTTTTATTAAAAAAACAATAATGAAAGGCCTTTATTTGCCTTACCTATAGCATTTCGCCGAAATGTGTTTTGTTTGATGTACTATGTGTAATTGTTGGTAGCACCCTTATAGATATGGAATATTTTATGGATTGCTTTTGCCAGATAAAGTTTGCGTGTTATCTAATTGGTTATATCACTTTTGTGAGTCTAGCGTGTCTTTTCAATTTGATATCCATTATCAAAACTTTAAAAGTGGTTAGGACACGTAACCGTCTGAATCTATAAATACAGACTGGCCTGCTGTACAAAACTACAAAATCAATCTGCTGCCTTTTTTCCCATCAAATTAAATTTGTTCTGTATGTGCACTTTTGTTTATTTGAAAAGCTTCAGTTTTACTCATCGAACACATAATTTCTTCTTGTATCTTTGCCCTTCTTCAATTTTTTCGAAAGTACGCAAATCTGACATTTCAACATTTAATTTCTAAAAAAATCAAACGTTAAATCAAAGCCTACTTGAGCGAAAGTATATAATAATAATAATAATAATAATCGCACACTGATGTTGAAAACATCAACATACTCATACGAACGGAACTCACAAAGCACAGAATGTCTCATCCGAAAGCGTGCAAGGAAAGGCTTACGATAGACAGGAAACATGGGGGCAGAGGAATTATAGACATACAGTCACTTCACACAAGACAAATAAAAACACTCAGAGACTTTTTCCAAAGCAAAGAGACAAACTTACATAGATCAATAGTAAAAGCAGACAAAAACTATACTCCACTCATCCTATCCCGCCCAGATCACCCAGCGGACGCACACAATCACATAGAATTACAACAAGAAAAAATAAACACCTGGTCACAAAAAGCACTTCATGGCAAGCACAGATACCGCGTTACACAAGACCACATTAATGAAAGACAATCATACACCTGGCTGCAGGATGGCCAACTGTTTCCAGAAACCGAGGGTTTTATGCTTGCTATCCAGGACCAAGTGATTGCGACAAGGAACTACATGAAATACATAATTAAAGATACATCCGTAACCGACGACAATTGCAGAAAGTGCCACCAACAAAAAGAAACAATAGACCACATAACAAGCGCATGCAAAACTCTAGCTGGAACCGAGTACACAGCTAGACATAACTCTGCAGCCAAAGTCATTCACCAAGCACTAGCCACAACAAACAAGCTAATAGAAAACACAGATCCATATTACAATTACACACCGACATCAGTACTCGAAAACAATGAATATAAACTATACTGGGACGTTGAAATACATACCGATAAGACTATCCCGGCAAATCGGCCAGATATAGTTTTCCAGTCGAAGGCAGACAAAGTTACCTATTTGATAGATATTGCTATTCCCAACGATACGAATATCCAAAACGCCTACGCTGGGAAGATATCTAAATACACGGACCTTGCGATAGAAATAAAACGACTCTGGAAGCAAAACAAAGTTACCATTGTCCCCCTAATTATGTCTGTCTCAGGCCTCACACCAAACACATTTACACCACACCTACAACAGTTAGGCCTAGACGAAAGGTTACACAAAATATTTCAGAAGTCTGTAATCCTGAAAACCTGCAATATAGTTCGATCTTTCCTAAATTCCGATCCGTAATAGTTCAGGTGCTGACTTGGCACAGCCCGTCAACACCCGTTGCTACCGCAGTCATGCGAAAGAAACTTGGAAAATCAGAATAATAATAATAAGGCCTTCATATCTCATTGTGTACTTTTGAAACCTACATAATATATCCCGGTATTATCCTGTATCATATTATATTTTATGATTTTTAGAGATTTTCACTAAAAAGCAGACCTTCAAACGAAAACCCTAATAAAACAAAATTTTATTGTTAATTTTTGAAAATTTTTGGTATTAGTCCTTGGGAAATATACCATATGCCATCACGTGATGGTGTCAAAATCAGCATGTGTGAAAAGTGACTTTAAGAAACGTTACAAAAAAAAAAAAGGAATTTATCTTAAAAAATCACCAAATAATTAGCCGTGCACTTTACGGTAAACACATGCCCATCGCTATAGTTAACCACTGGTATCACAAACTTGTTGTAAATGTAAATGTTGCAAACCTAGAGAATAAGACTGTATTTGAGCTCTAAAGGCATAATGGATCTCTGAGCGCGAAAAATATCAACAGACCGTTTGGCAAAAACTTGTCATCGGCTTTCTAATTTTTGTTATGGATACTTGAATAATGTGCTATTACGTCATGATTAGTCATTAAAAGTGATCGGTTTATCAAAACTTCGGTATAAGGTCTCAAAATTGTATAATTTTAGAAGGAAGCTTGAAGTTGTAATTTAAAATTGAAAGTCGCTAGGCAGTCAAACAGAAGATGCAAAAAGTTGCACCTTCGGCGTCCACATGAAGCATTAAATCGACAAAAATTCATTGTTCTGACACTATCGCCTTCCTTCAAAATGTGTACTGGCATGTTATGATACGAATACAGAAACGAATAGTTTGCGCAGTGAACCACACCTACCGCTGCGAAATACCGTATTGCAGCAGCGTAGGTGATGCTGTAGGATGCTTTCCGTGCACGTTGCCCCTTCTGAAAGTAGAGACGCAGCTGTCACAGCCCACTGGATCTTAATTTGCACAGGCGTGCGTTCATTATTGTCGATCTACAGTATAAAATCTACAATTTTAGCTTATGCGTATGTACATTCATGACTGATCCATAGCGTGTTCACTAAAGATATCAAGCTTAATTTTAAATCTTCGTTCTGGATTATTTACGACCTCTCATTTATACACGAGCGAAAATCTACGGATAGCCGATACTTTATAACGTGGCTTGAATGTTCTGCTTGATTACCTAGCAAATTTTCAGAGATTACCTAGCGACTTTTTAAGACAAATCGTTTTTAAATTTCAACTTGAAGTTATCTTCTAAAATTATATAATTTTGAGACCCTATGCTGGAGTTTTGATCAACGATCACTTTTTTTAATTAAAAATCCGATGACAAGTTTTTGCTAAACGGTCTGTTGAAATTTTGCGCTCTCGGAGATCCATTATGCCTTTAGAGCTTAAATATAATCTTATTCCCTATGTTTACCACATTTACAACAAGTTTGTAGTACATACCAATTGATAACTAGAAAGATGGGCATGTGTACAGTAAAGTGCACGGTTAATTATTTGGTGATTTTTTAAGATAAATTCCTTTCTTTTCTTGAAGTCACTT
>CATOUR010000056.1:17465000-17642500 GCA_951848785.1 Callosobruchus maculatus
TACATACGTATCCACAGAGAGAAGTGGTAACAGTGCGGCGGACGCGCTTTAGAGCTTAGTCCAGGAATTTTAGCGTATTTTTATTGTTTTAACCAAATTTTATCTATGTCTGTAGTAGATAATCGTTGGTATTGAAAATAGTATTTAAAAAAATATTTCTCAGTTAGTTATAAATTCAGTCGAATTTTTAACTGTTAATATGTGAAATATTGTGGTGTGCGTAATGGTAGGGTGTGCAGCTTACGGTTGTAAAAGCCACACCAGCGGGAAGGAGCCAGGAATCACTTTTCACAGGTAAATTTATGTTTATATTTTTTGATGTATCCGAAATTTATGCAAATATCTCGATATCTAGTTCAGAAATATATATGTATCCGAAGTAAAACTTGAAATGTACCACTAACGTGCGAATCATAATGTTTTTGAGCACGTAAAGTGTAAAGATTATATTTTTCACATTTTGCATGACAAGATATCAGTCAAATGGAAGTTCACAGTTAAGTTAATGTTTATTACTTAAATTTGAACTGTGGATGGTGAAATTGGCCATACAGAACTCGTGAATAACAATATTTTAATAAATTTTATTTGAAAATAGATTATTTCTCCAAATAGCTTAACCATAACGTTAAGCTATTTGGACATAATGTTAATTAGCTATGGCACTGGGTCCAGCGCTTTGGTACTTTTTGGTAGCAGAAACGTCAGCCGCGCGTTCTGTCCTCTCCGTTTCCTTGTCTAAGCAAGAACGCTTCGCCACTGTACTACAGCAGCCACTAGGCACCTGTGGGGGTTTCGGGGGTTATACATTGCTGCTTGTCTTCCAATCCAGAGCCCTAGTATAGGGGAGATACCAAAACCCTTGTTCAGGGGGGTTGCTCGAAGGACCATTGAAAGAAACACACCACATACAATGGTTGACGATTGCTTCCAAATGCCAGAAAGCGTGGTACACGAGTTATTTGGTAATAAAATTGTGGGATACGGCCCTAGACATCCAGAAGTTCTCGAACATCCTGTAAGCGCCCAATCGATCAATCCCTATCGAGCGATCAAGTAGTCACGAGTCACAGGACGTCAGTCGAAGTGTCAAGACGTACGACGAAAGACGCTAAAGACGACGGTATCAACGACGCGATCGATATATCTTCAAGAGCATTATATTATTATGACGAATTATTGTTATAGTTTAAAGTGTTCAGTAATGCACCTATTACATCACTAAAACCGAGTCACATTCACTTGACCAAATCATATCCCACAAAATAACTTCTAGCTGTGAAAATTCTATTTCTCTTTTTCTCGCTTGTCAACTTGACAATTCCAAAACACGCACCCTTCTCCTTTATACAATATTATGTGTATACCTAGTGCTCAAAAAGTCCAACAGCACCTTAAATCCATACTGCGAATTGTAGTGTCGAAAAAAATCTAACACCATCGGAGTACGAACATACTTCTGCAGCCTGTTTGGGATCGTATTACGCCGTAAATATATTTTTAGTTTATCGACATGGCGATTAATTATTTATAAAACCGTCGACCGTCTAGTGCTCGACTTTAGACATCACTGAAAACGATTAAGAGAATTGCACAGCGTTACCGCGAGATGCGATTCAACTGGAGTGCATTCTGTGAAGCGCTAAGATGATAGCACACAAATAAAAAATGATCGTCTGAAAAACTAAAAGACGAATACAGAAGATCGAATAGAAAGTAAAAAATGACTTCAAGCAGCAGTGATAGAAAGTCAACTTGCTCAATAAAAATGAAACAGTTCTAGCGATTAAAACAAATACTAGGATAATATCAGTTAGCCCAGTCAGTATTTTGTATTTTATTCTATAGAAAATATTCGTAAACATAAAAGGAAGTTTTTACGGATAATTTTTAATAGGAATAACATTAGGAAACTAGATATTGCTCAGAATCCTAAATTAAATTATATAACAATGAATGAACAAATAATGCTTTAACATGCTTTCTGTATATCACAATCTACAATGGTATTTAGGTTTGTCTTCATACCTTCTTGTTCTTATGCTAAATATGAATCCAAACCTCAGAGTATCAACTGAACATAGAGATAGTAGATAACTAATTCTTCTTCTTACTTTGTATATTGACCACCAGATACGGCAATCATAATTATTTACTATCGTCTTAATTGTGTAGTATCCAGAAATATTCCATTCTACGTTAAAAAAGACGGTATTTTGATGGCTCAGGAATGAGGTTCAGGAATGGTTACAGCAAAATCGATAGATATATTGACCTCTACTGTGTTACTGCATATTTCTTCATCATAAACGCAAATTCTGAAGTCTTACATAAACTTTGAGGAGCTGGCAACGAGTGTAGTTTAACAGTTTTTTGAGATGGAATTCAACAAGTGCAGTGTCTGTAAAATGCGTTGCATTGGAAGAATTTTCAGGTTACTTGGCGTTACACAGCATTGTTTACAATTTGAACTGTCACTGCGAGGTCACAGCTGATCAATGTTTGGAGGCTGTACAACACTGTATCTAATATGTAGTTACATAACTAGTTTGCTTACCAAAGAATCATCATTTATTTTCCTGGGCATAGTAGAAGGCAATAATTTCATGATAATAGACCAGTCATGTGCACAATCAGCCATAAAATCCGCAATAAATATCTGTTGGCAGTTATATCTATGGTATTTGAGCGGTAATTGATTAATAATCGTTAATTTTCTGTGTTGTGAACCGCATTCACTACTGACGTGTGACACTTGTATAATAAAACGATATTGTCACTTCGTAGCGTTCACCTATGGTCACGGCAACATAGATATGCTAAATTGAGATCGGCACTGTCTAGTACGGAGGCTGAAGCAGCTGATCCTGTCTCAGTTTCTGGCGAGTCACCGAATGGGTAACAGCTTCTGAGGACGCTGGAGACACGTCTAGCAGTGAAAAACAAACAGTTCATTAGTCTCTCTAGAACCGAGACAGGCCACTTGAGGCAATTTTTCAAACGTTGTTTCTTGGAACAAGAACGCTGCCATCACTCAACAGGTTGACTCCGCATAAGCTGACTTTTCTAAAGCTTCCGATAGAGTCAACCATGCTCATGCATGACTCGTTTCTAAGCTACACAGCTATGGTATTGAATTTCAGCTGAGTTGAGTTGAGTTTGATAAATACTTACTTATCTGACATCTTAGATGCTCAAACATGGTGGATGTACACCTAGCAATATTAATATAACTTTGGGAGTACCACAAGGCTCTCATTTAGGTCCGTTGTTGTTTAACATATTCATTAATTATCTAGCTAGGCAGTGGATAATGAAATTCATATGTTTTCAGATGATGTGAAGATTTTTAGAGTTGTAGACATATCTGATGCCAAATTGTTATAAAATGACTTAGATCGCATTTCACATTGGTGTGATGTTAATGTTCTATATTTAAATGCTTTAAAAGATTTAAAATAAAGTTCAGTGGGTCTCTTGCAACATGTTAATATATACAACAAATAGTGAAGTATTACAAAATGTCGATCAGATCAAAGATTTAGAAATCCACATCCACCGCACACTAAACTCATATCCTCCAGTTCATTATCTTTATACCAATTACACGATTTTTTGTTGTTGTCCGGTGCAGCACGTCAATAACTCAAGAGATGTCAAATGCACGCTGCTACCTATACATCTGTTTGAAATTTCTAGAAAACGTAGATGTTTCAAAAGGTCCGTTCCGGACTTCCATTGTCTATATAATTTTAGATCACAACGTTTCGATTGATGTGGTATCTTCAATCGTCTTCAGGTAAACTGTCGAACATGTTCCTTTCATTGCTATTTATTCTCGTCTAGCTGACGTGTCGTTTTTCGTGGCTTGTTCTGATTGGCTGCTGCGCGTTTTGCTGAGTGCGTCAGTGACGTCGCTTCTTGCCGATGATGACGTGGTCGTTGGATGGTCCCACGTTTGTCTCCGAGTTTGTTCTGCCCAATTTTCGTTTTTTTATATTTCTTATGAGGGGCTGCCATATTGGTCTAATTTCCACACTAGGCTTACTGTACACGTTTTTGTTGCTGACGATATGAGCAGCTTCCTTGAATTTTCGGCGATACCATTGAGGTTCTTTGTCAATAACCTTAGCATCTTCCCAAATAATTTTATGATGCTCGGTCCAAGCGTAATCTGCTATTCCGGACTTTCCTGTCTCTGCTCTCTGGGTGTTGAGTCTATGCTCCTTAATTCTCGCTTCCAGAGGTCTTTTCGTTTCACCAATGTATTCTTTCCCACATTCACATGGTACTTCGTAGATGCAGTTTTTTGTTTCTTGATGTTCATTCCTGGGTTTTGTTTTCGTTAGTAGACTTCGGAGAGTGGTGCTTCTTGAGAATCGTGTTTGAATTTTATAGTGTTGTCCTATTCTTCTGACTGTATCTGATAGTCCTTTCACGTATGGTATACTTAGTGAATGCCTGTGTTCTTCAGGACCTTTATTTCTGCTAGTACCATTCTCTTGCATTGCTGCTTCCAGTAGCCTCTTGGGATATGCGTTCTTTGACAGATCTCCTTTAATTTGACGTAGTTCTTTTTTTAGTCCTTGTCGTGTGTTACAAATATTCTTGGCTCGATCGACCAAGGTTCGAATGACTCTTTTCTTTGTTGATGTTGGATGGTTTGAGGTATAGTGCAGGTATTATCCTGTGTGTGTTGGTTTTCTGTACACTTTGGTTTCTTCTTATTACCAAGACATCCAGAAAAGGAAGGCTGTTATTGTTCTCTTCTTCTTTCGTGAACTTTATCGATGGTCTTATGTTGTTGAGATGTGCAAAGAACGTTCGTTGTTCGTCTCCAAGGTTCCAGATAACGTGTCATCATCATAGCGAAGCCATAACTTCGGTTTGACAGAGGTTTCAAGGCAGTTGATTCGAACCATTCCATGTAAAGGTTGGCCACGACTGGAGATAGCTGTTTTTTCGTTTTTTGCCTCTGTGCAAGCTGGATTTTTCGTTTTTTAGCTCTGCTTTGATTCAAACGCACAGGGACGGGAATAGAAATGAAGTACTTCCGTTATATGCTACTAGAAAAATCATTCCTTTTGGCGAATACCATATGCCCTATGAAGAAAATTCCCAACTCTGTATAGTACTAATCAACATTATCATTTTGCACGCAGTCCATATCCTTCTGTGTAGGTAGACCTGCTTAAAATTTCTGTTTGTAACTGTACAGTCGTAATGTTATGTAACCGAGTTATACCTACTGGTTAATGTGGCATTCCCTACAGAGACTCTTGTAATAAACCTAATGAATACGTTACCGTTAATTGGTTAATTACACATAAATATTCGCGGCAATCTAATTACATTCATATGGGTTCTATCTACTTCATAAAATATTATCTTACTTTCATATTGAAGTGTAAGTAACTGTACATAGGCTTTTTAACAATTATTATTATTAATATTAACTACGTATATTATAATAGCACTATACCAGTAGTTAAATTCAACCTACAGTTACAAAATGAAAAGGTAAGCATTCTCACATGCATACAGATAATAGGGAGATAACTGTCAATAAACTGAGGTATTACTGAAATGGTGAAACATTTCGAATTTGAGATATTTTGATGTCTAAGGGTCTAAGGGTACAGCACGCGAAATTGTGAATCCAAGAAAATACGCATTCCCGTGTTAGCGAGGAGGCGTGGCCGCCTGTTCCCTTTCTCCAGTGTGTGTGTCAAGATGAGGGGAGATTAGTCCAAAAATCCAAAGGTAAGGTCAAAACGTCGCCTTAAAAATAAATTTCGCATTTCGAAGCTCCTGACGTTACCTAGAAACTTACAGTAATGATTCAAAAAGCAAACTGAAGAAGAAAGCTTGCGCTATGTCACTTCGGTGGCCTTGTTTTGATATCGCGTTTGGCTGTTAAATTACAGAAATTTGAAGCATGATAATTTTGCATAGCGAGTTTTTTTGCACGCTATAAAAACTTTTTTGAAAAAATTGCTTTGAGATGTCATTCATTAAGGTCTTAGCTATCACCTTCAACAAACAAAATCAGTGTTTTGTTTGACCGCTCAAACAAAGACATTCATACAGAAAACGAGGCTCCTTCCACTGGTCCCATTTGCAACTGACAGAGTGGGCGCAAAAGCACCGCCTTAGGGCTGGTTGTACATATACGGGTTTAACACGAGCTTTGTTAAACCTAGGCTTAGCTAAGCTCAGGCTTAAAGTCGACACCAGTTGTACAATCGTCGGCGTAGTTTAACCTGGTTGATAATAAAATTCACTACGGTTGGTACCAATGAAGCACTACGTACTGTGATAACCATCTAAAAAATTACCTTTTCAGGATAGTCACTTGCGACAGTTTGTGCCAAATTCCATTCTACGTTAAAAACGGTATTTTGATGGTTCAGGAATGATTACAGCAAAATCAATAGATATGTTGACCTCTACTGCGTTACTGCATATTTCTTCATCATAAGCGAAAATTCTGAAGTCTTACATAAATTTTGAGGAGCCGGCAACGCCGACATAATTTTCAGGCGACTTAATTACGGTAGAAGCTCGACTGTCAAACTTTGTATTTTGTGCGTCTTTTATGCTTGGTCGGTAAAATCGAATTCGCTATTTGTTGGTAACTGTAGTGAAGCTTTACGGACTTGCTGTGCTATATTCGAGTGTAGTTTAACAGTTTTTCGAGATGGAACTCAAAAAGTGCAGTGTTTGTAACATGGGTTGCATAGGAGGAATTTTCAGGTTAGTTGGCGTTACACAGCATGGTTTACAATTTGAGCTGTCACTGCGAGGTCACAGCTGATCAATGGTTGGAGGCTAAAGTGTCAAAGATGATGGCTTTGAGCACGCCATGCTGAAGTGGTTTGTTTACTACCTGTATGTTCAGTTATTACTCTGAGGATGGCATGGTTCTTATTACGACGTGCAAACCGCCGCGTGAAATACGCCGCGGAAAGTCCGCTCGTGTAGTTTGGCTCTTACAGTGTCTGTTGCCTTTAATTATCACATTCGCCTCGTCAACCGCGATGTGCCAAGTGAGGAAATGCGTGATAATCGCCGGCGGCTCAGACAAAAGGCCCATTGTCACCCGCCATTTTCGATGAGGAGCGTGAATCAGCCACCACCAGAAATGTTTGTATGGCAGGCCTTCTCGGAAACGGATCCGTTGTTAGGTAGTTTTATATTGTATTTTGTTTACAGGGCAGGCAGTAAACGGATCCCCCATCGTAATTGACTATTTTACGATCTGTCACCGCACGACCTACGACAACACACCGAATGACCTGCACACAAACATTATGCAACGTTATACATATATTTATATTCCGGTTCTTTTTCTGACGACCGGAAATACAAATACAGGTTGGCACTTTTCACATATAACCGAAACGTTTAGGGAGATCAAGATGTTGACCGTTAATGAGATCCTCATTTCTAATTCCGTCCCTGTGCCATTAGGTCGAAACAAAGGCAAAAAATTGAAAAAACCTAGTTTACTACGGAGCATAGATGTAGGCAGCAGCGCGCGTTTGACGTCTCTCGAGTTGTTGACGTGCTACATCGAACTTCAACAACAACAAAAATGGTAAGGTTTCGTGTTTCGAAACCTTACCTGAGGGGCCCTTACGTAAGGCTCCGTTGAGTAATACTCAAGTAATGATATGTCAACATGACATTTCGTTGCAGTCAAGGCGATTTTGTAAGTTAATTGTTGTGTCAAGTGTTGTCAGTTTCTGTCTCATCCAAAATTATTGACTTCTCTTAAAACTTACTTCAAAAAGGTGAAAAAAGACAAGCTTTATACATAATCGACCATTATGAACCCTCTAGTATCTTTTCTAGTCTGATTTTCCTTCCTAAATGGGTGAAAACTTAGATTTTCTTGTTTGACAAGGAGTTTAGCAATTGCTAATCTCAACCAATCAGATTCCACAAAACCAGTACATTTGATCACTGGATTGGAAGTCTATTAAATGATAATAATGATGACAAGGAATTCAAATTACTGCATTATTTTGATGAAACAATAATTTACTATCGATAATATTTATAAATACCCGCAATATACATTTGTATTATAGTAAAAAGGGGTAAAAATAACATTTTATTGCATTTCACAAAGCTAAACCAAGTGTGCATTGCTGGTTGCCTATCCTTCTTAATAGCAAAGCTCGCGAGCTGGAAAAAGTTTAACGTATAACCTTATTTTTCCTAAGCCAGAAACCTGTCGTATAGTCAGAAAGTGCATTAGGTTCTTTATATAATTTTCAAAGAAAGAGGGGAACCAGCAGGGGGGATTTTTATTCATATTTATGCATGCCTTAAATGTGTTTCTGCGCTATGGTGCCTTTTACGCAGTGCCTTTACAATCTTTACATCCTCCGTGAATATTTCTATAAGAAGGTCTATAACAAACATGCATCCAGCAGATGGAAGTTTCTTCATAAAAATATGTATTTGTCTATAATCAATCTGACTGCAATTGCAATCGGTAATTATACAATAATTATAAGGTAAACATGAAAAATTTACCAATCAATCGCTTTGTTCTGATTTTCTGCTATGATTTTGATCCATGAATTCCAAAATATTTTTGATAAAAGTGTCATCCAGCTTTGACGTTTTGTTTGCAATATTGATAAAATACTATTGGATGATACTTATTAACATAGCCCTCAATACTCAATAGAAAACTTTTGCTAAACAACATCCAATAGAAAAGCTTTGTCAAAGTCTTTGTTAAATATGCATGTTGATAAAATCGAGCCTTAATATTTTTGTTATGTTTTACCTCTCAATACGATCATTTACCTAATCCCACCAGAATATAATATTGTATAGACCTTTTCACGAATGGACCTCATTAATGCAGAACTGAAGCCATATGCTCATATTAATGATCATTACTGTAGACACATTAAACGTTCGGAAATTGTACGGTGAATCGGCACCGTATCACGGTCAACAATGACTCCAAATGCCGGCAGATGGCAAACGTTTGCCAAACATTCATACTGGATTTCGAGAAAAAATACAAGTAACGTGAAATGACGATCATTAGTCGATTTCCCGTTACCAGTTTCGAAGTGTAGACGCTGGAGTAAATCAAGATTTATATTATATTGGTATGCAGATATGACGCTATTTCATATTTACCAAATTTGATTGTATATTTTTATTTTCACGTTAGTGTCGTACAAAAATCTAGCGTGGTTCAGATCTTCAGGTTCAATGATTCAATTTTTGATGAAGCACGAGGCGTCCTAGGGGCCCTAGGGCCAATATGAGCATCGCATTCGATTCAGCGGAAAATTTACATCGGATAGTGTAGAAAATATGTATTAATCGGCTTTTTGGGGAAGAATGGAGGCATAAAAGTAGATGTTCTAAAATCTAAAGGTAAAAAAAATTCGAAAAACTTTGTTGACCTTCGATCAGGGCGAAAAATCCAACCTCCATTTCGAGTTTCTGACTCATTTGGCGAAAATAAAAAAATTCGGATGTTGTAGCTCTTCAGATTCGCCTAAAATATTTTTTAGAGCCAATCTGAGCACGTCATTCGATTCAGCGAAAGATTTTACATCAGATCATCAGATAGAGTAGAAAATATTAAGAAATCTGCTTTTTTTGGTGAGGAATGGGAGTATAAAAGTAGGTGTTCTAAAATCTAAAGGTATATGACTTCCGAAAAAATTCTAAAAATTTGGTTGACCTTCTGTCAGGGTCATTTTGGGGCGCTGATCACAAATCCGACCTCCGTTTCGAGTTTATGACTTATTTCGTAAAAATAAAAAATGTCGGTTGCGCTTCAAATTATAATGGATCTTTTCTTGAGAAATTAGGCATCAATTAAAGAGTAGCAATTTCATTCATTCATCCAAAGCCAACCACAGACGACGTCGTTTCGCTTTTATTAAAGCTCGTCAGTGTGATTTAGGTCTCAGACGAATAAATGAAATTGCCTGTTAGTACCTAGCTGGCAAAACTCGTACTAGTAGTAGCAACATATAGATATTGGGAAGCAGTAATTTGAAAAAGTATTGGTTCGCCATCTATCTCCCAAACCCGTATCTGAGCGTTTAATTTGAGTATCCGAGCACTGTTTATGTGACCCGTTTAAAAGTGAAACGACGTCGTCTGTGACTGGATTCGGATGAATGAATGAAATTGCTACTCTTTAATTGAGTTAAGTTGCTTTTTAGCATAAACCGAATGTCGAGAGTGTTAAATGAGTGTTCCACAAAAAAGAGTCTGTTGTCGTATCCACAGGCAAAGTTTACGCAATACATATAAGTTGGATCACTCCGCAAAAATATCAAAACGGCCTGCCCCTTGCTCCGTCACCCCGGTACACCGGTAGCAGTGTACCGACGTCAGCCGGGAGATACGGGGCGGCGCAAAGTAGAGGTTGAACGTGTTTAACGCGAAGTGTTTACAGTGTCTCATAAATATCGGATTTTGTTATCTCGGATTTGTTTGCAGAAAATGGATAATATTTTTAGAAGTTTTATTTTATCAATTAAATTTATTAACGAATGGAAAATGACAATCAGATACATCACACACACAAAAGTGGTAAACCTTGAAATGTAAAGGATATAAATACAGGGTGTTTCAAAACGATTAAGACAAGCAATATGTCGGAACTGGGCAGAATTATAATTTTGGGGATGTAAATTAGAGCAGATGTTGTGTCTTTCTTTGTCATTGCACTACCCAATGAGGTATTTGTTTTTGGTCACGTGACATACGATTCAAAATTATTAATGGGACACCCTGTACATTTGTGCCTTTGTTCCTCCCGATAAAACAATTCCAACAAACTAGCACACTTGGGGTATAAAGTGATTAATTCAAGACCTACAGGTACTTAAAGGATTAAAATTTCGGACATCCCAGGTCTTCAGATCCGCCAAAAATATTTTTTTGTTGAAAGACGAGACATCTTAGAGCCAATCTGAGCACGTCATTCGATTCAGTGGAAAATTTTACATCAGAAAGAGTAGAAAATATTGAGGAATCGGCTTTTTCGGTGAGGAATGGGGTAATAAAAATAGGTGTTCTAAAATCTAAAGGTCTTCCGAAAAAAATTCGAAAAATTTTGATGATCTTCGATCAGGCCGAAACCTCGTTTTTTATGTGATTTTGGGGCGCTGATAACAAATCCGACCTCCGCTTCGAGTTTCTGTCTCATTTGGCGAAAATCAAAAATTGCGGTTGCCCAGGACTTCAGATTCTCAAAAAAAAATAATTTTTTGTTGGAGAACGAGGGATCGTAGAGTCAATCTGAGAATGTGAGTCACCAGAAAATTTTACATCAGATAGAGTATAAAATAGTGAGGAATCTAAACCTAATACAATACAGCTCCTTAACTACGAAAGTATCGATCTGTTTGTATACCGTTGAAACAAAAATAGTTATTCAGGGTGCGACTGTAGTTATCATGGTGATATTTTCCGAAATAGATAGCGTGGAATGGTGCCATCACCCATTATAGAATAAGGGTGCGTTGCTTTTATTGAGTTTCTGGAACAACCCCATCTGTCCATCCAATTACCTATGATAATACCATAAAATAAGCTATAATATGATTAGCGCCAGCCCAAATCACTTTATGATGCTTTTTATGGAACGTTTTGGAAAGTTAATACTGGTGTATACAGGGTTACTGGTAACTCGACCACTTTCCTGCAAGAGGTGATAGAGGGACTCAAATGTAATAGATTTAACCCCCCATACGTAATTCCGAAAACCGATAGTTTTCGAGATAATTAACATTCAATGTTTTTCAACCAAATGTCCAAATTTCCACACTACATCCTAAAGTAAGAAAAAAACCTGTTGTTAATTCTAATAATTTTTATTTTAGTATTTAACTAACACCTACACACCGCTAATTTGGTATTAAAATGTTTTAAAATACTGAACAGTTCCAAACTAAATACAAATATTTAAAAAATAATCAACAAAATTTTTACATTCACCGTGAAAGAAAATAATCTAGCTCAAAAAAAAACTATACAAACGGTAGAACAAATCGTTAAAAAAACTTTCCTACCTAATAACTTTTTCAGGAAGATATAAACAGCAATGAATAAAAATCACCTATTCAAAAAGAACGAATGACAGTACAATCATTATTGATAACTCAGTTACATAGGTACTAGAATGTTTGCAAATGTGGTCGATGATTTTATCCAAGTAAAACAAATTAAATCCTCTCAAAGTTTCTAGAGATCTTGCTCAATGTGTTGCCCTTGATTTCGGATACAAGTACGGATCCGCTTCCTCACTTCGGTTTTTGTAACTCGTGTTGAAAAAGTTCGTTTCATCTCCTCCGCCGCATTGATAATTTTTTGTCTTAGTTCGTCTGCAGTATTAACTGGAGTCTCGTAAACCAATGGCTTCATGTGGCCCCAGACGTAAAAATCAAGAGGTGTCAGATCTGGGCTCCGCGCAGGCCATGGGATGGGTTCACCCCTCCCTATCCATCTGTTCGGGTATGTGTTGTCCAACAACTGCCGAATTGTGATACGGTAATGTGCTGGACAACCATCATGCTGGAATATCATGTTGATGATTCTGTATTATGTTGATAAATTTTGTTAAATAGTTACTTGTGGTTGTACTGTCATTCTTGTCCTTGGAATAGGCGATCAGATAAGGAAGTTTTTAAAATAATTTGTTTGACTGGTTGTGTATCTTTTTTGAGCTAGACAATTTTCTTTCACGGTGAATGTAAAAATTTTGTTCTTTATTTTTTGAATAATTGTATGTAGTTTGAAACTGTTTAGTATTTTTACACACTTAAATACTAAATTAGATTTGCGTATGTGTCAGTAAAAAACTAAATTGGAAATTACTAAAATCGACAGCAGGGTTTTTTCTAAATTTGGGATGTAGTGTGGAAATTTGGACATATCGTTGAAAAACATTAAATGTTATCTCGAAAACTATCGGTTTTCGGAATTACATATGGGGGGTTAAATCTATTGCATTTGAGTCCCTCTATCACTTCCTGCAGGAAAGTGGTCGAGTTACCAGTAACCCTGTATACAAGTATTATCAAAAAATGATAAAACTGGTGCTGTAGTGTGACAATGAAATATTTATCCACTATCTGCTTATGTTTGGCAAGATTTCAAAATTATGATCATATAAATTGTGTATAATGAGGCTATAAGTTGATAGTTAACATAGTTAACATTTTTTTAGGGCATTTAAATAAAAGCTTTTTTAAAATTTTTTGTTTTATTTTTTACTTTTTAGTCATTAACTTGCATTTATATTCTCCATACTATAGGAAAGCATAAAAAACTTCAAAACTCCGCCATATTGAAATTAAAGTGATGTTAAAATATTTTTTTAATTATTCTCGGCAAGCCCTTTTATTTGATACCCGTATTGCAGAAGTGCATAAATAAAATATTCCGCCATCTTGGATGATCCGCCACATTGGATTTAGAATGGGGGGAGGGGGCGTAGGAGAGAGTTGCGGTTTTCGCGACAGTGTGCTACTTTTTTGTGAAACTAAAGATGCCGTCAACAAAATTATCATGGCCCTCTTGGTTTTTGACATACAGGGTGAAATCGAAATTTATCGATTTTGGGACCACCATTGTATCTCGGTTGTCTTTTATTTTATTGAAAAGTTCAAAAAAGGATCTTATAGAATTTTTCTGTAGAATCCAGTGGTGTAGTTTGATTTTTTCTTGCTCTAACCATTTTTCAGTTATGAAGCAAACATATATTTTTTTAAATGGAACACTCTGTATATTATTTTTGAAGTCAATCGGAAATAATTCAAGCTTTTCAAGAATATATATTAGTACTAAGTTATTTTGAAAATTGCGCTCAAAATTTGATTTTTTATTTATTACTTTATTTGTAGCAGTAGGCCATGGTTAATCAACTATAAATAATAAGCATCTAAGCAGTTATTACTGTACAAGAGACTTCCAATAAAATAAAAGACTACCGAGTTACGAGGGTGGTCCCAAAATCGATAGTTTTCGATTTCACCCTGTATCTCAAAAACCAAGAGGGCCATGATAATTTTGTTGTCGGCATTTCTAGTTTCACAAAAAAGTAGCACTGTCGCGAAAACCGCAATTCACTATCTTCAAAAATAACCGAGATACCTCGTAAGTGCCCAAAATGGGACACTCTGAACATATATTGTGGCAACTATTTTCGATTAGGGCTCAAATTCCGGATTTTTTGTGATTCCGCCCGGACACGAAATTAAGCTCCAAATTGTCGGTCATGTCCGGGATTTTCCGGACGAAAATTGTCACTCATTTCCGTTGGTCTGTCTGTTTGTTGCCATTTTTCTACCCGCGTAATATTAGGAACCGCTGGCGCTGGTCCAATTTTGTTGAAATTTGTGGTCTAACCTACATATGACTGGACTAATTTGTTGCGTTGTCCATCTCGTTTTCCGTAGCTTTACACGCGTCGGATGTCCCTAGTGTAACGCCCCACCGGCAGGCACACCTCTGTCCGTAATGATCATGTAGTTGAACTAATTAGCCCAAATAAATCATTCACTGTCCGCCGCGTTTGAACCAGGCCGCAGGCCGCCGCACCATGGAGACCCCCGACCGAACGCCAGACGATTTTAGCTTGGGAGAATTAGCTATCTCTCCAAGGACACACATCTCACACTAATTGAAAACGCCAAAAAAAAACTGACACGTCTGGATTAGGGATTTGAAATCGGACGACTACGAATTATCAACAAAACAGCGTCAAACCTACTAACAAACCTTTCCCGATATCATAAATATGATCGGGAGCTGCATCAGCTAGCAAAAAAGTGAGTCATCGGAACAGTAAACGTGGCACTGGTTTTATAAATGTGCTTGAATGAACGAAAGAAAGGAAAGAGACTTTCTGGTGACAAGAACCACCTGTGCATAGACCTACAAGGGGGCCTTCTGCACCTCTTCTTACTCTAGTTCCCAATCCAGTCCTCATCGGAAAGGTGAGGATGGCCTTGGGACCTGACCATCTTATATGTCCAGGTTCAAGGACCCGTATACTATGCCTGTGATACCCAAAGGCGTCACAGCAACATAGAATTTTTTTATGGTTAGCCTTCCGCAAATGCTGGAAGCCTATGGCGATGTAGAAGCCCTACGAGAGCATAAGTGTCTGTGCATGTTAGATTTGAAACGCTGCAGCTTGTAGCCGTCGGCAAACACCGGCAGCTCATCCACAGCGTCGAATTTCTACAAAAGGAAGAAAGCTAGAGGAGACTGGTTCGAGGAGTAGGGACCTCGACCTGGTAAGGATAAGCTCGCAGAGCCTCTCTAGTGTTCCTCGTTCGGACGACCTTCGGTGTTATCATCTGGGACAGCTCACTCGAACATCTTCCGTGATAGAATCCGTAAAACAGGGTTAGGTTAGCTACCTTTCTTCAATGTTCCAGGCTATGGAGGAAGTTAGGCGTATCGATTAATCTAGTCTGCTCTCTTCTGGATAGTGTCCAGAAGCTTTAAAGAGAGCTTCGGAGCGCATTCCCACACATGAGTGCAAAACTCCATCGATGGTCGGATCTGTGCCTTGCAGAGCAGCAGTGGTTGCTCTGGTGTATACAGCTTCCTACAGCGGAACAAAACTCCAAGCTTCTGGGATGCCGTTTTAGCAATACTGACGCCGTGGTCGTTCCAGGACATGTTATTGTTGATGTTGTTGAGCCCCAAAAGCTTGACGGAAGGTGACTCGACTATTGGGTGGCTCTCCATTTCCACAGTTGGTAAGCCAACGTGAGGCTTCTTTGTCAATATTGTTGCCCGAGTTTTCTGTACGTTAAACTGTAATTTATTTACTAATCCTCACTCTACAATTGTTTTGATATCTACGTTGATCTGTGAGACACGTTGCTGCCGACGCGACGTCTCCTGGGATGCCTGGTTCCCGGTACGATATTAATGTATGTATGCAAAGCTGTAGATTGGATTGGATGTTAGTTCCAGTAGCTTGTTGATGTACAGCAGAAACAGTGTAGGGAATAGGACAGATCCCTGAGGAACACTGGCGTTTATTGAAGACACATCTGATGAACAGCCTTCGACTACAACAAACGGAGATTGGTCGTACAAAAAGCTATTCAGCCACTGATGCAGGCTGCTAGTCTGCAGCAAGCTTTACCAGAAGTCCCTCGTGCCACATTCTATCGGAGGCTTTCGATGTGTGAAGTACAACAACATGCCATTCGCCATCATTTTCAACTGTTTCTGTTCCACCAGTGAGTGACGTAAGCCAGGAGGTCCGTAGACCTATGCTTACGGAAGCCATACTGGCGATCATTTATGCATGGGATAGTCAACAAAATACTTTCTGCAAAGGAGAAAGAGGAACGGCTACCTCATCTGCTCTGCGAAGAATACTGGTCGCGACAATGACCGGTGCAGATAGAGCAGAGGTAAGAAAGAAGGAACGGGTTTCAGGAGGTCGGGCAGTGGTGGCATGTCGAATGGACACGTTTGCGTGCGTTGGACATGTGATCAGGGGACTCGAGATGGTTCAACGTCGGGTGGGCAGACTCTCTCTCACACTTCCAGGTGTGCAAGTGCTTCTGTCCTTGCGATCAGGCAGATTTTCCTAAACCTCCTATAATAAAAAAATCTTCCAACAACTACTATTTTATAGCGAAAGCGTTTACAGGGTTGTGTGGATGGAGAGAGGGCGCGGGTTTAGTTCGTAAACACCCTAATGATGAATGGAGCACACGCTGTAGCGTTTGAAGTCTTTAGGGTCAGCGCAAAGTGTCTTTCGAAGATTTCTAATCACCCCTCTATAAAAAAAAATATAAAAAGACTACTACTTTATAATTACTTTCAGAGTAAAACCTTGATTTTCTCGTGCTATACGTAAGGCCGCAGATGCTGAATTAGTTTCAAAGGTTGACGCTATCTACTCGTCGCCCGCATCGCCTCTACAATAAAACGATCCAAGGTGGCGCTGGCTGTACGTCCCGTCCGTCCGTTCAGATTGAAAGGGGAAAATTGAGTTTCCCGAAAGCGGCCAAGATGAATAGATTCCAATTACATTGATGCTCCTTTGACGGCGCATATTAGGGTCGGGTTACGTCGAATGCTACACCGGCGAAAATTGCAGTAAAAAATTGACTTCTGCCTCCCATCTGCACTGATTAATGGATGTCATATAAATAACAATAAACTAAACCAGCTGAAAATACAGTAAGTAAATTGTAGAGCTAAAGTGAGAAATCTGAAATTTTTTATTATCGTCAAACGAGATTGAGACTCAAAACTGCAACTGGATTTGTAATCAGCACTTTCAAATTATCCGAAATACGAGGTTTCGTCTTAATAGAAAGCCAAATAAAGATTTTCGATTTTTTTAGGTACACCCGCCGATCCGAGAGATCTGAAATTTTTTATCTTCGTCAAACGAGATTGAGACTCAAAACTGCACCTGGATTTGTAATCAACACCTTCAAATTATCCGAAATACGAGGTTTCGTCTTAATAGAAAGCCAAATAAAGATTATCGATTTTTTTAGGTACACCCGCCGACTCGAGAAATCTGAAACTTTTTATTTTCGTCAAACGAGATTGAGACTCAAAACTGCAACTGGATTTGTAATCAACACCTTCAAATTATCCGAAATACGAGGTTTCGTCTTAATAGAAAGCCAAATAAAGATTTTCGATTTTTTTAGGTTCACCCGCCGAGCCGAGAAATCTGAAATGTTTTATGTTCGTCAAACGAGATTGAGACTCAAAACTGGGACTCGATTTGTAATCTGCACCTTCAAATTATCCGAAATACGAGGTTTCGTCTTAATAGAAAGCCAAACAAACATTTTCAATTTTTTTAGGTACACACGCCGACCCGAGAAATCTGAAATTTTTTATTTTCGTCAAACGAGATTGAGACTCAAAACTACGACTGGATTTGTAATCAGCACCTTCAAATTATCCGAAATACGAGGTTTCGTCTTCATAGAAAGCCAAATAAAGGTTTTCTATTTTTTTAGGTACACCCGCCGACCCGAGAGATCTGAAATTTTTTATTTTCGTCAAACGAGATTGAGACTCAAAACTGCAACTGGATTTGTAATCAACACCTTCAAATTATCCGAAATACGAGGTTTCGTCTTCATAGAAAGCCAAATAAAGATTTTCGATTTTTTTAGGTACACCCGCCGACCCGAGAGATCTGGAATTTTTTATTTTCGCCAAACGAGATTGAGACTCAAAACTGCGACTGGATTTGTAATCAGCACCTTCAAATTATCCGAAATACGAGGTTTTGTCTTAATAGAAAGCCAAATAAAGATTTTCGAATTTTTTAGGTACACCCGCCGACCCGAGAGATCTGAAATTTTTTATTTTCGTCAAACGAGATTGAGACTCAAAACTGCAACTGGATTTGTAATCAACACCTTCAAATTATCCGAAATGCGAGGTTTTGTCTTAATAGAAAGCCAAATAAAAATTTTCGAATTTTTTAGGTACACCCGCCGACCCGAGAGATCTGAAATTTTTTATTCTCGTCAAACAAGATTGAGACTAAAAACTGCAACTGGATTTGTAATCAACACCTTCAAATTATCCGAAACACGAGGTTTCGTCTTCATAGAAAGCCAAATAAGATTTTCGATTTTTTTAGGTACACCCCGACCCGAGAGATCTGAAATTTTTTATTTTCGTCAAACAAGATTGAGACTCAAAACTGCAACTGGATTTGTAATCAACACCTTTAAATTTTCCGAAATACGAGGTTTCGTCTTCATAGAAAACCAAATAAGATTTTCGATTTTTTTAGGTAGGTACACCCGCCGACCCGAGAGATCTGGAATTTTTTATTTTCGTCAAACAAGATTGAGACTAAAAACTGCAACTGGATTTGTAATCAACACCTTCAAATTATCCGAAATACGAGGTTTCGTCTTAATAGAAAGCCAAATAAAGATTATCGATTTTTTTAGGTACACCCGCCGACTCGAGAAATCTGAAACTTTTTAGTTTCGTCAAACGAGACTGAGACTCAAAACTGCAACTGGATTTGTAATCAACACCTTCAAATTATCCGAAATACGAGGTTTTGTCTTAATAGAAAGCCAAATAAAGATTTTCGAATTTTTTAGGTACACCCGACGACCCGAGAAATCTAAAATGTTTTATGTTCGTTATCCGAAATACGCCAAAAAATAGTGGTTCCTTCCGTTCTCGTGATAATGCTTCGGCCACATGAATTATGTTAAAATGTTTTAATTGTCTTGTCTTATGAATTCTTAACTATGTGACAGTGTGTAAATGTTATTTTCTCTTGATGGAAGATATGTAGAATTAAGAATATTAAGGATAGTTACCCGTTCTACTCTAGTGTAGCTGACTAGATCACCACGTTCCAAGAAAGTGAGCATGCTTTCTTTGTTAAACCTCACATGTTCAAATCCTGATGAAGAAAATAAAATTTTTCGAAAGCTTGATTTAAATGAAGAGTACTCCTTCAATTGAGCCCCCTGTTTTGGTTGTGTTGACCGCATACCCAACTATTTCTAGTTGTTAGTTGTAACTGTGTCGGTCACGACTCACACCTCCTTAACTCGATTTTTTTAGGTACACCCGCCGACTCGAGAGATCTGAAATTTTTTATTTTCGCCAAACGAGATTGAGACTCAAAACTGCGACTGGATTTGTAATCAGCACCTTCAAATTATCCGAAATACGAGGTTTCGTCTTCATAGAAAGTCAAATAAAAGATTTTCGATTTTTTTAGGTACACCCGCCAGCCCGAGAAATCTGAAATTTTTTATACTCGTCAAACGGGATTGAGACTGAAAACTGCGACTGGATTTGTAATCAGCACCTTCAAGTTATCCGAAATACGAGGTTTCGTCTTCATAGAAAGCCAAATAAAGATTTTCGAATTTTTTAGGTACACCCGCCGACCCGAGAGATCTGAAATTTTTTATTTTCGTCAAACGAGATTGAGACTCAGAATTGCAACTGGATTTGTAATCAGCCCCTTCAAATTATCCGAAATACGAGGTTTTGTCTTAATAGAAAGCCAAATAAAGGTTTTTTGAATTTTTTAGGTACACCCGCCGACCAGAGAGATCTTAAATTATTTATTTTCGTCAAACGAGATCAGCACTCAAAACTGCGACAGGATTTGTAATCAGCACCTTCAAATTATCCGAAATACGAGGTTTCGTCTCAATAGAAAGCCAAATACAGATTTTCAATTTTTTTAGATACACCCACCGACCCGAGAAATCTGAAATTTTTTATTTTCGTCAAACGAGATTGAGACTCAAAACTGCGCGACACCTTCAAATTATCCAAAATACGGCGTTTCATATCAATAGAAAGCCAAATAAAGATTTTCGATTTTTTTAGGTATACCCGCATGCCCGGGAGATCTGAAATTTTTTCATTTCGTCATTACTATTTAAGCTATAGTATACTTCATCGCGCTCTACCGTATTATAAGTGATATGCTTTTATTTGTTTGTAGAGCTGAAAAGAGATTACGTTGAGAAAATATATTTTTTTCCAAGATTTCTGTTTTTTTATTGGGTCGGATACTTCTGGGACCAAACTCGTACATTCATGGAAAGGATCTCGCCTTAACATTTTTTCCTAAATTGATGATTCTAATAGAACAGGATGCGTCCAATCTAATATTTACGAGCATCCGGGCTGTCGGATAACGTCTTTTTTTCAGTGCGCACTGCCGTGTTCTTCTAGAAAGCGGCCGGTTATACTTTTTCGAACGTATAGTTAACATAAAAATAAATAACACGTCCACAAAGCGCCGAACCGACTTCCTACACGAATAGTTGATAACCCTACGACACACGTGTTTCAAGCGGTTTCTGTTTCGGATACAAAAATAACAAGTTCCATACGATTATCTCCAAGATGAGAGTACATTTTAGCAAAGTTGAAGCCACACAGAAAAACATGCTGTTGCGTATTTGGATGCTTTTCCCTTGTTTCAAATTTATTTACACTTGTTTCAAATTCATCCGTGTTATTTAGACAATTTACTCCTCAGGTTCGAAGCAACTGAGGCGTTTCTCGGAAGAGCCTCATAAGTAATTTTTGCCAAAATTTAGATAATGGCATCATCGTATTTCTAACATCCATATACATGGATAGAAATAATTATTTCTCGAAAAAACGTTATAGGTTCCATACTATTTACAGAGGAAAATTGACTTGTTCTAAAAACACCGTAAGTCCATATGATAGGTTGCCTGTAATGTGTCATGCTGTATGACAACTTGATAACAATACAGCATCTGACCCTGCCGGTAACTTTGTCAACGACAACGAGGTGGACAACGATGATAATAATATTATAGTAGTGTAGTGGTTGCGAAGACTGAGTGGCTATATCGGGTTTTCTGGTTAGCCAGAGTTGATTGCTTCAGTTAGTTGGTTTTTGTATTAGGGATAGTTGTTCACTATCTCTCTTTCTTTGCTTTTTGTATCGGAATTTATTTTATTTTCATGCTGTTTGTATTAACGACACTAATTTGTTAACCTTTTCCCTGCTGGGGAGTTTTTTCATTTTCCCAAATATGTTAGTTTTGGATTAATGACGTTTTTCCGATAAACGCCTCAATTGTAGGTAGAGTCTGGTCTAGACCTGTGGTCTAGACGCTACGTTTTCCACAACGAGCATAGTTTTATCCATGAACTGCGCAGACAAGTCGGTGCGTGTAGACATTGGCTCCATCTTTCGATACATTTTGTTCGCTAATTTAACGAGAACAACACCTTCGACAATTTCCTGGGAGTTTTTGACGAGTTTATCGCGTTATATGTTATATGGAAGTTTCCAACGAATTTGGCGTAACAAATTCAACAAATATAGTAACAGACACAAAAAAGCAGGCTTAGTTTTTGGTTGAAAAGTTCACAGAAAATGACCGTAGATTGTAATTAATTTTCAATCTGCGGTCATTTGAAGACAAAAGTGGATAAAGGTGTCATGTCACAAAATAATATAATAATAATGACGTTTTTCCGATAAACGCCTCAATTGTAGGTAGAGTCTGGTCTAGACCTGTGGTCTAGACGCTACGTTTTCCACAACGAGCATAGTTTTATCCATGAACTGCGCAGACAAGTCGGTGCGTGTAGACATTGGCTCCATCTTTCGATACATTTTGTTCGCTAATTTAACGAGAACAACACCTTCGACAATTTCCTGGGAGTTTTTGACGAGTTTATCGCGTTATATGTTATATGGAAGTTTCCAACGAATTTGGCGTAACAAATTCAACAAATATAGTAACAGACACAAAAAAGCAGGCTTAGTTTTTGGTTGAAAAGTTCACAGAAAATGACCGTAGATTGTAATTAATTTTCAATCTGCGGTCATTTGAAGACAAAAGTGGATAAAGGTGTCATGTCACAAAATAATTATTCTGAGAAAAATCGATTTAAATTTTTTCGATTGGAACTTTTTTATGCACCATATTTGGGGCATATAGTTCAAATATTTTTAAAGCATAGTTATGTATTTTCTTCGTCAGTTTTTTAATTTGGAGAAACTTTTATATTTCACGGGAAAATGGACATGAATGTACATGACACCTTTATACATTACTGTATTAAAAGGATATGGAAAAAGAGCTACGTACACAAACATTGGTATTTTTTATTGCAAAAGCAACACAAAACTTGAAACTATTCTAAGCCGATTGAAAATTATTAAATTTTAATGGAGTGTTTACGTTAAAAGAACAATAATAAATCTCGTCGATTTGGGACTTGACTGTACAATATCTAAAAGCCATATTTGTGCTACTTCGTTTTGTTGTACTTTTTAAACGATTAAATAGTTTTGCAAATCTTTAGGTTCATCACGTAATTCACGCAGTAATCTAACGTGGGTAAAGTGTAGTATTCTTAAGGAGCCATTTCCTCGACCACCTTGAATGCCTGATACTTTTTAAACAGTCCACTGGCTTCCACTTCTTTACAAGACAACACGCAAACATTGACCAGAGTAGAACTTCCTCTACGATCGATGTCAACAAGACTGCGTAAAAGTGAATACAAAATGGCACCATGCGGATGCTCTATTTTTGCAACATTTTCATTCATGTTTTAAACTGCACAGACAAAACGTGGTGGAAAACGTAGCATTTAGACCAGCCAAGATATAATAAATTCAAAATATGTTATACTCGTTCTAATGATATGTACTATCATTCCAATACTAACAATAAAAGCATTTTTTTGCTTTTAATTTACACCTTAGGTTTTGTTTAAGCAAAGCATATGATTTGTTTGATGCACCTAATAATGCTTACTGTAGCTATTCTTTTTTTTCAGTAGTAAGGGGGTTAGTGTTCAGTTACTCTAATGGTTACCATTCCGCCTGTTGTGCACCCCCGGTCAAAGAGATCACACGGAGTCCCCGAGTTCTTTGGACTATGCTCTCCTGTCTTTCGTCGCACGTCCTGCATAAAAGATCTTCCACATCGATCCCTATCTTTTGCAGGTTAGAGCACTGAACGTCCAAAGGGTCAGTTTTAAATCCAACCACCGTTCGTAGTACCTTCCTGCTCAATCTGAAAGCGTCTACGGTGTTAGAACACAAAAAGGTTCCCTCAGCATCCTCTTAGACTGAACAATAGCAATTCTAAGCTATTGTCGAACCTACCAGACCTCCTGACGAAAGTCAGTATGTCCGACCATCTCACTGAATATAGTGACTCCTACCCGAACTCCGTCGTGCCGAATACCTGAACCCCAAGGTTGTGCTATACATAGCACATCTAACCAGGCTTTCTCCTTCTAAGCCTAGTCGTCAGGAGCTGCAGATCCCTATCCTAGTTATGTCGGCTACACACGTTCCGGCAGGCCTGTCAGTTCAAACTGAACAGTCCGCCTGAAGACCGGTCGCCTGATGGACTGACGACCCTCCACACGTTCAGGCAGGCCTGTCAGTTCGAACTGAACAGTCCGCCGCTAAAGACCAGTCGCCTCTGATTGGCTGACGACCCTCCACACGTTCAGGCGAATCTGAAATATATCAGTTACTACGTTTCCACGGGCTTTTAAAACGTTTTGAGTTTTGAAATCAGTCGTCCAAATGCAAAACCCGACAAGTCCACGGTAACAAATTTTACAGAAATAAAAAAAACAGATCAGAGTCTTATTATGAGTGAAAATAATACTAAATCGAGAGTATGATAATATACTGTAACATCCTGTATATTACATTGCTTATTTGGATTTCTTATTGGATTTGTTAATGTTCTTTCACAATGATTAGGTTAGATTTTTTTTGATGTGTAAACGTCATCGAATCATCTGGAATTTTCTAGACTGACAGATCGGCATTCTCGAATGCCATCTGGGTGTCTCGAATCTTCCAGATGGTTCGATGAAGTATATAAGGTACCACGAGTAGCGTGGCAGGAGTCAGTTGAGTTGAGACCTAGTTGAGATAAGGTTAAGAGATTTTGTATCGAGTTGTGAAGTAAAACGGTGAAAGCTACGTCGAGTTTGATTCCCTGGGTGAAGAAAAAGAGGCCGTCGTGACAATTGGTGCCAGAAGTGTGGGATTATCCATCGAATCAAGCCAGGAAAAGGAAAGAAGAAGTGAGTACAGTGTCCATTAATGCCAGTAACCAGAGCTATGGCATCCGAAATGAATGCATTGATGACTATGCTACAAGAAATGGGAAACAGATTAGAACAGAGTGCAGCGGAACGAGAGCTAGCTTAGAACGAAGTGCAGCCGAAACAAGGGCAGAAATGAGAACCAGCTTAGACAACCAGGCAGTGAACCTAGAAGAGAAGCTAAAGCTCCACCAAGACGAGGCAGTCGCAGGTTTGAAGAGTGGGCAGGAGCTGGTAATGACTCTGTTGGACGAGCAGAAGCGCCATCAAGACGAGGCAGTCGCAGACTTGAAGAGTGGACAGGAACTGGTGATGACTCGGTTGGAGGAGCAGAGGCAAGCCGTAAGTCAGGCGTTAGAAAATCAAGATCAGCGTATTAGTGCTATAGAGACATCGCAAAAGATCGTTGAGGAACAGCTGCAGCAAGTGAAGGATCAAGTGAAGGAAATCGTGAGAGACGAAGTGCGAGAACTTAGTGGAGGTGAGCGTGAACAACTACAGCAGGTGAAAGATCAGGTCAAGGAAATGATCAGAGAGGAGCTGCGAGAACTTAGTGCAGGTGAGCGTAGTTTAACAGCTGCAGCACCCGCTTTTCCTGATAGGCACAGTGGCGTAGTAGCAAAGCCCTATCCGTACAACGGCAGAACGTCCTGGGACATTTATTATATGCAATTTGAAAATATCGCTCGTATGAATAACTGGTCAAATGAAGAAAAAGCTTGTGTGCTTACATCCATGCTAAGAGACTCTGCCGCAGCTATTTTGGAAAATCTCTGCTCATCAGATCTACGTGACTATGATAAGATAACATCTGCACTAAGGTTACGCTTTGGAGATGCGCACTTAACAGAGCTGCTACATGGTCAACTGCACAACCGGACACAGCAAGCCAAGGAGGATCTGACCACGTTTGCATATGAAGTCCAAAGCTTAGCGAAACGGGCATTCGTCAACAGCCCCGTCGAAACACAGGAATACGTTGCTGCTCGTCAGTTTGTCGAAGGCATTGCGGACCTAGACGTTCAGCGAATCGTAAGACTATCCAGTCCCAGAACTTTACAAGACGCTTTGGTCAAGGCTCTAGAAATTGAAGCTGCCACGAAAGCCACGCGAATGACACGGAGGGTGCGATCTGTAGAACAAGATGATGAAGCAGAGGTCAGGGCAACAGCGTTCGTTCCAAGAAGAAGAGGTGGTACCTTTCAACGAAACCCAGCTCGCACAAATTTAGAAGGACCTGAGAAGTTTACGTGCTGGAGATGTGGGCAGAAGGGGCACCTTAGAGTAGGCTGTCGCATGCAGGTGTCAGAAAAGTCAAGAGAGGCTAGTACTAATACGGAGAATGAGTCGGAAAACTAAAGCCGGCCAGTTTTAGGGGGCAAAAACTGGCTGGCCATCATGACGAAAGCCCCGTGGTCATCGAAACTGAGGTTAATAAAATTGAGAAGAGTCCAGTAGTTGAAGGTTACATAGAAAATATACCATGCAAGATGTTAGTTGATACCGGAGCAAATGTGACTATAATAAGTCCTAACATATACCAAGAAATTCGAAGGAAGTCGCCAAGCAGAACCACGCAAACGGATAGAATGTTGTTGAGAACCGCTAATGGAGACCGTATTCCAGTACTGGGTGTTGAAGAATTAGAGATTCGCATTGGCAGTTTTGGTAAGAAGCATCCCATTTTAGTAGCTTCAGTCACAAATGATTGCATCCTTGGTGCTGAGTTTCTGCAGAGTTCTGGCTGCGTAATAAACTTCACTGGTAATACCTTAAGCATTGGGGATTCAGAAGAGATTTCATTTTTCTGCCGAACTGTTCAGCTAGAGAAAATGAACGTTGTGTCACCAAGGAATTTTACAATACCTCCACAAAAAGAGATTGTTATACCTATATATGCACAGAAGGGACTTGAACACAACCTTACCCCATGCATTTTTGAACCAGAGCCTACGCTAGGTTGGAACAAACCTATTTTATTAGCCAGAACAATAACGGATTCTTCAAATTTGTTAATAAGGGCCGTAAATGTATCCAGGAATTCAATACAAATCAAGAAAGGTACGCCACTGGGTAGGCTAGAACCAGTAGCATGGATCCGAAGGTTGGATGGCATGGAAGAAGAGGATGACGATGACTTAACTGAGATCTCAGATAGTCTTCGAGATTTGTATGATAGAAGCTGTGAGAATTTGCGACCCGAGCAGCGGCGGAAGGTCCTGAAGCTACTAAGAGAATTTAATTCGATTTTCGCTAAAAATAATGATGACCTAGGGCGAACCCATCTGGTACGTCATAAAATTAATGTAGGAGATGCCCAGCCAGTCAAGCAGCCCCCAAGAAGAACTCCATTATCTAGGATTGATGAAGTACAGAATATGGTAAACGATATGCAGAAACGAGGAGTGATCGAGCCATCATCTAGCCCTTGGGCCTCCCCGATAGTCCTTGTTAGGAAGAAGGACGGATCAACGAGGTTTTGTGTGGATTACAGGCGGCTCAACGATTTGACAAAAAAGGATTCATACCCTTTACCAAGAATTGACGACACTTTGGATGCAGTTGGAAATTCTTCATGGTTCTCCACCTTGGACCTGCAAAGTGGGTACTGGCAGGTTGAAATGGATGAAAAAGATAAAGAGAAAACGGCATTTACATCGTGTGCTGGGCTATGGCAGTTTACAGTAATGCCTTTCGGTCTATGCAATGCACCCAGTACCTTCGAAAGACTAATGGATGTTGTACTACAAGGTTTATCTTGGAAAACAGCACTGATATATCTCGATGACGTCATTCTGTTTGGAAAGGATTTTGAAGAAGAGCTACTCCGACTAAGACAAGTTTTCCAGCGGCTTAAGGAAGCGAACTTGAAGCTAAACCCTAAGAAATGCCATCTTTTCAAAAGGGAAGTAAAATACCTCGGACATCTGTTAACCAAAGACGAAATCCGGACGGATCCAGAGAAGGTGCAGGCTGCGAAGGAATGGAAAGTACCGTCCAACACTCATGAGGTGCGAAGCTTTCTGGGACTGTGCAGTTATTATCGCAGATTTGTGAAAGATTTCTCTACCATCGCCAAACCATTATTTGCCTTAACTGAAAATGGTAATAAGTTTTATTGGGACTCCATCTGCCAAGAAGCCTTCGACGCATTGAAAACAGCTTTGACCTCATCACCGATACTAGCTCATCCTACAAGGGAAGGAACTTTCTACTTGGACACAGATGCTAGCCAATATGCTGTTGGAGCTGTCTTATCTCAAGAACAAGATGGCATCGAAAAGGTAATTAGATACTACAGTAAAACTTTGCACAAAGCGCAGAAAAACTGGTGTGTGACACGAAAAGAGTTGTACAGTGTGGTGAAAGGGATCGGAAATTTCCACCACTTATTGTACGGAAGAAGATTTGTCGTGAGAACCGATCATTCAGCTTTGCAGTGGTTAATGAAGTTCAAGAATCCAGAAGACCAGCTTGCTCGATGGATTGAATACCTCCAAAGCTATGACTTTGAAATTCGTCATCGTCCAGGAAAGCAACACGGAAATGCCGATTCTATGTCACGCAGAGAATCGCCATAGACATTTTGGGTCCTTTGCCGGAAACCAGCCTTGGGAACAAGTATCTGCTGGTTGTAATGGATTATTTCTCTAAATGGCCAGAAGCAATTCCTGTGCCCAATCAAGAAGCAGGCACAGTGGCACAGGCTCTTTTAGAACACGTGGTGTCCAGATTCGGAGTTCCTAATGAACTACATTCAGACCAGGGACGAAGCTTTGAATCGGAAGTCTTCATACAGCTGATGAGAAAACTTGGAATTCGGAAGACTAGGACAACTGCTCTTCATCCGCAGTCCGACGGTATGATGGAACGCTTCAACAAGACAATCCTGGATTACCTATCAAAATTCGTTAACGAACATCAGTCTGATTGGGATACGAAGATTCCTCTGGGAATGTTGGCCTACAGATCAGCGGTGAACGAGTCAACTCGGTTGAGCCCAGCGAAGATAATTTTTGGTCGAGAACTGCGGCTGCCTCTGGACTTAGCTCTTGGTCCACCCCCAGAAACGGAACGCCGTCTTCCATGCGAATGGGTGAGCGAGCTTCAGGAAACGCTCTGGGATATCCATGAGTCTGCTAGAGGAAACATCCAGTCTGCCAGCGACAGAATGAAAGCCAGATACGATCTGAAAGCAAATAGCCCAAAGTTCGTCGAAGGTGATCTGGTATGGTTCTACAATCCACGACGGAGAAGGGGTAGATGTCCGAAGCTACAACGCCATTGGGAGGGTCCCTACGTGGTGACGAAGCGCCTCAACGACGTAGCCTACAGGATACGTATGGGTAGTGGAAAACCGAAGGTCGTCCATAGCGATCGCCTGTGGCCATACAAGGATCGAAGCGAACTGTTCGTCGAGGACGCCGAACGCTAAGGGGGGAAGAGTGTAACATCCTGTATATTACATTGCTTATTTGGATTTGTTAATGTTCTTTCACAATGATTAGGTTAGATTTTTTTGATGTGTAAACGTCATCGAATCATCTGGAATTTTCTAGACTGACAGATCGGCATTCTCGAATGCCATCTGGGTGTCTCGAATCTTCTAGATGGTTCGATGAAGTATATAAGGCACCACGAGTAGCGTGGCAGGAGTCAGTTGAGTTGAGACCTAGTTGAGATAAGGTTAAGAGATTTTGTATCGAGTTGTGAAGTAAAACGGTGAAAGTTACGTCGAGTTTGATTCCCTGGGTGAAGAAAAAGAGGCCGTCGTGACAATACGATGTTTTAGGATGTTAAGTCTTAACGCCCCAAAATCTAGGACATATGGCTTTTCTAGAATCTGACTTTTAAATTTGGACACGTCGGATTTTGCATGTTAGGAACTGTGACATGTCGTGTTTTGACTGCTATTTTTGTGGAATCGGATCAAAATAAATGAAACACTTATGAATTTGGATTATTTTACTGAATATAAAGGAATCTAATCAAACACTGTGCTCAACGACAGAAACTATAAACATAAAGCTAGATATTTGAAAGGATACATTTCAAGGGTTACAAGGTTTAAACGTCAAAATCTAAATTTTCTGACAAACAAAATTCTTCAGAACTAGCATTTTCATGATTAGCTTCGATCCTCTGCATTAATGTGGACCTAGCTTCTGTTGAAGTAGGCTCTCCAAAATCACCATCCAAAGCATTTTTCAAAAAACATGGTTATTTTTTATCAATAATTTATCATAACAACGTATTTTCAGCGACTGGATAAAACAAAAACACACAACGGTCAGAATACCTCGTGTGATCGACATGTGACTTGCTCCCGTTCTCCGTATTGGCTCCTGTAGACATGTCGGTGTTTGAAACAAAACACCGCTTGGACTTGTCGGTGTTTGCACCTAAGTCTAGTTTTGTTAGCCAAATATCTCATGTCTAGTGTTGGGTTTTGTAAGCGAAAAATACAGAAAATGGTAGCGCTTCAAATAATGAACAAAATGGTATGAATATATAAAACTCTATTTTGAAAAATTTGTGACTTGTCGGGTTTTGCATTTAGACGACTGAAATACCTATTTCCATTTAGCGTGTAATTCTTCGATATCTATCAGGTGTACCTGATAGAAGAAAATATCAAATACAGAAGTTATTTGGTTTAAGACGCATATCCTAAAAATGTTTTTTAATACACAGGGTGTTGCGGGAAATTAGGATAGTGATCAACCTGATTTTTTCATATGGAACCATAACTTTTTTTTAATTTTTACAGTTTCCATCATCGATCTCTATTTAACCCTAAGACATTTTTGGGAGCGGTTGCGACGTTGCCAAGTTATAATTTATTTTCTAGTAATTTCCGGATTTGCAAGGTCGCAAGTAATACGTCCAAACTGATATATTCCTTTAGCTTTTCTCAATAATATTATACAGCAAGTTACTTGAACATTAAATGAATATTATTTTGGATTTTACCAGTAATGTGCATCTACAGGGTGTTTTTAGCAGAATTTTAAATTACGGCAATTTGATGGTCATTTTACTTTGTTTTTTTAATGTAACACAATGTATGTTTTATTTTAAATCGAAATATCTACTATAGTCTGTCCACTGAAGAAAAGGAGTAAAAGATTATTTCAAACCCATATTTTGAGGCTTTACTCGGATAAATCGAACTTAATTTTTCTGTTTATAATAACGTCACTGCTCTCAGTATGCAGTTTTGTAGAGGGTGTGCATATAACCCTTAGCCATACAGTAAAAATTTACATATATTGTGCATGGTTACTCCGTTTGTTCGGTGGATAAGGTATAATACCCTATCTCTCCTTGTAATATTTTTTTCGTGTTTGCGACGTTGCCAAGTTATAAATTATTTTTCCAAATTTTCAAACAAATATCTCCGATTTTTATTAATAGAACACACTATATATTTTATTTAACATAGAAGTCCTCCCTAGTAATGGTCCATAGCGTGAACAAGTTTTAACCGGTGTTCCTAAAATAATAAAACGGTTTCCCTTGCACATACTATCTATTTCGAATACCAGGTCAGTAAAAGGTACAGGAACGTTTAAATATCTTCAAAACTGGCACAGCTGGAACGAGAAAATCAATACCTGCAGGTTTTTGAACATGCAGAATTCAAAATTTCTAACAGCAGCGTTGCCAGATTTACCACTTTTACCTTACACGTCACAATTTTGTTATTTTCAATAGAATCCTCTACTTATCTTTATTGCAATGAATTGCGCATATCGAATTTAGTAAAGTCTCACAATTTCAAAATTTTGTTTCTATTAATTACTGAGATACGGCAACACCGCTTTTTCAATAAACAGTACCGGAACGCTTAAATATTTCCAAAACTGCCACAGCTGGAGCGGTGAAATTCAATACTTAGGGGTTTTTGAACATACAGAATTCAAAAATGCTAACATCGGCTTTATCACATTTTCCAATTTTACCTTTCACGTCATTACTTTGAATGAAATGCCCTATTTATGGAGTCTAACGTAAAAGTGGTAAATCTGACAACACAGATGTTAGCATTTTTGAATTTTGCTGTAAAAAACTCTCCCATATTGATGTTTTTCGTTTCAGCGGTGGCAGTTTTGGCAGTTATCTCAGTAATCAATAGAAACAAAATTTTGAAGTTATGAGATCTTACTGAATTCGACATGCGCAATTCATTGCAATAAAAATAAGTAAAGGATTCTATTTAAAATAGAATAAATTATGACGTGTAACGTAAAAGTGGTAAATCTGGCAACGCTGCTGTTAGAATTTTTTAATTCTGCATGATCGAAAACCTGCAGATATAGATTTTCTCGTTCCAGCTGTGAAAGTTTTGGCGATATTTAAGCGTTCGTGTACCTTTTACTGACCTGGTATTCGAAATAGGTAGTATGTGCAAGGAAAACGGTTTTATTATTTTAGGAACACCAGTTAAAACTTGTTCACGCCGTAAACCATTACTAGGGAGTACATCTATGTTAAATAAAATATACAGTGTGTTCTATTAATAAAAATCATAGATATTTGTTTGAAAATTTGGAAAAATAATGTATAACTTGGCAACGTCGCAAACGCGAAAAAAAAATTACATGGCGAGATAGGGTATTAGTAGATATTTCGATTTAAAATAAAACATACAGACTGTTACATTTAAAAAAACAAAGTAAAATGACCTTCAAATTGCCTTAATTTAAAATTCTGCCAAAAACACCCACATTGCTGAAAAAATCCAAAATAATATTCAATTAATATTCAAGTAACGCGCTATATAATATTATTGAGAACAGTTCAAGAAATATATCAGTTTGGACGTATTACTTGTGACCTTGCAAATCCGGAAAGTATTAGAAAATAAATTATAACTTGGCAACGTCGTAACCGATCCCGACAATATTTTAGGGTTAAAGAGAGATGATGGAAACTAGAAAAATTTAAAAAAAAAGTTATGGTTTCATATAAAAAAATCAATTCTATCACTACCCTACTTTCCTGCAACACCTTGTATATTTCAAAATATTTTTTGGATGTGCGTCTTAACCAAATAACTTTTGTATTTGATATTTTCTTCTATTAGGTACATCTTGCGAGATATCGAAGAATTACTCACTATATAGTGGAAACATCAATTGGATACGTTTTCAAAACGTTTCCTGTTCAAGGTCGATACGCTATTTTGTGGGATCGTATCGAGATCCAAATGTCATGGAAACACCAGCTGTCACTTTCGTTTTGTAATGGACCAATCGTAATGCGCCAGACCGGACGGATGGACGAACGAACATATTTGTGATTCTTCTCTGGCCGCCTGAACAGTCTTAACTGACAGGTCGACCGGAACATACACACGCTCAGGCGACCGGACGTCAGGCCGGACGGATGGACGAACATATTTTTTATTCTTCTCCGGCCGCCTGAACAGACTTAACTGACAGGTCGTCCGGAACATAAACACGCTCAGGCGGTCTGTTCGGTTTGAACTGACAGGCCTGCCGGATCGTGTGTAGCCGGCATTAGACACATCAAAGTGGGGGAACCCAACTCCTTGTGGCATCTCTGAAGGGCGTTGTTAAACTATAGCTTGTTATTTTCTAATACATCTTCATACTTACCAAATACATTTCCATCCAGTTTTAATGGCTTACCTGTAACAAAAAAAAAGTTTAAAAAAACACGCATATTTTTCAATACTGTTTTGTTGAAAAGCTCAACTGAAAAATACTCTTACAATTTTTTGAACATTCCAAACGCAGATTTTGGGACACCCTGTACATGGATATCACTTTGAAATGCAAACGTAGAAAATGATATTCAAATAGAGACATATTAAAGCTTCATCATCGATCATCAGAATCATAATAAGGGTAGTTAAATTCTTATAAATGTAAGTCAATTTATACTTATTACACAATCGGAAGTTAAACAGCCAAACATACCATAATAACATATCAAACATAATCACTGTTATCTGTTCACGGGTTGATTCAGCTGAATATTTGTTTCTGATGGTCATAATCTGAGTCAAAGAATTGCAAAACTCTGGTTTATAAATAGAAATAACAAGCGAACAGCGTAGGGAAAGGGATGTATGATAGAAAGGGGGATATTATGAAGATATACAGGGTTATTCACGTTATTCGACACGGAGCATTATGGCTAAAGTATTTGATAAAAAAGAAAATAATAATTTCGGATGGATAGAGACCCATAAAGGCTACATTTTAAAAATATTTTCATGTTATACAGGGTGTCCCAAAAACACGAAATGTATCAAAGTTATGTTTTTTTTAAATGGAACACCCCGTATATTATTGCATATTCAGATTCCTGGGTGAATTCTAGTGAGACTTTATGTATCATACATGGTACCTAAAGCGAGCCGTTTAAGTGTAAATCACCATTTTCGGTATAAGTAGATATCAGGAAAAAATTGAATATCGCAGAGATTATAAAATATGGAAGGCTGCGACTTTGCTGTATTACTAAGCATAAAATGCGACAGCGTTGATGAGACTGTCAAATTTAAATTACGTTTATGCTTGGAGAAATCGGTCGATTAATTGAGGAAACTTCGATCAGCGATAACATGATTTTTTCAAATAGGAATGCCTAATTTTTTTTATATGGTTAAACGCAGAATTTGATACCCTTTCCAATGATATAAGATTGTGAATATCAGTCTCTGGTAGTTTTCATTTAATTTTAAATTTTCAAACAAATCGGCGATTTTCAATTTTCCTACCTATAAGCAACGTAGCAGGCCATGACATATAAACAAAAACCTGTTCAGGTAGAAGAAAACAGCTAACTTAGCTGTAAAATATACACTAGCTAGACTAAAGGGACAAGATTATAAAAATTCCTTACAACAAATCAACTCTCCCTGAAACAACTGCGATTACATCTCTAAGGTCAAAGAGAAGCTGGAGAATGGCAGTAATAGATACTTTTTACAGTCTACTGGCTACCGCAATTTACTAAGGTTAAAAATTTCCAGGACAATTAAAAACCCTGATATGAAACAAAAAGAACCAGCACGCAACTATCAATCATATGTAATGGTGTAAAAAAGTACTAATTTGCGTCGAAGTTGATGCTCTGACTGGAGCCCTTCTATTTTTCAATACCTATTAGCAATATTGCAAAAAAGGAGTACTTACAAATCAGATTTAAATTTTCTGCCATTTATGTTTTATAATTTGAACAAATTTTAATTCATTCTTCATTTTCTGCGATCTTGCTAATAGGTACTGAAGAATTTTCAGAACTCCAGTCAGAGGTACCTTTGACTTGAGTTTTGACAGAATCGCATACTTTTTTATAGCATTAAATGTGAAATTTTATTATGAAAATAATAAACTGCTTACAACATTCTTTAGTAGTTTTTATTTTATTTCATAATTTTTAATGGTTTTGGAAATTGCCAATCTCTAGTACATTGCAGTAGCTAGTAGTCCGTGAAAAAAAGCCATTTCGGTCATACTCCAGCTTCTCTTTGACCAAAGATATGTTACCGCCGTTGTTTCTGGTTAGACTTTGTTTGTTGTGAGCAATTTTTATAATCTTGTCCCTTTAGTCTAGGTCGTGTATATTTTTCAGCTAAGTTAGTTGTTTTCTTCTACCTGAACAGGTTTTTGTTTATATTTCATGGCCTACTACGTTGCTTACAGGTACGAAAATTGAAAAACGCCGATTTGTTTGAAAATTTAAAATTAAATGAAAACTACCAGAGATTGATGTTCACAACCTTACATCGTTAGAAAGGTTATCAAATTCTACGTTTAGCCGTATAAAAAAAATTATGTAATTATATGTAAAATTATGCATTCCTATTTGAAAAAACAAGTTATCGCTGGTCGAAGTTTCCTTAATTAATCGACCAATTTCTCCAAGCATAAACGTAATTTAAATTTGACAGTCTCATCATAGCTGACGCATTTTATGCTTAGTAATATCAAAGTTTACGGAATACATATAAGTTGGATCACTCCGCAAAAATATCAAAACGGCCTGCCCCTTGCTCCGTCTCCGCGGTAAACCGGTAGCAGTGTACCGACGTCAGCCGGGAGATACGGGGCGGCGCAAAGTAGTGGTTGAACGTGTTTAACGCGAAGTGTATACAGTGTCTCAAAAATATCGGTTTTTGTTATATCGGATTTGTTTGCAGGAAATGGATAATATTTTCAGAAGTTTGATTTTATCAATTAAATTTATTAACGGATGGAAAATGACAATCAGATCCATCCTTATTTTGTTGTAAACCTTGAAATATAAAGGATATAAATACATGTTTCACGACGATTAAGACAAGCAATATGTCAGAACTGGGCAGTAGTAGAGAATTATATACCCAATGAGACATTTGTTTTTGGTCACGTGACATCCGATTCAAAACTATTAATGGAACACCCTGTATATTTGTCCCTTTCTGTGTTCCACCCGATAAAATAATTCCAACAAACTAACACACGTCTAAAGTGATTAATTCGAGGCCTACAGGCCTACAGGTACTTGAAGGATTGTATCACTCTACAAGCGTATAGTGAGACAAAATATTCATTCGGTGGTCTTACCATACCACCCAGAGACATTCTGAATATTTTAGAGCTCGGAAATATTTTTATTGATAACTTTAACAATTTAGTTCCTACAGTAGCAATTGGAATGACTCTGAAAAGCACAATGTCAATAATAATTTATTCACATCCATGTAAAGCATTTACAAATGATTATCTTTTAAAATTGTACATACGAGTTCGTATATACTATACCATAAATTTTATAAGTTGTGTTCTCAAAAATAAGCCAAATAAACAAAACATTAAGGTAAAAATACTACAGCACCTTTGAACCACTTTTTACTTATCTACGAAACAGCTACGATATGTGAAATCATTTGAGATTCATTAGTAATAGTTTTACTAGGTTTTATTTTTGATATCCATTTATGTAACCTAGTATGTACTAACAAACGTTACATTTGTATTTGTATCTCTAAATCAGCTGTCAATACATAGTCTTTCAATGACCCTCGTATATACGTAAATCCCAGGCGTTAGCAAGTCCCCGCTAAAAGACCCTCGTGGGCAAAAACCAGCGCAAAAACTAACTGGCGCGTGCGGCCGCGGCATCGCTTTGATGTGAGATCTTCAAAGTGCCGACGGAGAGTGATCCAACTTATATTTATTCTGTAAACTTTGGTAATATGGCAAAGTCACAGCCTTCCATATTTTATAATCTCTACGATATTCAATTTTTTCCTGATATCTACTTATACCGAAAATGGTGATTTACACCTAAACGGTTCGCCTTAGGTCCCATGTATGATACATAAAGTCACACTAGAATTCACCGAGGAATCTGAATATGCAATAATATACGGGGTGTTTCATTTAAAAAAAAAAACATAACTTTGATACATTTCGTGTTTTTGGGACACCCTGTATAACATGAAAATATATTTAGAATGTAGCCTTTAAGGGTCTCTATCCATCCGAAATTATTATTTTCTTTTTTATCAAATACTTTAGTCATAATTCTCCGTGTCGAAGAACGTGAATAACCCTCTATACAGAGATCCGAGATCCAAACATCAAAGCTATAAATTATTTCAGACTATATTGTGAAAATTTATCTAATATGATAATACAGCTGGAGCAAATATAATTTGGTAGGCCCTATATCCATAATGTGTAAACATCTTGCTGATCCTGTGATAAATGTTATATTTTGGTATGAGTCTTCAAGGCACCTCCAATGTGGAAGATAAAAATTAAAAATTACATAACCAAAAAGACACATCAAAATCAGCCCTAAGCGAAAACATTTGAAAGCCATTACCAAATTTAGCACAAAATCTTTCAATACAAGGTTTCGGAGAGAGAACACTTTTTTCACCCGTTAAATACATTCTGACAGAAAAGAGCTAATTTTGGAATTTCCCAAAAAATTAACAGAAGCAACTGTCAACTTGAAATTATTCTATCGAATTAGACATAAACTGGACTCTTGTTTCCAGCCTCCTTGATATCCATGACAGGCTTGATTGTGTGAAAAACAACGGCTCAACAAACAATCAGCTGTCTTACTCAAGGTCTGGGGATGCTTTGCGCTGATCCCTTTGCCCATTGATATTTTGGGTTAGAGAGAGATAGATTTCAACAGCGGCGGCACGGCAAGGTCATAGATATCTACATAGAATATGAGTATAGAGATTAATAATATAGATCACAGCGCAAATCTAGAACTTTATTATGGCAGGTAAACGTTAAGGACAACATAAACTTTATGTTATCTTTAATGTTTATTTCCTTTTACACCGCATAGGTTGAGTATTATTTCGTAATGCTGCCCTGTTGTACACTTTTTCCTACTCCGCCCCTATCAGGGCAAATGACACTATCCCAAAATGGCGTCGCTGACGACAGATATTTGCAACACGTCATCACAAAGGAACCGACCGTGAGTAAGACAGCAGACTGTTTGTTGAGTCGTCACAGTGGTACAAAGCAACGACCACACTATACGTTTTAGAAATTAGATAGTCACAAATGATGATGATCGGTTTAACGCAGATACGACACTACTTTGCATAAACATTAACGTGAAGATATAAGTGAAAGTAGTCTATAAAAAATACGTTAAAGTTCCGTACACCAATTACCGATTCAATTTTCCGAAATGGTACACACCAAAAAAGGACGCGTTAACGTCGAAGCATTTAACAGTGTCACAGCCTGTTATCGCATTGTTATAAATGGCATAATTACGTTTTCTAAATGCTCGGTTTAGTACGGACTAGGTACCAGTGGCGGCGAGTGTGATTTTCACGGGTACGTTCTGAAATAAGAATGTCTCAAAAAATATTCTAGTAAAAAATTAATATTGGACATATCCAATGACGATCAAAAAATATTAGACATTTTTATTGACAGCGCAAGCATACTGAAAAAATAAACACGGAACTTTGACCAATTTATTTAATTGTGTGTGTTTACGGCAACAGATTTCTGCATTTTTTTGTTCATAATTTTTTGTGCTGGTTGAGTGATATTTTGTGAATAATTATAGATAACGTATGTTGCAAAAATTTTCACAACTCTTTTCAAAACTCGGGAGGTAGTTTCGTTGGGAACAATTCAGAAATCGTTACCATGGTAACCAGTCAACTTCTAAACGTAACAATAAAACCATTTTGGTTATGATATAAGTTGTCAAAATGTCGTAAAAATTAGATATTCGGAAGAGTATTTACAGTCTAGTTGGAAAAAAAATAAATAGTTCGCATATATCAAGATCAAAATATTTCTGTTGCCTCAATTTATCGAGCGACCCGTGAATGCGAAGAAGGTATTCCTTGTATAAATTTGCCCAAAAGTGGACGTCCAAGAGCGTTGAAAGCTGCTACAGATCAAATAATGGTCAACAGAAGTGAACATCGAGTTGCAACTTCAACACGAAAACTTGGACGCATTTTTCACGTCAATGCTAGCACAATCTGTAGAAAAATTAAGAGAAATAACTTAAAATTCCGAAAAAGAAGAAAATGTCCAAAGAATTCCCCAAATTAGTTCCTCAATGCTGTCGCAATTTACGTCGTATTCATTTTGCTGGCAACATAAAAATAAGTCTTGACGATGAAAAGTATTTCACATTTTCGAACTAGAAAATCAAATCAAAGGTAATGATGGTTTTTATACAAGAGACTTTGAAGCCTGTCCAGATAATGTAAAATATGAACGAAAAGAAAAGTTTGAAAACAAAGTGTTAGTGTGGTGCGCTATATCAGACAACGGTATTTCACAGCCGTACGTTGGACGAGTTAGGGCCAAAGCGGTTACCGCAGAAGATATTTGCCTAAACTACTAAATTTTATGAATACCCACCACGCTAATGACGATATAATGTGGCTAGATCTGCCTTCAGGTCATTATGCTTTGCGTACGAGAAACTAGCTAGATCAACACGGAATACCTTTGTACCACGAAACGACAACCCTCCCAATCTTCCTCAAGCAAGACCTATCGAAACTTTTTGGGCTCAACTGAGTGCCAAAGTTTTAACAATGGCTGGGAAACTCAAAGCGAACAGCAGTTGAGAAGAATAATGCTAAAGATCAGAGAAATTGATTTAGAATCTGTCTAAAGCCTAATGAGGAACATTAAGAGGAAATTGCGAGCCGTGGAAGATCATGGCCCATTATAGCAGTACTTTAATATAATTTTTATATTAAGAAATATTGTTATTTTTTGTAGTTCTTGTTACAGTTCAAATATATTATTGTGAGATATTTTTTTAATTTTTTGAAAAACTCTCAATACTTTTTTGCAACATACGTTAATTTCTATATAAAACAATATTGGCAATGTGTTATGTGTGATTTAGATAGTTTCAAAAATATTAATAATCATTGAAATTGGGTCTGTCTCTGTTCTGCAACTCCCAGACACCATCCGCCTCTGGTAGGTACGCTACTATCCGTCTTTCTGTTGTGTATTTACATTTAAATTTAAACTAGTCGTTAAATTAAGCAAACTGCTGTTTGGAGATTAGAACTCATTTTCTCTAGCATTAATTAGTTTATTGTTACGGTATTTTGTGTACTATGCCTTGCGTTCGGTGACAACTTCAATTGTCTTTAATGAAATTATTGCTTTTTTTATTGCCTTCTTACAGAATCTATCTAAATAACAATGAGCTATATAAGATAGTTGGTGTAATGTAATCTATTTGATATATACGAGGTTTTTATTGATTTTGTTGAATTATTTTTGGAAATTTTGGATATCTTAAAAAAAAGTCCAAACCTTTGAGCTGAACCAGATTATGTTGAAAAATAAAAGAAGGTACTCGATGCATCAGAAAATAACTATATACAATTGGCAAGATTGCATCTAGAGTGCAAAATCTCCAATGCCACTAACACTGAAGCTGAAGTTACGTTTAAGAGTTGGTCGTATACGAGTGAACGAATCGTATACGATTTCGCATGTGTAAATTGGCAACTCGTAGGTCGTATACGCTTCGGTTTCAAAGTTGCGAGAGATTTGAGTACGGCTACGAGTGAAATAGTTTTTTATTAATTCAAGATGGCTGAAAACAAGTTACCGCCTGAGGAAATCGACCAATTTATCGACCTATATTGCAATGTGAAGTGTTTATGGGACGTGAGAAGTAGGGAATATAAGGATATCAATACAAGGAAAAAGCACATTCTGCAATAGCAGATATCCTAAACATATCGGTGGAAACAGTGAAGAAAAAAATTAATAATCTACGTTCAACGTATAACCAAGAGATGAACAAAGGTGTTGCTTCTCAGGTAACAGGTGGATCGATATATTTTTGTAAATAAAATTAACAACTTTTATTTCCACACCGATAGGTGAGACGAGTATTGTGATCGCGAATCCCTGCTCCGTTAATAGCCCGTTAGTAATTTTTCTTCAATTCCCAAAATGTTCCTTGATTGTAAGGATGTTTTTACCCAAATTCGCCTTTTTCTTCTATCTCTTCACACTCTATTTCCTTTTTCACCATTAGCATTAAAATTGCTGCCGCTGCAGCACGCTTCCTTTTACTGGGCGCTATATCAACTAGACTTCAATCGCATACGATTCTGAACATTAATGTAAATGGTACTCGTACTCCTGTACGAGTACCCGTATACGATTCACTCGTAAAAGCAACTTTAGCTTAACACAGAAGGCACATACAAGCAAAGTCATCAGTTAAAAAGAGACACCTAACCCCTCATATATAATACACTCCACTACATTCGCTGCCAGGCGCAGTAAGAAAGCAGTTTGGGTGGAGCGCGTTGATGTCTTACTCAAAGCCAGTATCGTATGTTGCCAGGTTATTAGTATGCTTGTAGCCAGCTTTTGGCGTGGAAATCACAAAGCATCACCAATCTTTGGCATGGCTGAATGAAGATCGCCAAAAAAAAATATAAAAACAGCTCAGACATTTTCTACTTTTTTTGGTGGGGTGAAATTGGAGTGGTTGGGGGGTGAGGCGTTGTAAAACTCAAAAATGTGTTATTATTTATTGACCTGACCAAATTTTTTGCGAGCGGGTGGGCAATGATATTTGGTTGCAAGATCTCAGACTATAGCCCCATGCTATGGCAACAAATAAACTGATATCACCGTAATATGTGAAAACTACTGAGCCAATCAATTTGACTTCATTTTTCAATGGGCACGCAAAACTTTGACATTTCAATAAGAGCTTAATATGTTTTTTTGACGTTTCTATGTCCACATTACAAAAATCTGTATCACGCATTTCCGTCGGGTTGTCTGCTGCCTTTTTTTCCGCATAATCTCAAGAACTGCCGCACTGGTTTTGATGAATTTATACAAGTTATTTGGCTTTAAAAAGAATATGCAATTTTCTTTAACACAGTGATTCTGTACATCGACAAAGCATTACGTTTAAACAGTCATACCTGGTGATATTTTCAGTCACCATATTTTCTGCAGGTGTTCCCCTGACACTGCCATCTGATTTACATCCAACGTTTCTGTGAGTAACGTGATTGTAATCTGTTGTCACAGTAATTGTATAATGCTATTTTGCCATATTTTTATGTTATGACTGGTACGCGCATTTCAGCGATGTGTAATCTCATTATCACGAACGTAAGACGCAATTAAAATCATATATATGTACACGAGTTACATATTTATTAGGTATCATGCAGGGAAAAACATATACGTATCGTTCCAATTAAAATAATTACATTTCCGACACAGATTTCATCTATGCGAGGATATATCTCAATATAATATTACAACACTGATGCTGTAACTTCTTTCGAGAAGAAAACTTGATAATACTTTAATTTATATAACAATTGGATTGGATTGGCATAACTCAAATATTACACTCCTCAAGTAATGTCTTAGATATATTTAAATCAACCACCTGATATTGCAATCAGTAGACTAGTTCTGACAATACAATGTAATTGAAATAATCAGATACTAATCGCTAAGACAAAAATCCGAGCAAAACACTAAACATAAACAGACTAGGTACGTCTTGATACACAAGCCCAGATTTACTTTTTTTATTTTGTATCTCGCTTATTTTTCAGCTGACTGAAAACAGTTAGTTGAAAACGTAGTTTATTTCAACTTCGACTTCTGTACACAATTAAAAAAAATATCAACTCAGGTATATATTAAAGAGAAAGTCTTGGGGTTGTGGCCAAAATTCTGTATAGTAACACGGGCCACTGTATAAAGAATATTAACTGCCAAGCTTACGGCAAGGTTTATTACCATCTTCAGGGCTTTACCGTTGAGGTTTGCTCGCAAAAAACAGCAATGTGCATTGATTCACAGACTTTCAAATGCAATTCTTAAACAAAAAACGTCAAAAATTTCTCGGTCTCATGAACAACCAACACATAGGTATAGAATACGAACTAAACAACGACCTCTACATGTTTAAATCGCCCGAAAATTTACAAAATTCAAGGTTTGAGAACAGACATTTTTCGATTTAATTTCTTTTTGTTTTAGAAGGTCGTTGTTTAGTTGGTTGTTTGTGTGCCCTGTATTGTGGAAAACACGAGTTAAATTAGCCAAAAATTTTTTGTCGTATGCTGTCTTGCCGTAGTTTTTTATTTATTGCGAATACTGCGAATTCTAAGGTTTAGTTTAAAATTCAATACTGTCCCACTTTTTCAATGATCGGTATGTATCAAGGGGTTCATGATATGTTGAAGTATTATTTATAAAACATACCATATACAAGAAAAGCGACCTTTCAATTTAGTACTTTTTTGTTGCACAACCGATGGGCTTGATGACTCTGAGCCTCCAAGACTACGGGACCCTCAAAACCACGGGGCCTCCCCGCAGCTGCCGTCCCTTAGTCACGCCACTGTTTAAGGAGCCGTGTAAACGTACTAAATGATGAAACCATCTCGTAAAGTTACTACTTTCCATGATCAATCTATCGAGAACCGTCCTGTTCCAAATCTATTTGTGTCCTCAAAAAATAGTAATTACAGTGTGTGTATTAGAGCAGCTTCCCATGAGGTTAAGTGCACTCATTGCAAAAACATCTGCCGGCCACTTGACCCTATGAGAACTATGTACGCGCAAATGTATTTACGCTCGACCACTTGACTCATACAAGTCAGAATTTGAAGGGCAAATCAACAATAATGTGATTATATTTCGCGAACACCAGGAAGATGGGTCATTCGAATAATATATTCTTAATTACAATAATATAGAGGGTGGGCCAACAGTGAGTGGACGAAAGATTGTGGGCTTTCAAAAATCTGTCACTTGGTCTTGTTAGGGGACCTTGAGGGCTATAACGTTCAAATATTTTCACTTAAATTTTTACGTTTATCCAGGGCGATTCATATCATACTTTCTTAAATAGAATCCCCTGTATATTATTGCATATTTCGATTCCTTGGTTGATTCTAATGTTATGAATAAATATAATGCGACCGGATTTGAATGGAGCACTTCCAACCTATCTAAAATATGAGATGTCATCTCAATAGAAAGCTAAATAAAGATTTTCTTAGGAAAACCTGAAGATCTGAAAGATGTGAAATTTTTGTTTTTTGTCAAACGAGACTGAAACTCAAAACTGCGACCGGATTTGCAGTCAGCATCCTCAAATTATCCAAAACACGATTTTTAGGCAAACCTGAATATCTGAGAAATCTATTTTTTTATTTTCGTCAAACGAGACTGAAGCTCAAAACTGTGACCGGATTTGTAATCAGCACCCTCAAATTATCTAACAGACGAGAGAGAGATTTTCGATTTTTTTGGCAAACCTGAATTATCTGAAAGATCTGAATTTTTTTATTTTCGTCAAACGAGACTGCAAATCAAAACTGTGACAGAATTTGTAATCAGCACCTTCCAATTATCTCAAATACAAGGATTCATCTAAGTAGAAAACCAAATGAAGATTTTAGATTTTTTAAATCAATCTGTATAAAATATATATGAAAAATCTGAAATTTTCGATTTTTGTCAAACGAGACTGAAACTCAAAACTGCGACCGGATTTGTAATCAGTACCCTCAAATTATCCAAAATACGAGGTTTCATCTTAATAGAAAGCCAAATAAAGAGTTTCGATTTTTTAGGCATACCTGAAGATCTGAAAAATCTGAAATTTTTGATTTTCGTCATATGAGACAGAAACTAAAATCTGCGACTGGATTTGTAATTAGCAACCTCAAATAATCCAAAACACGTGGTTTCATCTCAATAGAAAGCTAAATAAAGAATTTCGACTTTTTAGGCAAACCTGAAGATCTGAAAGATCTGAAATTTTTGATTTTCGTTAAACGAGACAAAAACTAAAAACTGCAACTGGTTTTGTAATTAGCACCCTCAAATTATCCAAAACACGTGGTTTCATCTCAATAGAAAGCTAAATAAAGATTCTCGATTTTTTAGACAAACCTGGGGATCAGGAATATCTGAAATTTTTTATTTTCGTCAAACGAAGCTGAAACTCAAAACTGCGACCGGATTTGTAATCAATACCCGCAAATTATCCAAAACACGAGGTTTCGTCTTAATAGAAAGCTAAATAAAGAATTTCGATTTTTTAGGCAAGCCTGATCTGAAATATCCGATTTTTTTTATTTTCGTCAAACGAGACTCAAACTCAAAACGGCGACCAGATTTGTAATCAGCACCCTCAAAATATCCAAAACACGAGGTTTCATCTTAATAGAAAGATAAATAAAGATTTTCTATTTTTTAGGCAAACCTGAAGATCTGAAATATCTGAAATTTTTGAATTTCGTCAAACGAAGCTGAAACTCAAAACTGCGACCGGATTTGTAATCAATACCCGCAAATTATCCAAAACACGAGGATTCGTCTTAATAGAAAGCTAAATAAAGATTTTCGATTTTTTAGGCAAACCTGAAGGTCTGATAGATCTGAAATTTTTGATTTTCGTCAAACGGGACAGACACTAACAACTGCGACCGGATTTGTAATCAACACCCTCAAATTATCCAAAACACGAGGTTTCATCTTAATAGAAAACTAAATAAAGATTTTCGATTTTTTAGGCAAACCTGAAGGTCTGAGAGATCTGAAATTTTTGATTTTCGTCAAACGGGACAGACACTAAAAACTGCGACCGGATTTGTAATCAACACCCTCAAATTATCCAAAACACGAGGTTTCATCTTAATAGAAAACTAAATAAGGATTTTCGATTTTTTAGGCAAACCTGAAGATCTGAAATTTTTGATTTTCGTCAAACGGGACAGAAACTAAAAACTCCGACTGGTTTTGTAATCAGCAGCCTCAAATTATCCAAAACACGTGGTTTCATCTCAATATCTCAATCAATCTGAAACTTAAAACTGCGACTCCATGTACAAAGCTATGTTTATACGCAAGCTTCAGACAAGCGTACACTAATCTGCAAACGATGTAAGCGTGCCTATGAAATGATACTATACGTGGACAGTAGGCCTTAACGATATATTTGCTTGTAGAACTACAACTACCTTTTAATTGGATAACCAATGAACTCGCGATGGAGGGTATATTGTTGCCATGACCAGCAGCTGTCAGGCTTGCGAGCATGATAATATGATCCTTGACAGTTTGGATATACAGCGTACCAAGCGACCACCCGTATACATAAAACCAAGAAACCTTCACCTGGCCATCCGCGACATCCTTTTTCCTTGATCGCCTTTCCACCAATAATACATTCACACACTATTGGCCAAAAGTATTGTAACATTGGTGGTAACATCCTGTATATTATGGTGTTGGTGTATTGTGTTTTAGTTGCCATGTATCACGTAAAGTCAAAATGTTAGGTTGGATCTTTGACGTGTTAACGTCATCGAATCATCTGGAGTTCTCGGGAATGACGGATGGGCATGATACTACGACACTGACAGATATGATCACTTGGCGGGCAGATTTCGAACCGGTCTGCGCATGACGTCACCGCGTGACAAAAGTGTACAAGCACATGGCGCCAAAGCATTGATTTTTGAGAGTTTTATTTCGTTTCTTGTTATATCTGTCTTAGATATTTAATATTTATACAAAATGAAAATAGCTCATGCACAGTATAATATAAACGATACATATTGCTCTGTATCTGAATAAATAATTGGTGAAATAGTTATACAGAGAACTGATATTACTCGACGCCTGACCCGTTTGCAGTAGTTCCGAGCGTTCTGAATTTCAGATACAAAAATTTGAATGTATGTACTCAAAAAAAATGTACATTGTGGAAAAAGAATAGAGCCAGAGCGGTCTGGACGTATTTTTTTGAAATCTCATATAAGAGGTCGATTGGGGTGCCTAGTGAAACCATCTTTTTGTGGAAAAATTTCTCGGGTAGGGGGTGGAACTTGTATATACTCACATTCAGGAGCATTTAATTACCGTTCTTATTTTTTATATATAGATTATGATGTTGCGACGCCAGCTCTTCAAGCCAATTTGCATATGTATTTACTGTATAGTTCTCTTAATAAAAGGTAGACAAGAAATAAATAACATGATTTTGTCATTAGAGATTTTTAAAAATCATGAACAAGCATAATGGCATTATGTTTATGGCGAATGAATATTGACTTTTTCTGCTAATGATTGGTGGAAAAATACATTACCAAATTTTCTTATTTTTTATTTATTCAAATATATGTCACAACCGCGTATATGTTAAACATAAAATAAAAACATATCACAATACAACAATACAATATCTTTCTGGGCATTGTATTTAACTAGTACAGGTGAATTCTCGTACACTAAAGATTCCTAGTAATAACAGGTTTTTCCTCAATTTTTTTCAAAATGTTTTCACACCATGTATCTGTTTAATAATATTTGAATTAAAAAGTTTGATGCACTTGTAGTGATGGTTTCTGATGGCCTGGGTATAAGGCACATTATTTGTTGCGCTCTTGTGTTGTAGTTAGGTATTGATTCTGTATATATGAGTCTATGGGGAAATATATTTTGGACAGACAATGAGAACTGAAGAAGGGGTGAATCAGAGCATAGAGAACTAGCCTTTCTCTATATGAACTGAAAATGATATATCAATATACGTTCTGCAACCGGTAAATCTCCAACCATCTTTTAGCGCACTTTTATTTTATGTAGCATTTTTTTTTATTCCAAATAGGAAAGGCGCTAGGAAAGCTGGATGCCCCGTCGCAGGACCCTGTATATTTATTACTTTATACTATTTTACAATCTTAGTGAATTTCAGTTTTCTAATATTTGAGGTCTCTCTAATTCCCCTATCAAGAATTCGTATTCTGAAATACATTTTACATCTAGAAAACAAGCTCATCGTTGCTTCATCAGTCACATAAACATTCTCTGATAATTTGTTTAAATTCGCAAGATAGTTTTTTTCAATTTTCAAAGCGTTTCCATTATAGTTGGAAAATATATGGCCGAGCTTATTACATTTTGCCAAAAACTCATCCGTATGTTTTGTAGTCCACCTTCTGTTAAATGGTTGACCCAAGTGAGAAAAGTATCTATGCAATCTGGAATATAACCCAGTTTCTCCTTATTTTTCAACCTAAATGCAATGAAACGAGTAAACTCAAGAAAATAAACTGAAAACGTTCGGCTATTACCTGTAACTAAACAAGTAAACAAACCCCGTTTTGTCACACGCTGACGTCACAGGTGGAAGCGAGACGGAAGACATCATGCGCGTGAGCATACCTTCTAAAGTCGTAGTATCATGACGGATGGGCGTTCTAGAATGTCATCTGAGTGTCTCGAATTTTTTTTTTTTTTTTTTACTTCTGTGTCATCGGCATCGACTACTTTGGTCATTAGCCTCGTGTTCTGTGTAGGCTTTGTTACTGTTTCCCGGCGCCACTTAGGAACAGCACTGTTAATTAGAAGCCAACAGTGAATGCTCAGGTGGGAGTGTCTCGAATTCTCTAGATGGTTCGATGGAGTATACAGGGTGTCCAGTTAGTGCGTAATTCTTCGATATCTCGCAAGGTATACCTGATAGAAGAAAATGTCAAATACAAAAGTTATTTGGTTACTTAAGACGCATATTCTAAAAATATTTTGAAATATACAGGGTGTTGCGGGAAAGTAGGATAGTGATCAACTTGATTTTTTTATAAGGAACTATAACTTTTTCTTAAATTCTTCTAGTGTCCATCATTGATCTATCTCTATTCAACCCTAAAATATTTTGGGATCGACTGCGACGTTGCCAAGTTATAATTTATTTTCTATTAATTTCCGGATTTGCAAGGTCGCAAGTAATACGTCCAAATTGATATATGCCTTTAACTTTTCTCAATAATATTATACAGCGAGTTACTTGAATACTTAGTGGATATTATTTTGGATGTTACCAGCAATTTGTATCTACAGGGTGTTTTTGGCAGAATTTTAAATTACGGCAATTTGAAGGTCATATCTCGCCTTGTAATATTTTTTTTCGCGTTTGCGGCGTTGCAAAGTTATAAATTATTTTTCCAAATCTTTAAACAAATATCGCCGAATTTTATTTATTTTAAATAGAATCCTCTACTTATTTTTATTGCAATGAATTGCACATGTCGAACTTAGTAAGATCTCATAATTTCAAAATTTTGTTTCTATTAATTACTGAGACACGGCAATACCGCTTTATCAGTAAACAGTACCGGAACGCTTAAATATTTGCAAAACTGCCACAGCTGGAACGGTGAAATTCAATACTTGGGGGTTTTTAACATACAGAATTCAAAAACGCTAACATCAGGGTTCTCAGATTTACCACTTTTACGTTAGACTTCATAAATAGTGCATTACATTCAAGATTATAACGTAAAATTGGTAAATCTGACAACACTGATGTTAGCGTTTTTGAATTCTGTATGTTCAAAATACTACAAGTATTGAATTTCACCTCTCCAGCTGTGGCAGTTTTGAAAATATATAAGCGTTCCGGTACCGTTTACTAAAAAAGCGGTGTTGCTATATCTCGATAATTAATAGAAACAAAACTTTGAAATGGCGCCTTAAAACTGGAACATATCGGCTAAGGGAATGAACCCCTACAGAAAATTCTGGCCCTCCAGGTTTGGGGGTTGGAGCGGGGGGTTAGCAACTCGTCCTCTGTAAAAACCAATACTTGCTCAAGAATCCAGAATCAAGCCTCGGAAATCGGACAGAACTAAACGAAGACGACATTTGGCTATGAAACGGACTCTGAGAATTGGCACGTGGAAAATACAAGGCATCGCAAATAAATACGCTGAAGTAGAAGAAGAAATATCAAAACAAAACTTGGATATCATCGCATTGTCAGAGACAAAAAAGAAGGGCCAAGGAAATGAGAAACTAAGAAAATACATCCACCTTTGGTCAGGAGTTGAAAAACACGAACATGCGAAAGCAGGAGTCTCCCTCTTGGTAAAAACAGAGTTGGAAAAATATATCAAAGGGTATAGTTTTGTATCCGAAAGAATCCTTAGTATCACTCTTAACTTGTTTGGAAATGAAACTATCGTAATAGGAATATACGCACCGAATGATGACGCAACTCAACAAATTAAAGATCAGTTCTACTGGTGCCTCTCACAGGAACTTGATAAGATTAAAGGCCACCAAGATATAATAATCGCAGGTGATTTTAATGCTAGAGTGGGCTCACGGGAACAAGACGAAGTTGTAGGAAAATACGGTGAAAACACGATAAATGGATCCGGAGAGCAGCTAATAGAATTTTGCAACCAGTTCAATTTAAAAATACTAAACTCCCATTTTCCACATAAACACATTCACAGATACACTTGGGAAAGACCTACTTTACAACAAAAATCAATTATCGACTACATAATCACAAGACAAAAATCAAAAACAATGCCACAAGATTGTAGAGTAAAACGGGGAGCTAATTGAGGATCCGATCATTACTTAGTCGTGTCCAAACTGGTCTATCCCTTTCGAAAAACTGCTACAAAAACTGAAAGTAACAATAATACCACTGAAGACACCGAAAAAAGTGTAAGATATAACTTATTTCTCCTACAACAAGACAGCATCAAAGATTTATTCAAGAGAAGACTAGAACAAGAACTGAACAACATACCAGTAAATAACTCTATCGAAGAAGAATACGAGAGTCTAAAACAAATAATAAGTAAGACTGCAGCAGAAGTACTAGGACCAGAAGCTAGAAGAAAAAAATCAGATGCCCCTTGGATGACTGAAGAGATAAAAGAACTAATAAAAGATAAAAATGATTCCTACAGAAGATGGCTTACCACAAAGTTACCTCAACATAGAGAAGAATATCAAACCAAAAATAGAAAACTACGAAAATCAATAAAAATAGAAAAGAACAGCTTCTGGGAACAAAAGTGCATACGCATTGAAAATCTAATCGGAGGATCTCAATCAACAGAGGCATGGAAAACAGTTTCAAACTTAAAGAGCAATAATAGAAATAAAGGGATCAACATGCTAATTCCTATACAAGAATGGAGAGAACATTATACGCAGCTGTTGGATGAAAGCAGACCGCAATTCATGAAGGTAAATCCACTATTGAAAAATAAAGAAACGAATAGAAGTGTAACTATATCATCTGAGGAAGTTGGAAGGGCACTATCCAGAATGAAGAACGGCCGATCCCCAGGTCCTGGAAATATTCCTGTTGAATTGCTGAAGGCAGGGGGGCCTAGTCTAAGGGATAGAATAACACAGCTAATGCAAAACTGCTGTCAACGGATGCAGGTCCCCTCAGAATGGAAAACGGCGCACTTAATATCTATTTTTAAGAAAGGGAACAGAAGAGATCCCAAAGGCTATCGAGGTCTGAGTGTAAATAGTTCAATGAGCCGACTATTCAGTAAAGTCATGAATGATAAAATAAGGCGGAACATCGGTCATGTAGTCGGCGAAGATCAAAGTGGTTTCACACCAAACCGATCGTGTACAGACAACCTATTTATTTTACAACAGCTGGCGGAAAAGTTCATAGCAGTGGATAAGGAATTACATTTGGCATTTGTAGATCTAGAAAAGGCCTATGACACTGTTCCGAGAGCAAAGTTGTGGGAAGCGTTAAAAGATTTAAACATCAACGATCACTTGTTACAGATTATTATAGAAATGTATAGCGATAACACAGTACGGATTAAAAATGGACTGACAGTTTCACAACCGATAAATGTCACCAAGGGATTGAGACAGGGATGCAGCATGTCTCCCCTACTATTTAATCTATATGTGGTAGCGGCGCTTAAAAGTTGGAAAGTACGATGTGGCGGAATGGGAATCCCGATAGATGACTGTGGTACACTGTTCACACTCTTTTTCGCTGACGATCAGGTTGTCGCAGCTCAAGACGCATATGATCTAGAATTTATGATGAAACGGCTGTATGACGAATACAAAAAGTGGGGGTTACAGATGAGTCTTGAAAAAAACAGAATATCTGGTAGTAAACAGCGATGCTCGGTTTCAAGTTCTAGTCAACGACGATGTAAGCATTAATCAAGTGGAAAAGTTTAGATATCTAGGAGCACTTGTAGATAAAAACGGAGTGGGAGAAACAGAAATAAAGCACAGAATTCAACAAAGCAGGAAAATCATAGGAAGCCTTAACTCATTCTGGTGGGACAAAAATATCTCGAACAAAAGTAAGAAGCGAGTGGGTAAAGCAATGGTGGAGTCAGTTTTGGGCTATGGATCAGAAGTGTGGACTTTAAATGCAGATTTAAAAAGAAGGATATTAGCTGTGGAAATGGACTACATCAGAAGAAGTGCAAGAATATCGCGATTAGAAAGAAAGACCAACGAAGAAGTAAGAGCTCGAATGAAAGCGGAGGAAACAGTGCTGGATCGAATAGAAAGACGATCCTTGAAGTGGTTCGGTCATTTATTAAGAATGCCTGATGAGAGGTGGCCCAAACGAATATTTCAGTGGAGACCACCTGGGAAAAGAAAAAGGGGCAGACCACGTAGATCGTGGAATGAAAGCATAAGAAGAGCGATGAACGAACGAAATCTAGAGGAACAAGATGCCTTGGATAGAGAGGGTTGGCGAAGGATGACGGGAATGCGGCAAGATGCTGTCAACAGTGGAATACATTTTGTATCGTAACTGTACCCGTAATATATATACAAAACTTTGAAATTGTGAGATCTTACTAAATTTGACATGCGCAATTCATTGCAAAGAAAATATGTAGAGGATTCTATTTAAAATAAATAAAATCCGAGATATTTGTTTAAAAATTTGGAAAAATAATTTAAAACTTGGCAACGCCGCAAACACGAAAAAAAATATTATAAGGCGAGATAGAGTATTAGTAGATATTTCGATTTAAAATAAAACATACAGGGTGTTACATTTAAAAAACAAAGTGAAATGACTTTCGAATTGCCGTAATTTAAAATTCTGCCAAAAACACCCTGTAGATACAAATTGCATCCAAAATAATATCCACTTAATATTCAAGTAACTCGCTGTATAATAGTATTGAGAAAAGTTAAAGGAATATATCAATTTGGATGAATTACTTGCGACCTTGCAAATCCGGAAATTAATAGAAAATAAATTATAACTTGGCAACGTCACAAGCGATCCCAAAAATATTTTAGGGTTGAATAGAGATCAATGATAGAAACTAGAAGAATTTAAGAAAAAGTTATAGTTCGATATAAAAAAATCAAGTTCATCACTATCCTACTTTCCCGCAACACCCTGTATATTTCAAAATATTTTTAGAATATGCGTCTTAAATAACCAAATAACTTTTGTATTTGATATTTTCTTCTATCACGTATACCTTGCGAGATATCGAAGAATTACACACTAACTGGACACCCTATATAAGGCGCCACGAAAAGCATAGCTGAATCGCGGCTCAACAATCTTACTCACGGTCGGTTCCTTTGTGATGACGTGTTGCAAATATCTGACGTCAGTGACGCCATTTTGGGATAGTTTCATTCGCCCTGACAGGGGCGGAGTAGAAAAAATTATACAACAGGGCAGAATTAAGAAATCATACTCAACCCACACGGTATAAAAAGAAGGTAAACGTTAAAGATAACATAAAGTGTATGTTGTCCTTGATGTTTACCTCCCATAAAGTACTAGATTTGCGCTGCGATCTATATTATTTATCTCTATACTCGTGTTCTATGTAGACAGCCATGACCCTGCCGTGCCGCCACTGTTGAAATCTATCTATCTCTAATCCAAAATGTCGATGCGCAAAGGGATCGGCGCAAAGCACCCCAGACCGGGAGTAAGGCAGCTGATTGTTTGTTGAGCCATGGTATTGTGTTTTAGTTGTCATGTATCACGTAAGGTCAAAAGGCCTTTACGGGAACTATCATCGGATTAACCCGATCACTTGAATCACCCATACTGACGTTCGGAAAGTGATCTAGGATCAGTCAGAAAGACGGTCAGTTCACTCTTGTACGATAAGTGATCGCGATCGGATGAATCAGATCAGTAGCTGATATTCATAACCATCTGTTTTTTATTCTTAAACCAGCTTTTTTCGTTTTCAATTGTCTGTTAAAATGGAATCATAAATCCCACTTGACAGCTGTTTGACATATAACTTATCGATCCGGATCCAAATCACTGTTTCCGTAAAGGCCTAAAATGTTGGGTTGGATCTTTGACGTGTAAACGTCATCTAATCATCTGGGGTTTTCGGGAATGATGGATGAACCTTCTAGAATGTCATCTGAATGTATCGAATTCTCTAGATGGTTCGATGGAGTCTATAAGGCGCCATGAAAACCATAGTTGAGTAGTAATGGAGTAGTAGTTGAGTTGTAACTGAGATAAAGTTAAGTGATAATGTATTGAGTTGTGAAGTGAAACGGCGAAAGTTTATCCAAAAACTGCTTCATCCCCTTGTACCCCCTCCCAGGATCATTCCCTTAAAAATGTGACAAGGGGTATCGAGAAATATATTGTTTTAAAGGTATGTCGAAGTACTTGATTTTGACTTTGATTTTTTACAAGGGGATGAAGTAGTTTTTGGCTAATAAGTTGTCTCCCTTGACAAATCTTTTGACGTGTCCTGGTGTTTTCAAATGTAAATGTCCTGTAGTGTATATTCTTAAAATACTGAATTATATACAACTGTACTCTCACTTTTTGGCCGCAACTGTATATTATGTGCTGTTCCAATTGTGTTTAAAATTGCGTAGGTACTATGGCTGCCACATAATTCTACTTTCCACGTTAACAATGTCAATCGCGTATATTTGCTTAATCGCGTTTACGAGACCATAAAACACCTTTTTGTTTCCTTTGGACAATGTAACACAAATAATAAAATTGTGTTTAGACAACTTTCAGGCGTACGGGATTTATGCGATCCGTTTGCTTTGACTGTTGTTACTGGGTCATTGGGTTTATTTAATACTGGAAGAAAAGCATTTTTTTAAGGAATATAAAATCGAATTCCAGTTGATTTGCCACATACAGGGTGAGTCAAGCTTAACGCCTCGGGCTCTTGAGACCAAACCAAACCAAAAAACCAAAAAAAAAAAAAAAAAAAAAAAAATCTTGAGACCAAACCATATCACTATTCCAAAAATTAACTTTGCGAGTGTATGTAGGTCAAGCTGGACTACATTTTAAAAATAATGATTTTTATACAAGGTGTCTAATAAAAGCGTGCCATATCAAAGTTGTTTTTTCAAATGAAACAATTAAATATTTAGATTCCCGGGTTAACTCTAGTAATTATGCATCACATATGGCACTTAAAGTGAACTGTTTAGGTGCAAAATTTTTGCTATAATAAGTAGATAGAAAAAAAATAATATCGCAGCGATTATACAACTTAGAGGGCTGTGAGTTTGCCGTGTCACTAAACATGAACTGCGTGAGCTGAGGTTAGACGGTCAGGTTTGAATTACATTTGTACTTGGATAAATCGATAGATTATTTGAAGAAACTTCAATCAGAGATAAATTGATTTCTCTAAGTGGGAATGCCTAATTTGTTTTACAGAATCAAATGTGCAATTTGACAGCCTTTATAATGGAATACGGTTGTAAATATCAATCACTGGTAGTTTTGATTTAATTTCAAACTTTCAAACAGGTGTTTTTCAATTTTCCTACCTATAAGCAACTTGGCAGGCCATGAAATATAAACAAAAAACTGTTCAGATTGAAGATAAACAACTAACTGAGCAGAAAGATATCGACGAACTAGAGTGAAGAGACAAAATTATAACAATGACTTACAACAAACTTATTCTAACCTGAAATAACAGAGGTAACACATCTAAGGTCAAAAAGCAGCTGGCGTACGACAGAAATGGATATTTTTCACAGCATACTAGCTACTACAATATTCTGAAGATTGACAATTCACAAAATCATTATGAGTTTTGAAATGAAAGGAAATCTACCATCGAATGTTTCTGACAGTTTAATAGCTTCAGAATAAACTTTCACATTTAATGATTTAGAAAAGTAGTAACCGATACCTCTCACTGGAGTTCTGCAAATTCTTCTGTAGCAATAAGCAAGATCGCAGAAAAGGAATAAAAATCGGCTCAAATTATTAAACACAATTTACCTGGCAGAAATTTAAAATATGATTGGTCAGTATTCCTTTTTTCTGCGATCGTGCTAATAGATACTGAAAAATTCGAAGGACTACAGTCAGACAGTCAGAGGTATTGTTACTTTTGACTTTGACAGAAATTACTACTGTTTCTTACTATTGAATATGAAATTGTGTGCTGAAGATATTAGACTGCTGACAACAGTCGCTGAAGGTTTTGCTTCCATTTTAAAGTTTTTAGTGGTTTTTACTTTCGTCCTGAAAGAAAAGAGATTGAAAGCCAAAACTTAACATTTTGAGAGAATTCATCTCCTCCACTGTGTCAGAAATATTCAGAAACACCCTGTATACGTCCAACAATATTGACGAATGTTTATCCTTGCTTGATCTGTATTTGTTTGCAGACACACAGATGAACGCTTTATTATCGAGCTGTGATTCTTTTCTTTACCAAAACATTTGCTCGGTAAACCTCTCATTGAACCATAACAATCGGATTGATAGCTGGAAAAACTATGACCCTCTTTCGCAACATTTAAAACCAATAGAAACTAACGTGAGTGTAGGAACAACACAAAGTGACATTCCGAAAATCAAAAAGATCTAGAAAAATATAAAAATAAGTCGCACCTGAAAACCAAACTTCTACACTCATTTACTTTCTCGACGCTCGACTTCTTTCAGAGGGTGGAATTTGACAACTCCATTTTTTTAAAACAGAGGACGTCAAAGCCATTTTTTCAGTTTTCGAAATTTCAAAAAAAACTGGAAAACACCTTACATCCAGCCGGTGCCAAAAAGGGATAGAAAACTGAACCAACAGCTGTCTCCATACTGGTGGATTGACGGAGATATAGACCAACCCTCGTATATCGACTCTCATATGCAGTTGGCATAGAAGCGCACTCCTCTGGTCAGGGCAAGCGAACGCGCCGTGGCGTTCCACCAAGAAGTCTGCTGCTGTTTAGCTGCGACTTTCTTTGGTTTGCCGTTACCTTCGGGTACCAGATGGCGCACAGGCAGATCTTTTCTGTCGCCTACTCTCACATGCTTCACATGTCTGGTAGACATGATAATTCTGATGCTCTCTATCTCCGTCAATCGACCTATGGCGCACTGATGATAACTAATAAGTGTGAAACAGCTGTCTGTGTACTGGTGAATTGACGGAGATATAGAGCAACCCTCGTGGACCAACCATCTTCAGATCTACAGCTCTGCTCTCTGTGATCAGTAAAGCGATGGAGAAATGCGTCAACCAAGAGCTCATGAAATCTATGAATTCCGACTTCAAAGATCAACTGGAGGTCTTCCCTGGCTGTCACGTCACACATGTGTACGGCTCACGTCATTGCTGCTCTCGATATTTCAAAGGCATTCGATCAACTGTGGCATGCAGCTCTCCTAAGCAAGCTCCCCTCATACGGGCACCCTGTTAAGCTTTGCGGTTGGCTCGCAGACTTCCTCTCAGGTCGGAAAATCTCTGCCGCGGAAGACGGCTTTTCCTCTTCCTTCCATAACATCAACGCTAGGGTTCCGCAGGGATTGGTAGAGGCTCTGACTTTGTTTCTGCTTCACATCAATGATCTGTTCTCTAGCACTATAAACCCAATCCACAGTTTCGCGGATGACAGTTAGTACGTCTCATGTAGGCACCACTAGTAATACACCGATCTCTGTGGTCGAGCTGGAACGCAGAAGACTCGCAGTGGCAGCTTCACTTTCAAAGGATCTCGATACGATTACCGCTTGGGCGTCAAAGAATATGGTGAAATTTAATGCTTCCAAGACCCAGTATTGCACGCTATCTAACAAGAAGTGTCCAAACCAACACCAGGTTCTAATGAACAACTGGGCTCTCAAGCCATTAGGAGTCAACATTACAGAAAATCTGATCTAGCAGAAAACGTTGCGTCAATTGCAAAAGCTGCTGGTAAAAAGCTTGGGTACCTGTTTAGACTTGAGAATCCTGTATTGTTTTTAAAAAATTCCAGGAAAAGGAAGATTTGGGGTAAGAATGTTCTTTTGCTTGAACAACTTGACAAGCACTAAGTGAAAAAATGAATAGGACATCAAAAACTGAAATAGCATACGTTGCCCTATCCCCAACTATTGCAAAGATCTTGCTGATATCGTTATGTTTTACCGATTAAATATTTAACCTCATTCGTGGTCAAGACAGCCGTATTTGTAAAATTGTTTTATAAACGTACCTTGTTAGTTTACTATAACATCGTTGTAGTTTTGATTCATAAAATAAATAATATACCATTTAATCATAAACTTTTATATACTTGGCATAGAAGCGCACTCCTCTGGTCAGGGCAAGCGAACGCGCCGTGGCGTTCCACCAAGAAGTCTGCTGCTGTTTAGCTGCGACTTTCTTTGGTTTGCCGTTACCTTCGGGTACCAGATGGCGCACAGGCAGATCTTTTCTGTCGCCTACTCTCACATGCTTCACATGTCTGGTAGACATGATAATTCTGATGCTCTCTATCTCCGTCAATCGACCTATGGCGCACTGATGATAACTAATAAGTGTGAAACAGCTGTCTGTGTACTGGTGAATTGACGGAGATATAGAGCAACCCTCGTGGACCAACCATCTTCAGATCTACAGCTCTGCTCTCTGTGATCAGTAAAGCGATGGAGAAATGCGTCAACCAAGAGCTCATGAAATCTATGAATTCCGACTTCAAAGATCAACTGGAGGTCTTCCCTGGCTGTCACGTCACACATGTGTACGGCTCACGTCATTGCTGCTCTCGATATTTCAAAGGCATTCGATCAACTGTGGCATGCAGCTCTCCTAAGCAAGCTCCCCTCTTACGGGCACCCTGTTAAGCTTTGCGGTTGGCTCGCAGACTTCCTCTCAGGTCGGAAAATCTCTCGTCGTACCGCCAGAAAGGCTTACAAACATTCGGTATACAAAGCGTAGTCTATCAGTATGACGTCGTTGGAAAGAATTTACTTGAGTAAATTCAAACGGCGCTCTCACTTTGGAACCGAAAGCGGTTACAACACTCTTAAAAAAAAATGAAGTGAAGTTGATTGACTCAGTACATCCCACACATTACGCTGATACCAGTTTATTATTTTCCCATAGCATGAAGCTTTAGTCTAAGATCCCTTGCAGCCAAATAGTTGCCAGCCCCCCCCCCCCCTAAAATTGTCTTATGCCACTAGGTCTTTCCTTCACAGGTCAATAGACAGCCTATTATAGATAATACAACTTCTCAGTTTTACAACCCCCCACCCCCCAACCACCTCACTTTCACCTCCACCCAAAAAACTGGTAGGAAATGATCAGGAATCCCTAAAACATCTAAAAACCGAATTTGAGTTGTTTTCATACTTTTCGTTCTATGATTATTGCCATACGCTGCCACTGACACGATTTTTAACAAACATACGCGTTTTCCATTCTCACCACGGTAACAATATACTGTGTCAAAATTTCATTAGAATCAATTTAATAGTGTCCACGTTACAAAATACAAAATGATTTAAACCAATAAATTCTCGTATAGTATACAGAAAATTCTAAGTCCCTTAGTTTCCGTAATAGGCTAGGCAATGTTCGGATGGACCTAAAAAGGTGATTTGTGTCGCTAGATCTTCCACAGGTTAGTGGACAGCCTATTATTAGTACAAGAAATTTTTTTGTTTTTCATCCCCCAACCACCGAACCGCCCCAATTTCACCCCCACCCAAAAAAAAAAACGCAGAAAATGTTCAGGAACCTCTAAAACCCTTAAAAACAAAGTTTGAGCTGTTTTTATATTTTTAGTTTTTTTATTATTTCTGCGCCGCCACTGGCACGATTTATCAAAACCATACGCGTTTTCCATCTTCGACATGGTGGTAATGCTGTTTCAAAATTTCATTAAAATCAATTCAACAGTTTCCTCGTTACAACGATCTAAAGCAATACTCTCGTATACTTACATCAGAAAAGTCCTTTGCTTTCTGTAATAGGCAAGGCAATATTCGGATGGACCTAAAAAAGTTATTTATGTCGTCAGGTCTTCCTTCACAGGTCAGTGGACAGTCTATTATGAAAGCTACAAATTTTTCAATTTTACAACCCCCCACCCCCCAACCACCCCAATTTCACCCCCACCAAAAAAAAGTAGAAATTGATCAGGGACCCCTAAAACGCCTAAAAACGAAGTTTCAGCAATATTTATTTTTTTTTTGTTTTTTGCTAATTACTCCGCCGCCTATGCATCGATTTTCAAAATTATAGGAACATTACCTACTACGACCCCACAGCATACCGCTGCCCAAATTTCATCACAATCCATGCAGCGGTTACTGAGATTACGAGGGTAGAAAAACGCGACAGGCAGACAGACAGACCGACAGACAGACCGATGGAAATGAGTGACGTGGATTTTCGTTATGTACACATCATAAAACGCCCAAAAAGCGTATTATCTCAAAAACGAAAATTTTCGCGATCACAATACTCCCGTCACCTATCGGTGTGGGAAGTAAAAGAAAAAATAAGTTGTTGACGTGGTGAGATTCGAACCCATGCCCTTTCGGACTGGTGCCTAGCGTCTTAACCGCTCGGCCACGTTCCCTATGCTTCAGAAATATCAATACACCGTACATAATACGTCGTCAGTTACTTGTCGTAATTTAATTCAATTTTTTTAAAACCGGAAGCGATATTGACTAAACCGGATTTTTCCTGGACTAGTTTTTTCATGCTGACTCCGAATGTGTTATTAACGAATCAGTAGAATCGCTTGAATCACCTCACCTCGCTCAGCACAGCTCTGGTGGAAATGGCTTAGCGGAGCGAGATTTTTGTATACGTACAAAGCAAGGCATGTTGGGGAGCAATGCAACGCTCATCTGCACAGTTTCACAGCTCCGCCACACATCTTTGCACCGCTCATCTTCCTAGCACATCTCTAGTGAAAACACCCACACCGTTTCACAGCTCCGCTACACTTCCTCGCTGCGCTCATTTTCCTAGCTGGCGGAAACGCAGACTTGGGCTTGAGCAAGTAACCATACTTTTGTGACCAAAAATTACTCTACAGGGTTATTCACGTTATTCGACACGGAGCATTATGGAGCATTATGTTTTGTATATGGACAGGCGGACGGACGGACAGACAGAGGCTCTGCATAAGTGACTTCAGTGAGTCAGTGAGAGCTAAAACTGTATTTTTCACAGCGTCTTTTGGAATAAAGGTTTTTTATGGTCAGCCTATGGTGCTGTAGAAGCGCTGCGAGAGGATAAATGTCTATGCACGTTAGATTTGAAACGCAGCATGTTGTAGCCGTAGTTCTCCAAAATAAGGAATGCTGAAGAAAACTGGTTCGGGAAGTAGGGACCTGGACCTGGTAAGGATGAGCTCGCACAGCATCTGTAGTGTTCATCGTTCGGACGGCCTTCGGTGTTATTATCTGAGAGAGCTCACGCGAGCATCTTCCGTGATAGAATCTGTAAAACAGGGACAGGTCAGCCACCCATCTTAGGTCTTCCAGGCTGTGGAGGTCCTTTGTAAGGTTAGGCGTATGGATTAGTCTAATTGCTCTCTTCTGGATAGTTTCCAGAAGCTTCAGAGAGTGCTTCGGAGCGTATCCCCACACATGGGAGCAATACTCCATCGATGGTCGGATCTGTGCCTTGTACAGCAGCAGTAGTTGCTCTGATGTATATACAGCTTCCTACAGCGGAACAGAACTCCAAGCTTCTGGGATGCCATTTTAGCAATACTGACGACGTGGTCGTGCCATGCTCTTGTTGATGTTGATCCCCAAAAGCTTGACGGAAGGTTTGTTGTGGACGAAGCCTTAGTTACTTAGGAATATCATATAGCTGCAGATGCACAAAGTCTTAATTTTTTATCTTTGCGACTAGCAATCGCCTATATTTTTCAGTCGATTAATGTAACAGTGTTTTATATTTCTGCTGTATACTGTACAGTGCGGATGCATCCGGGCATATCTGCGAAAGGGTATCAGCAAGGTAGACAGCAAGTAGCATCAGCGTTCTGTTCTGCCTCCATTTAACCCAGAATCCGGATTATTTATAATCCTGGGGCGAGGACGACTCCTTGAGGAGGGAGAGACTTCACGGAGCCATGCCATGCCGTGGCATTGGGCTCCTGTCAGCTTGCTCATTTTCCTTACCGACCTTTTTTTGTACTTCAGCAGCCGCATCAACGGGAAGTTTAAACCAGTGGCGTAGCCACGGGGGTATATCCCTCCCCATGCTTTAGAAGACGAAAACGATACACGAAAGTATAACTAACTTACATATTATTATCCGGAATTATAATAGTATATCTGCAGAAAGCAAATGGGAAACTACTGCATTAAAGATCTTAAAGATATCCCAAGAGGAACTCGTAAAATGTGTAAATGCATTTTACGAGTTCACAACATGTCTGTTAAGACATTGTGACTATGATGATGATAATAGTATATTAGTTTTACACATTAGACCTTTCGATTCAGGATATGTAGGTAATAAGGTTATTTATATTTAAAATTTCTAATATTATATATTTACTGGAAGCACCGACGAAATGCATATATATATATATATATATATAGTTCTTAGGCTTCAATTAACCACATTGTGGATTTCTTGTACAGGGAGCAATATGGCAAGTCAAATTAATCGCTGATTGTCAGAGCGGTTCATGAGACTTTAAGTCTTCTGGAAAACTAGAAACCTCACAACGTCAAAAAAATGGAGTTCAATTCATTGATTTAGTACTTCCCATACATTACGAAGATACCAGTTTATTATTTATATGTAGTTATAGTCTAAAAACAAAGTTTCAGCTGTTTTTACATTTTTAGTTTTTTGAATATTGCTGCGCCATCACTGACACGATTTCTAAAAACCATGGCTTTCCATCCTCGCCACGGTAGTGTTGAAATTTCATTAAAATCAGTTCAATAGTCTTTACCTTACACAATACAGAACGAGTTGAAGCAATATTCTGATGTATACATCAGAAATTTGAAGTCCTTTGGTTCCTATAATTGACAAGGCAATGTTCGGATGGACCTAAAAAGTGTATTATGCCGCTAGGTCTTCACTTCACAGGTCGATAAACAAGGCTGTTATGAATACAACAAATTTTTCAATATTTAACACCCACTCCTAGCCCATTTTTACAAAAAAAAAAACGCAGAAGAAAAGTTGAAAACGATCAGGAATCCCTAACACGTCTGAGAATAAAGTTCGAGGAAAATTTAAATTTTTTATTTTATGCTAATTGCCATGCACCGATTTTCAAAATTATAACAGCATTACCTACTACGACCCCACGTAAATGATATCGCTGCCCAAATTTCATCACAATCCATGCAGCGGTTACTGAGATGACGAGGCTGTAAAAACGCCAATACCGACAGACCGACGGAAATGAGTTACATGTATTTTCGTTATGTAGATGTCATAAAATGCCCAACGAGCGAAAATTTTTGCGATCACAATGGTCTCCTCGCCTATTAGTATGGGAAGTAAAAGAATAAAAGTGGAAGATAAGGAACAAATGGAAGAAGAAATTCCAACATCATACCATACCTCAAACTATATTAAAATCAAAAGTAGCAGTTCTTACAGATTGATTTCAAATTAAAAAAATATCTCGGATCAAAAAGACATCTCAGTGATTAACCTGATGAAGTCTATTTAGAGACACTGCATTCACGTCAAGTGAAGATACATCGAAGTCTTTATTTTGAGAGCATCGGTATTCCGCAGGACTGTTTACATTGACATTTAAACGATTCTTCGAATGTCAATGCCAAATTTAATCGCCACACAAACAGTTGAATGACTCCATCAAACACGCAGAAGATTCTAATTAGGCGATATATTTTTTACGTTGGTCGGTCAAACCGTAATGCATCCCATTTTCATTTCCCTTTCCATCATTATATGTGGCCTAAAATTCTTTTATTTCAAAGATCTTAGCTCAACCAACATACATGAAAGCTGATGCTGATCATAGGAAAGGGCCTCACACTTATCGAAAGAAGATTATGTCCAAAAATAAATATATTTTTTCGGATACTTTTGCGACCATCCTCGTACTACTGTAGCAAAGAAGAAAACCCTTTACTATTTTTGAAAGTCTGTTCGTCGGTGATATTCTATCTATATGTTGATATCTCAGAAATAGAATAATGAAATTGAGTGTCACTCCAGTGGCACTTTTTTGGATGTTTCAGATCACTGAAAAATGTAAAATTTACATTCGAACCGAGATAGATTCACAGCTCTCACTCCTTTTTCTAAACCAGAAGCGGCTTACGTAAAAACCAGTAGCTAAAACTGGTAATGTTCTGGACATTACAGGCAGTTTGTTACTTTTTGCTTTCATAAAATTATGTAACATCTGAACCATACACATCAACTACTATGATTATTTTCGATATAAAGGATTTCTCTGGCAAATTCACTTGATTCGCAATGATACTTATATACTAAGTGACGTAGAAAACAAAACACCCAATGTTAATGAATTTATGAGAAAGTCTTTCAACCATATATAGATAAAGAACTTTGTTATCATGAAGAGCTGCTTCAAGTTGCGTTTCCACCAAACATGTGCTAGGATGTGTTAAAGAGGAATGTGTTTTTAACGAACCAATAGAATCGCTTCAATTACCTCGCCTTGCTCAGTACAGCTTTGGTGGAAACGGCTTAGCGGAGCGAAGTTTCTGTACGTACAAAACAAGGCATGTGGCAAGGAATGTGTGCTATTAATGCGTTGCGAGGGATGTGGGCGAGGAACGTGTGCTGTTGATGTATGCGAGCAAAAAGAAAACTCTGAAAAGAGCCAGCTGCACATCCTAGCAAGGCTCATCTGTACACCGTTTCACCGCTCCGCCACACATCTTCGTACAGCTCATCTTCCTAGCACATATCTGGTGGAAACACTCACACCGTTTCACAGCTTCGCTACACATCCTCGTTGCGCACATTTTCCCAGCACATCTCTGGTGGAAACGCAGCGTTAATCTGTTACTATGGTAAGGAAAGACGTGAAAACATTTTGAAGTCAACCAGGTCGATTTGTTGCCTTGATTTTCCGACATTTCACCCAAATATCTGAGACATTATGAGATACAAATTACCTGGGATTAGATACTTCAAAAGAAAATCGACCATTGTATTAGGGGTATGCCCCAACGTGTATATGATTTTTCACTTTTTCCAAAAGTTGGATTTTTCTCAAATTTTACTGACCGAACCTTAATACACAATTATACAAAAAATGTGTAATAAATTCATTAAAATACTGATCTTCCATTTTCTATGTCACTTAGTATGTAATATAAGATAATTAAGCTATCCTTGGTATTTCATAGAATTCGAAAAATTTTGCACTTGCAATACTCAGGAAGTATATAAAAGTTTATGATTAAATGGTATATTATTTATTTTATGAATCAAAACTACAACGATGTTATAGTAAACTAACAAGGTACGTTTATAAAACAATTTTACAAATACGGCTGTCTTGACCACGAATGAGGTTAAATATTTAATCGGTAAAACATAACGATATCAGCAAGATCTTTGCAATAGTTGGGGATAGGGCAACGTATGCTATTTCAGTTTTTGATGTCCTATTCATTTTTTCACTTAGTACTTGTCAAGTTGTTCAAGCAAAAGAACATTCTTACCCCAAATCTTCCTTTTCCTGGAATTTTTTAAAAACAATACAGGATTCTCAAGTCTAAACAGGTACCCAAGCTTTTTACCAGCAGCTTTTGCAATTGACGCAACGTTTTCTGCTAGATCAGATTTTCTGTAATGTTGACTCCTAATGGCTTGAGAGCCCAGTTGTTCATTAGGTTGGTTTGGACACTTCTTGTTAGATAGCGTGCAATACTGGGTCTTGGAAGCATTAAATTTCACCATATTCTTTGACGCCCAAGCGGTAATCGTATCGAGATCCTTTGAAAGTGAAGCTGCCACTGCGAGTCTTCTGCGTTCCAGCTCGACCACAGAGATCGGTGTATTACTAGTGGTGCCTACATGAGACGTACTAACTGTCATCCGCGAAACTGTGGATTGGGTTTATCGTGCTAGAGAACAGATCATTGATGTGAAGCAGAAACAAAGTCAGAGCCTCTACCAATCCCTGCGGAACCCTAGCGTTGATGTTATGGAAGGAAGAGGAAAAGCCGTCTTCCGCGGCAGAGATTTTCCGACCTGAGAGGAAGTCTGCGAGCCAACCGCAAAGCTTAACAGGGTGCCCGTAAGAGGGGAGCTTGCTTAGGATAGCTGCATGCCACAGTTGATCGAATGCCTTTGAAATATCGAGAGCAGCAATGACGTGAGCCGTACACATGTGTGACGTGACAGCCAGGGAAGACCTCCAGTTGATCTTTGAAGTCGGAATTCATAGATTTCATGAGCTCTTGGTTGACGCATTTCTCCATCGCTTTACTGATCACAGAGAGCAGAGCTGTAGATCTGAAGATGGTTGGTCCACGAGGGTTGCTCTATATCTCCGTCAATCGACCTATGGCGCACTGATGATAACTAATAAGTGTGAAACAGCTGTCTGTGTACTGGTGAATTGACGGAGATATAGAGCAACCCTCGTGGACCAACCATCTTCAGATCTACAGCTCTGCTCTCTGTGATCAGTAAAGCGATGGAGAAATGCGTCAACCAAGAGCTCATGAAATCTATGAATTCCGACTTCAAAGATCAACTGGAGGTCTTCCCTGGCTGTCACGTCACACATGTGTACGGCTCACGTCATTGCTGCTCTCGATATTTCAAAGGCATTCGATCAACTGTGGCATGCAGCTCTCCTAAGCAAGCTCCCCTCTTACGGGCACCCTGTTAAGCTTTGCGGTTGGCTCGCAGACTTCCTCTCAGGTCGGAAAATCTCTGCCGCGGAAGACGGCTTTTCCTCTTCCTTCCATAACATCAACGCTAGGGTTCCGCAGGGATTGGTAGAGGCTCTGACTTTGTTTCTGCTTCACATCAATGATCTGTTCTCTAGCACTATAAACCCAATCCACAGTTTCGCGGATGACAGTTAGTACGTCTCATGTAGGCACCACTAGTAATACACCGATCTCTGTGGTCGAGCTGGAACGCAGAAGACTCGCAGTGGCAGCTTCACTTTCAAAGGATCTCGATACGATTACCGCTTGGGCGTCAAAGAATATGGTGAAATTTAATGCTTCCAAGACCCAGTATTGCACGCTATCTAACAAGAAGTGTCCAAACCAACACCAGGTTCCAATGAACAACTGGGCTCTCAAGCCATTAGGAGTCAACATTACAGAAAATCTGATCTAGCAGAAAACGTTGCGTCAATTGCAAAAGCTGCTGGTAAAAAGCTTGGGTACCTGTTTAGACTTGAGAATCCTGTATTGTTTTTAAAAAATTCCAGGAAAAGGAAGATTTGGGGTAAGAATGTTCTTTTGCTTGAACAACTTGACAAGCACTAAGTGAAAAAATGAATAGGACATCAAAAACTGAAATAGCATACGTTGCCCTATCCCCAACTATTGCAAAGATCTTGCTGATATCGTTATGTTTTACCGATTAAATATTTAACCTCATTCGTGGTCAAGACAGCCGTATTTGTAAAATTGTTTTATAAACGTACCTTGTTAGTTTACTATAACATCGTTGTAGTTTTGATTCATAAAATAAATAATATACCATTTAATCATAAACTTTTATATACTTGGCATAGAAGCGCACTCCTCTGGTCAGGGCAAGCGAACGCGCCGTGGCGTTCCACCAAGAAGTCTGCTGCTGTTTAGCTGCGACTTTCTTTGGTTTGCCGTTACCTTCGGGTACCAGATGGCGCACAGGCAGATCTTTTCTGTCGCCTACTCTCACATGCTTCACATGTCTGGTAGACATGATAATTCTGATGCTCTCTATCTCCGTCAATCGACCTATGGCGCACTGATGATAACTAATAAGTGTGAAACAGCTGTCTGTGTACTGGTGAATTGACGGAGATATAGAGCAACCCTCGTGGACCAACCATCTTCAGATCTACAGCTCTGCTCTCTGTGATCAGTAAAGCGATGGAGAAATGCGTCAACCAAGAGCTCATGAAATCTATGAATTCCGACTTCAAAGATCAACTGGAGGTCTTCCCTGGCTGTCACGTCACACATGTGTACGGCTCACGTCATTGCTGCTCTCGATATTTCAAAGGCATTCGATCAACTGTGGCATGCAGCTCTCCTAAGCAAGCTCCCCTCTTACGGGCACCCTGTTAAGCTTTGCGGTTGGCTCGCAGACTTCCTCTCAGGTCGGAAAATCTCTGCCGCGGAAGACGGCTTTTCCTCTTCCTTCCATAACATCAACGCTAGGGTTCCGCAGGGATTGGTAGAGGCTCTGACTTTGTTTCTGCTTCACATCAATGATCTGTTCTCTAGCACTATAAACCCAATCCACAGTTTCGCGGATGACAGTTAGTACGTCTCATGTAGGCACCACTAGTAATACACCGATCTCTGTGGTCGAGCTGGAACGCAGAAGACTCGCAGTGGCAGCTTCACTTTCAAAGGATCTCGATACGATTACCGCTTGGGCGTCAAAGAATATGGTGAAATTTAATGCTTCCAAGACCCAGTATTGCACGCTATCTAACAAGAAGTGTCCAAACCAACACCAGGTTCTAATGAACAACTGGGCTCTCAAGCCATTAGGAGTCAACATTACAGAAAATCTGATCTAGCAGAAAACGTTGCGTCAATTGCAAAAGCTGCTGGTAAAAAGCTTGGGTACCTGTTTAGACTTGAGAATCCTGTATTGTTTTTAAAAAATTCCAGGAAAAGGAAGATTTGGGGTAAGAATGTTCTTTTGCTTGAACAACTTGACAAGCACTAAGTGAAAAAATGAATAGGACATCAAAAACTGAAATAGCATACGTTGCCCTATCCCCAACTATTGCAAAGATCTTGCTGATATCGTTATGTTTTACCGATTAAATATTTAACCTCATTCGTGGTCAAGACAGCCGTATTTGTAAAATTGTTTTATAAACGTACCTTGTTAGTTTACTATAACATCGTTGTAGTTTTGATTCATAAAATAAATAATATACCATTTAATCATAAACTTTTATACAGGGTTACTGGTAACTCGACCACTTCCCTGCAAGAGATGATAGAGGGACTCAAATGTAATAGATTTAACCCCCCATACGTAATTCCGAAAACCGATAGTTTTAGAGATAATTAACATTTAATGTTTTTCAACCAAATGTCCAAATTTCCACACTAGATCATAAACTAAGAAAAAAACCTGTTGTTGATTCTGATAATTTTTATTTTAGTATTTAACTAACACATACACAAAGCTAACTTAGTATTAAAATGTTTCAAAATACTAAACAGTTTCAAACTACATACAATTATTTAAAAAATAAAGAACAAAGTTTTTACATTCACCGTGAAAGAAAATTATCTAGCTCAAAAAAAATTATACATACGGTTGAACAAATCGCTAAAAAAACTTTCCTACCTAATAACCTTTTCAGAAAGATTATAAACAGCAATGAATAAAAATCCCCTGTTCAAAAAGAACGAATGACAGTACAATCATTATTGATAACTCAGTTACATACTAGAATGTTTGCAAATGCGATCGATGATTTTATCCAAGTAAAACAAATTAAATCCACTCAAAGTTTCTAGAGATCTTGCTCAATGTGTTGCCCTTGATTTCGGATACAAGTACGGATCCGCTTCCCCACTTCGGTTTTTGTAACTCGTGTTGAAAAAGTTCGTTTCATCTCCTCCGCCGCATTGATAATTTTTTGCCTTAGTTCATCAGCAGTATTAACTGGAGTCTCGTAAACCAATGCCTTCATGTGACCCCAGACGTAAAAATCAAGAGGTGTCAGATCTGGGCTCCGCGCAGGCCATGGGATGGGTTCACCCGTCCATATCCATTTGTTCGGGTATGTGTTGTCCAACAACTGCCGAATTGTGATACGGTAATGTGCTGGACAACCATTATGCTGGAATATCATGTTGTTGATGATTCTGTATTATGTTGATAAATTTTGTTAAATAGTTACTTGTGGTTATACTGTCATTCTTGTCCTTGGAATAGGCCATCAGATAAGGAAGTTTTTACAATAATTTGTTTGACTGGTTGTGTCAAAATTTTCTTTCACGGTGAATGAAAAAATTTTGTTCTTTATTTTTTAAATAATTGTATGTAGTTTGAAACTGTTTAGTATTTTTACATATTCAAATACTAAATTAGATTTGCGTATGTGTCATTAAAAAGCTAAATTGGAAATTACTAAAATCGACAACAGGGTTTCTTCTAAATTTGGGATGTAGTGTGGAAATTTGGACATATCGTTGAAAAACATTAAATGTTAATTATCTCAAAAACTATCGGTTTTCGGAATTACGTATGGGGGGTTAATTCTGTTGCATTTGAGTCCCTCTATCACTTCCTGCAGTAAAGTGGTCGAGTTACCAGTAACCCTGTATACTTCCTGAGTATTGCAAGTGCAACATTTTTCGAATTCTATGAAATACCAAGGATAGCTTAATTATCTTATATTACATACTAAGTGACATAGAAAATGGAAGATCAGTATTTTAATGAATTTATTACACATTTTTTGTATAATTGTGTATTAAGGTTCGGTCAGTAAAATTTGAGAAAAATCCAACTTTTGGAAAAAGTGAAAAATCATATACACGTTGGGGCATACCCCTAATACAATGGTCGATTTTCTTTTGAAGTATCTAATCCCAGGTAATTTGTATCTCATAATGTCTCAGATATTTGGGTGAAATGTCGGAAAATCAAGGCAACAAATCGACCTGGTTGACTTCAAAATGTTTTCACGTCTTTCCTTACCATAGTAACAGATTAACGCTGCGTTTCCACCAGAGATGTGCTGGGAAAATGTGCGCAACGAGGATGTGTAGCGAAGCTGTGAAACGGTGTGAGTGTTTCCACCAGATATGTGCTAGGAAGATGAGCTGTACGAAGATGTGTGGCGGAGCGGTGAAACGGTGTACAGATGAGCCTTGCTAGGATGTGCAGCTGGCTCTTTTCAGAGTTTTCTTTTTGCTCGCATACATCAACAGCACACGTTCCTCGCCCACATCCCTCGCAACGCATTAATAGCACACATTCCTTGCCACATGCCTTGTTTTGTACGTACAGAAACTTCGCTCCGCTAAGCCGTTTCCACCAAAGCTGTACTGAGCAAGGCGAGGTAATTGAAGCGATTCTATTGGTTCGTTAAAAACACATTCCTCTTTAACACATCCTAGCACATGTTTGGTGGAAACGCAACTTGAAGCAGCTCTTCATGATAACAAAGTTCTTTATCTATATATGGTTGAAAGACTTTCTCATAAATTCATTAACATTGGGTGTTTTGTTTTCTACGTCACTTAGCATATAAGTATCATTGCGAATCAAGTGAATTTGCCAGAGAAATCCTTTATATCGAAAATAATCATAGTAGTTGATGTGTATGGTTCAGATGTTACATAATTTTATGAAAGCAAAAAGTAACAAACTGCCTGTAATGTCCAGAACATTACCAGTTTTAGCTACTGGTTTTTACGTAAGCCGCTTCTGGTTTAGAAAAAGGAGTGAGAGCTGTGAATCTATCTCGGTTCGAATGTAAATTTTACATTTTTCAGTGATCTGAAACATCCAAAAAAGTGCCACTGGAGTGACACTCAATTTCATTATTCTATTTCTGAGATATCAACATATAGATAGAATATCACCGACGAACAGACTTTCAAAAATAGTAAAGGGTTTTCTTCCTTGCTACAGTAGTACGAGGATGGTCGCAAAAGTATCCGAAAAAATATATTTATTTTTGGACATAATCTTCTTTCGATAAGTGTGAGGCCCTTTCCTATGATCAGCATCAGCTTTCATGTATGTTGGTTGAGCTAAGATCTTTGAAATAAAAGAATTTTAGGCCACATATAATGATGGAAAGGGAAATGAAAATGGGATGCATTACGGTTTGACCGACCAACGTAAAAAATATATCGCCTAATTAGAATCTTCTGCGTGTTTGATGGAGTCATTCAACTGTTTGTGTGGCGATTAAATTTGGCATTGACATTCGAAGAATCGTTTAAATGTCAATGTAAACAGTCCTGCGGAATACCGATGCTCTCAAAATAAAGACTTCGATGTATCTTCACTTGACGTGAATGCAGTGTCTCTAAATAGACTTCATCAGGTTAATCACTGAGATGTCTTTTTGATCCGAGATATTTTTTTAATTTGAAATCAATCTGTAAGAACTGCTACTTTTGATTTTAATATAGTTTGAGGTATGGTATGATGTTGGAATTTCTTCTTCCATTTGTTCCTTATCTTCCACTTTTATTCTTTTACTTCCCATACTAATAGGCGAGGAGACCATTGTGATCGCAAAAATTTTCGCTCGTTGGGCATTTTATGACATCTACATAACGAAAATACATGTAACTCATTTCCGTCGGTCTGTCGGTATTGGCGTTTTTACAGCCTCGTCATCTCAGTAACCGCTGCATGGATTGTGATGAAATTTGGGCAGCGATATCATTTACGTGGGGTCGTAGTAGGTAATGCTGTTATAATTTTGAAAATCGGTGCATGGCAATTAGCATAAAATAAAAAATTTAAATTTTCCTCGAACTTTATTCTCAGACGTGTTAGGGATTCCTGATCGTTTTCAACTTTTCTTCTGCGTTTTTTTTTTTGTAAAAATGGGCTAGGAGTGGGTGTTAAATATTGAAAAATTTGTTGTATTCATAACAGCCTTGTTTATCGACCTGTGAAGTGAAGACCTAGCGGCATAATACACTTTTTAGGTCCATCCGAACATTGCCTTGTCAATTATAGGAACCAAAGGACTTCAAATTTCTGATGTATACATCAGAATATTGCTTCAACTCGTTCTGTATTGTGTAAGGTAAAGACTATTGAACTGATTTTAATGAAATTTCAACACTACCGTGGCGAGGATGGAAAGCCATGGTTTTTAGAAATCGTGTCAGTGATGGCGCAGCAATATTCAAAAAACTAAAAATGTAAAAACAGCTGAAACTTTGTTTTTAGACTATAACTACATATAAATAATAAACTGGTATCTTCGTAATGTATGGGAAGTACTAAATCAATGAATTGAACTCCATTTTTTTGACGTTGTGAGGTTTCTAGTTTTCCAGAAGACTTAAAGTCTCATGAACCGCTCTGACAATCAGCGATTAATTTGACTTGCCATATTGCTCCCTGTACAAGAAATCCACAATGTGGTTAATTGAAGCCTAAGAACTATATATATATATATATATATATATATATATATATATATATATATATATATATATATATATGCATTTCGTCGGTGCTTCCAGTAAATATATAATATTAGAAATTTTAAATATAAATAACCTTATTACCTACATATCCTGAATCGAAAGGTCTAATGTGTAAAACTAATATACTATTATCATCATCATAGTCACAATGTCTTAACAGACATGTTGTGAACTCGTAAAATGCATTTACACATTTTACGAGTTCCTCTTGGGATATCTTTAAGATCTTTAATGCAGTAGTTTCCCATTTGCTTTCTGCAGATATACTATTATAATTCCGGATAATAATATGTAAGTTAGTTATACTTTCGTGTATCGTTTTCGTCTTCTAAAGCATGGGGAGGGATATACCCCCGTGGCTACGCCACTGGTTTAAACTTCCCGTTGATGCGGCTGCTGAAGTACAAAAAAAGGTCGGTAAGGAAAATGAGCAAGCTGACAGGAGCCCAATGCCACGGCATGGCATGGCTCCGTGAAGTCTCTCCCGCCTCAAGGAGTCGTCCTCGCCCCAGGATTATAAATAATCCGGATTCTGGGTTAAATGGAGGCAGAACAGAACGCTGATGCTACTTGCTGTCTACCTTGCTGATACCCTTTCGCAGATATGCCCGGATGCATCCGCACTGTACAGTATACAGCAGAAATATAAAACACTGTTACATTAATCGACTGAAAAATATAGGCGATTGCTAGTCGCAAAGATAAAAAATTAAGACTTTGTGCATCTGCAGCTATATGATATTCCTAAGTAACTAAGGCTTCGTCCACAACAAACCTTCCGTCAAGCTTTTGGGGATCAACATCAACAAGAGCATGGCACGACCACGTCGTCAGTATTGCTAAAATGGCATCCCAGAAGCTTGGAGTTCTGTTCCGCTGTAGGAAGCTGTATATACATCAGAGCAACTACTGCTGCTGTACAAGGCACAGATCCGACCATCGATGGAGTATTGCTCCCATGTGTGGGGATACGCTCCGAAGCACTCTCTGAAGCTTCTGGAAACTATCCAGAAGAGAGCAATTAGACTAATCCATACGCCTAACCTTACAAAGGACCTCCACAGCCTGGAAGACCTAAGATGGGTGGCTGACCTGTCCCTGTTTTACAGATTCTATCACGGAAGATGCTCGCGTGAGCTCTCTCAGATAATAACACCGAAGGCCGTCCGAACGATGAACACTACAGATGCTGTGCGAGCTCATCCTTACCAGGTCCAGGTCCCTACTTCCCGAACCAGTTTTCTTCAGCATTCCTTATTTTGGAGAACTACGGCTACAACATGCTGCGTTTCAAATCTAACGTGCATAGACATTTATCCTCTCGCAGCGCTTCTACAGCACCATAGGCTGACCATAAAAAACCTTTATTCCAAAAGACGCTGTGAAAAATACAGTTTTAGCTCTCACTGACTCACTGAAGTCACTTATGCAGAGCCTCTGTCTGTCCGTCCGTCCGCCTGTCCATATACAAAACATAATGCTCCATAATGCTCCGTGTCGAATAACGTGAATAACCCTGTAGAGTAATTTTTGGTCACAAAAGTATGGTTACTTGCTCAAGCCCAAGTCTGCGTTTCCGCCAGCTAGGAAAATGAGCGCAGCGAGGAAGTGTAGCGGAGCTGTGAAACGGTGTGGGTGTTTTCACTAGAGATGTGCTAGGAAGATGAGCGGTGCAAAGATGTGTGGCGGAGCTGTGAAACTGTGCAGATGAGCGTTGCATTGCTCCCCAACATGCCTTGCTTTGTACGTATACAAAAATCTCGCTCCGCTAAGCCATTTCCACCAGAGCTGTGCTGAGCGAGGTGAGGTGATTCAAGCGATTCTACTGATTCGTTAATAACACATTCGGAGTCAGCATGAAAAAACTAGTCCAGGAAAAATCCGGTTTAGTCAATATCGCTTCCGGTTTTAAAAAAATTGAATTAAATTACGACAAGTAACTGACGACGTATTATGTACGGTGTATTGATATTTCTGAAGCATAGGGAACGTGGCCGAGCGGTTAAGACGCTAGGCACCAGTCCGAAAGGGCATGGGTTCGAATCTCACCACGTCAACAACTTATTTTTTCTTTTACTTCCCACACCGATAGGTGACGGGAGTATTGTGATCGCGAAAATTTTCGTTTTTGAGATAATACGCTTTTTGGGCGTTTTATGATGTGTACATAACGAAAATCCACGTCACTCATTTCCATCGGTCTGTCTGTCGGTCTGTCTGTCTGCCTGTCGCGTTTTTCTACCCTCGTAATCTCAGTAACCGCTGCATGGATTGTGATGAAATTTGGGCAGCGGTATGCTGTGGGGTCGTAGTAGGTAATGTTCCTATAATTTTGAAAATCGATGCATAGGCGGCGGAGTAATTAGCAAAAAACAAAAAAAAAATAAATATTGCTGAAACTTCGTTTTTAGGCGTTTTAGGGGTCCCTGATCAATTTCTACTTTTTTTTGGTGGGGGTGAAATTGGGGTGGTTGGGGGGTGGGGGGTTGTAAAATTGAAAAATTTGTAGCTTTCATAATAGACTGTCCACTGACCTGTGAAGGAAGACCTGACGACATAAATAACTTTTTTAGGTCCATCCGAATATTGCCTTGCCTATTACAGAAAGCAAAGGACTTTTCTGATGTAAGTATACGAGAGTATTGCTTTAGATCGTTGTAACGAGGAAACTGTTGAATTGATTTTAATGAAATTTTGAAACAGCATTACCACCATGTCGAAGATGGAAAACGCGTATGGTTTTGATAAATCGTGCCAGTGGCGGCGCAGAAATAATAAAAAAACTAAAAATATAAAAACAGCTCAAACTTTGTTTTTAAGGGTTTTAGAGGTTCCTGAACATTTTCTGCGTTTTTTTTTTGGGTGGGGGTGAAATTGGGGCGGTTCGGTGGTTGGGGGATGAAAAACAAAAAAATTTCTTGTACTAATAATAGGCTGTCCACTAACCTGTGGAAGATCTAGCGACACAAATCACCTTTTTAGGTCCATCCGAACATTGCCTAGCCTATTACGGAAACTAAGGGACTTAGAATTTTCTGTATACTATACGAGAATTTATTGGTTTAAATCGTTTTGTATTTTGTAACGTGGACACTATTAAATTGATTCTAATGAAATTTTGACACAGTATATTGTTACCGTGGTGAGAATGGAAAACGCGTATGTTTGTTAAAAATCGTGTCAGTGGCAGCGTATGGCAATAATCATAGAACGAAAAGTATGAAAACAACTCAAATTCGGTTTTTAGATGTTTTAGGGATTCCTGATCATTTCCTACCAGTTTTTTGGGTGGAGGTGAAAGTGAGGTGGTTGGGGGGTGGGGGGTTGTAAAACTGAGAAGTTGTATTATCTATAATAGGCTGTCTATTGACCTGTGAAGGAAAGACCTAGTGGCATAAGACAATTTTAGGGGGGGGGGCTGGCAACTATTTGGCTGCAAGGGATCTTAGACTAAAGCTTCATGCTATGGGAAAATAATAAACTGGTATCAGCGTAATGTGTGGGATGTACTGAGTCAATCAACTTCACTTCATTTTTTTTTTAAGAGTGTTGTAACCGCTTTCGGTTCCAAAGTGAGAGCGCCGTTTGAATTTACTCAAGTAAATTCTTTCCAACGACGTCATACTGATAGACTACGCTTTGTATACCGAATGTTTGTAAGCCTTTCTGGCGGTACGACGGAAGGGGGGAACATCAGCTGTATTGACATAGACACAGCCGACGTTGCCAGTTGTGCATTAGGGCATGCTTGGTGCATGCAGCAATGTTTGTAAAATATAAAAATGGCGTTAATTCTTGACAGAATTGCAAAATTAAACGTGTTTCACAAAAGAGTATCTTCAGAGTACTTTTTCTATTACAGATAAGCAAGCCACAATCATATTTTTACTTTTTTACAACATACGTTCCATACATTTTTCTGAAAATTCATTCCAAATGATTGTCAACTTGGCATGCTGCGATGTCACTTGTAAACAATGACGTCGTTGCTTGTAAATATTTTGTTGACATTCCCAATGTTTGGAATGCCGACAAACAATTTGCCTTGGATGCGTAGTCTATCAGTATGACGTCGTTGATTCTTTCCTACTTTTTGTATCTGATGTTTTTCGATATGCATTACTGTGTCCATAGATACAGAAAACACTACTACTATTTCAATCTCCAATGTGTTCAATCTCAGAATCAGCGATCAGAATGGAAGTGTAGTTTGAGTGGTTTGTGCGTCTGTAAATATTTGAGGTTATTCTGCCAAATCAGTCCTGATTTTATTATAATAATTATATGCCGTAATATGAGGTCATTACAAGCTTCTAGGATCCAAGGATCATTAAAAAATCTCTAAAAAAATGATATCGGCAAAACAAGCGTTAAGACAAACAATTAAAACCAGAGTTAAAATAACAATCGATTTTCACCACGACCAGTCGAACGCTCTTCGACGATCAATAACGGCGGATACGGACAAATTTTTTTCATCACGCCGATTATGCTGAAAGCACCATTGGGTAATTGCGAGATGTGAAAGTGATACAAATGCGATACGCAAAGAGACAGCGGACGATTGTTTTTACCTGTAGATAAATGAATTTCTATGACAATAATTGATGCGTTGTAAAACTAAGTAAAAGCGAATATTCTCAAGTAACCGGAAGTTTTCATACTATAGCCGAAATTTTAGAATCAAGCAGTACTGTATATCCAGGGTTAGAAGTGTTTGAATTAACTATTGTTTCAATTTAAAACATGACCACATTTACATCATAAAATCGATCTGCCAAGTTAATAAATACAATTATTATTCAAATTAAATTAACAAAAGCAAATTCCTTAGTTTACATGTTGACCAACAAGTTTATTATACAGGGCGGCCCTAGATAATGTGCACAAAAGAAACTCAATGAAACTAGAACACAATTTATACACACAAAAATTATTGTTAATTATCTCAAAGCAGAGCTGATGAGTTCGTCAGGGATGTGTATTATCTCAGAGGTTGTTTAACATTTACTCTGAATTTGTGATGAGACAGGTATTAGACAACTGGAATGGCGGTATAACTATTGGTGGAAGCAAAATATCCAACTTAAGATTTGCTGACGATACAGCCCTTATTGCAGCTTCTCAGGAAGAACTAGTAGCTCTATTAAACATCTTAGAACAACATAGTGCAGCGTATATATGGTCTTGATATTAACTACAATAAGACCAAGGTTATGCTCGTAGATAGAGAGCATGATAATCATCCAGAAATAAAGTCAATAGGCCATTGTGAAGTAGTTCAAAGTTTTGTATACCTCGGTTCTTTGATCGACAATTCGGGTAGCTGTGAAAATGAGATTCGACGGCGCATTCAACAGGCACCTATGGCCATGATAAAGCTTGCTAAAATATGACGTGACCATAACATCACTAAAGCTACAAAAATGTCGCTGGTTCAGTCTCTTGTGTTCTCCATATTTCTGTACGCTTCAGAAACTTGGACTGTTAAAAACGCAGATTGAGCTCGCATAGCTGCTGACGTAGAGGAGAATGCTGAGAGTTCCTTATACCGCCCATCGAACTAACGTTTCCATACTGGATGAGCTCGGTAATCCAAAGAGACTATCCTCCATTGTGCCGACGAGAATGCTTACATTCTTCGGACATATACACAGAAGCGATAATATGGGGAAACTTGTAGTTCAGGGTCATGCCCCGAGTGGGCGGCGCCGTGGCCATCCCCCTACACGCTGGGTGGATACGGCGAAACAGTTGCTGGATATGAGTATCAAGAGTGCCACTAACCTGACAATAAATCGCGAACGATGGCGAGCTACAGTTCTCAAAACTATTGATAATATTCGTGTCGGCAATACTCTAGCTCCGACTTAATGCATTTTACGAGTTCACAACATGTCTGTTAAGACATTGTGACTATGATGATGATCTCAAAGCTTAGAAAAAATAGATTTTTTGACACCCTGTATCTTGAAAACCAGAGTTTAGACCATATGAACCTTTCTACTTGAATTTGGGCCTGTGAAAGAAAGAGGACCTAGCCACTAGCCGTATAATATGCTTTTTTAGGTCCATCCGAACATTTCCTTATCAATTACAGAAATCAAGAGACTTTCTCTGATGTATACGACTATTGTTTTAGATTGTTCTGTATTGTGTAACCTGGAATTGATTTTAATAAAATTTCGACACATTACATTACCGTGGCAAGGACGAAAAACGCGTATGGTTTTTAGAAATTATGCCAGTTGCGGCGCAGTCAAAGGCGCAGTAATAATCAAAAAACAAAAAATATAAAAACAGGCGTTTTTTTTGGACGTTTTAGGGGTTCCTCATCACTTTCTACTTTTTTGGGTGGGGGAGAAATTGGGGGGCTGGAGGGCGGGGATTGTGTAAAACTGAAAAGCTTTTTGTATTCATAATAGGCTGTCCATTGATCTGTGAAATATCTAGCTGTTAGCCGTATAATATACTTTTTAGGTCCATCCGAACATTGCCTTATCAATTACAGAAACCAAGGGACTTTTTCTGATGTATACGACTATTGTTTAGGATTGTTCTGTATTGTGTAACCTGGAATTGATTTTAATAAAATTTCGACACAGTGTTATTATACTACTGTGGCAAGACAAAAAAAGCGTATGGTTTTTAGAAATAGTGGCAGTGGCGGCGATGCAATAATAAAAAAACTAAAAATATAAAAACAGCTCAACTTCGTTTTTAGGCGTTTTACGGGTTCCTGATCACTTTCTACTTTTTAAGGGCAGGGGATGATTTGGTTGCAAGGGTATCTTTGTCTATAGCTTCATGAAATGGGAAAATAATAAAATGTGTGGGAAGTACTGAGTCAATCATCTTGACTCCAGTGTTTACTGTACTGTCTGTATCAGTAAGTAATCTGGTTATTATTATAATAATTTGTGACTTGTAACAATTCTATTCTTAATTGTAGTATATAAAATTAGCAAGTAAATTGAAATATCAGTTCTGGATCATGTTTAGGTGGTTGCAAAACAGACTTATCTATATAGCTATAAATAAAATCTCAATTATTTCATTTTACCAATGCAGGACTTTTAATGCAATTTCTTGGCACAAATGCTGTCATGGGAATAGCCCAGAAAGTATCTATTGATTTTTTTATTTTGCTGCAATTCAATACAGCCTGGTTCAAGGACAAAATGACTAAGCCACTATTTGCAATTTTCCAATATAAATTCGAGGATTTTGGCACAAATGACGAGCGAATGATAAGAAGGAAGACAGTTGACCTAAAACCAAAAATACCCCTACAGAAATAGCATTAAATGGCAAACAGACCAAAAGGGAAGCACGAAAAGGCATTTGAACTGAAACAGGAAGACTGAATGACTAATTTAACTTTATAGTACAAGCTGCCTAACCGAGCGTTTAAAATTAATTAGCAGAATAGTTTTAGCGTTTGTATTTCTAGTACCCTTGCCAATGCACTTCTTGAACCTTTTGCATGTGTATCTTCAATGCGTGCTCGCCTGGTGAAACGACAAGGAAATGCTAGAGGAAAAGGTGGTGAAATTAAAAGCATTTAAATAGAATGTGTGTACGAAGGATGAATACTGAATACATAAGTCATAAGTGTTGACTGACTGTTTCACTTATCAATCTTTATCAGCGTAGCATTAAAATTTGTTGGTTTATTTATAGGCTCAGAAATTAATGCAGGCTGTCTCGTGATATATGTTATAAATCATTCTCGTCATGATTACAGATAGTTAAATTCGTTAAATTGGAGTACTGGTAAACATGGTGCATGATAGAAGGGATGGGCTTATTTTAGACGTTGCAGCGTAAAGTTGATAAGTAATCTCACTTACCTTTGAGAAAACGCCTTATAGAACGATCGGGCACATTTCGAAGCACATTTTCACACACAAAACTAGGAAAAATACGATATTTTCAGCACAGATGCATCACAAACGGATTCCTGTTATGACTGCCATTTTAGGTTTGATTTTGACATTTGTTCCAGCTTCGGATAAAAATGGGATTTGCCTACCCGCCGCCATCTGCCGGCGAAGAACGTCACTTATCATCCTGCTGCATGATGGGTTGCCTATGTTCAGCAAAATGTGGAATTATTTACAGGAGTAACTGTAAATTTCCAGCGCGTTGAAATATATAGGGTGTCCGGATATTCGACCGCCAACGCTTCACAGGAGATAGATCTCACATTTTAATGAACATTGAGACATGAATATGAAGCCTTAAGATGCTTAATTTTCAAGTTTTACTTTTATTTTCGTTTTTTCTCAATTATTCAGCAAATAAAATGACACAACGATAAAATCCAAATTCAATCTCGCTTTTGCTATCATGAATACCCACATAGCACTGGATATTCTATATTCGTTATTTCTCTTGATTATTCTGGATTATTAGCATAATATTCTTTATAGAATATTATTATTTCATCCACTTAAGATAATCAGTGATTATTCGTTTAATATCTGAATTATTCCAGAATATACCAGTAATATTCTTCATAGAATATTATTTTAATAATCTACTAAGAACAAGATGTAGCTATTTTCTGACGAACATTTAGTAATATTTGTAATAGAAATATCTGTATGTAGGCAAATATTCAATATGAGGTGTTATTAATTTATATTTGCACATTTCTCAGTGAATTAAAAAACCTTCATTCGTTTTGTGTTCATCCTAAATATACCTAATGTATTATGTGCAATTTTCAAAAGTTTATTAGTCATTAGCCATTGCCAGCAATACAGATACGTCATCCACCGACGATAAAGTGACAGCATCTTATGCTGATGTATGGTGACTATGGGGTCGCCAGTCGTCAATCTTTTCTGGTTTCTGGTTGTCACTCGCTTCGTCGCTTCAAGTGTTCTGTCATTCTGTGCTTCAACATGTGGATGTCGGCAACAATGTTCGGCATTTTAGCAATTCACGAATTCACGAGTTTTATTCCTGAAAGGCCTGCATTTATACCCAATTTTGTACAATAAAGTTGCTGGTTGTTATAGAGTGTGTGACAGTGTTCCAAATTACTGTCACCTACTATGGTGTAAGGTTGATTATATGTGAGTAGAATTTTGAGGTTAAATGCAATAAGTTTACATTTTTACACTTTATTTAGGCATCTGGGCTGAGATGTCAAACCACTTATCTTTTGTGACCATCTGCCATGAGTAGGTGCCATTATTTTTGGAACAGTATCCATAATTCCCTAAAAATGTTTCGTATATGGAATTTTTCCAGAATATTCATAATATCTGTAGTGAATGTGAAAAGAATATTCTCATATCATCCGGTGCTGTGTGGGTAGGGGCGCCACCTACGGCATATCGAAAACTTTTAAATAAACAAAACTCTTTCCTGGTTTGGTGAATCAATGTGAACATTATAAATAGATTTTCCTCGATATGTGTTACGTAAAAAAGTTATACTTTGTTTAAGCTCTTAGAGGTAACCGTTTTCGAGATTCTTTATTGGAATTTCTAAGGCACTTCAATTAACTTTGTGACGGGCGGGGTTAAAAAAATAAGTTAAAGAGCGAGCGCCACTTTGGTTTTACGCTAAAATGCTTACATGAATATGAGCCAAAACCAAGAAGACTATTGGCAAGTCCTTGATACCATTTTTTATGCTCTAGTACAAGGTAAGTGTTCAAATCAATCAAACAAAAAAAAACTTAGTATTCCAATTAAAAAAAAAGCAAGTTCAAGAGGTCCAGATATAGTTTCCTATTTATTAAAAAAACAGAATAGATGTGACAGATTATTTAGGAAATAAATTTGAATATAAACATTTATAAAAAAAATAAGTAAATGTTGGATTTGCGTACAGTGTTCAAACAGAGTATATTGTAGCGAATACGTGCGTTGCAAATAATATTACTACAGGTCTTGATAACCAAACTTCCCCCGTTCGTGTATACACGCTCGGTTCACAACGACTCAGAGTATTGCACTTAACATCGTAAAAAAAATAGTAATAACATGCGTACGCAGAAAAATTAACTTTACATCAAAATTGATACCATCATTCAAATAGGTAAGTATAATCAGTCAAAGGATTATCAAATACTAAAAATAAACGTCAATCAACAAAAGTTAACCAAATGAATAGGAAATACTGAATAAAGGAAATACTAGAGGTCTCACTTAATATCTAGTAGACTTATCTGAATGTCTTTAGGGAGTTCGTTGGCAGCTATGTCGGTTCAATATGGTCTACACAAAACCACAATCGTCCTCATAACCCCTTAAGGATTCTCAGCACATATGGCATCTCCAGAAATAAGATGCATTCCAGCCTTACTCGAAACTGTGGGTTTCGTAACACCAAAAACAAAAACCCTACGGAGGAAATAATAATAACTCCTCTGTGCAAAACAATATAAAAAGGAAAAAAACACTGAAACGGTACACTACGCAACAACATTACTTGTGATTTCCAAAGAAAAGTAGTCCAATATATATATTTTATATTATGTCATTTAACATACAACTGAAATTAGACTAAACATTCATAGTCATTCAAGATAATCTATGTTTATTAAAATTTACCTGTATAAAAAAAGGAAACAGAAAGGGTATAGTGAAATTTGATAAATTTCTTACCTCACTAATGACAATTGAGGGTTTTATTTCCCTGATTTATCGACAGATGTTTTAATGGTCTTAAAAGGGCAATGTAATAATCCCGAATAATCGGTTCAGCGTCCCAAATCCTTGCAAATTTCCGAAACCACTAGAGAAACTCCAACTGGAACTGCTGGTACTAGTGTGAGGATTTTAATCCCTATGTAGCTAGGCAGAGTATCACAAACTCTAAACAAAATCTCAACACCCTCACAAATAGATAAAAATTGCCTTCCAAGCCACTTGCCATTTTCTAGTCGACAGTAAAAGTGAACTCGAATAAAAATTTATAGACGGAAACCTTCCAGAAAATGAAAAAAACGGGCAACAACCAAAAAAACGCTACTCAACCGTAAATGTAAAAATGAACCAACTCACGCCAGCTATTAGTAATTGATTTAAGCAGGACATAAATAATCAATACACGAAATATTTCCTTTCTCAGATTGTTTCTTAGATTTTTACCTGAAAAATAATAATCGATCTCGGACATAGATGGTAGTAGTATCGTAAAGAAGGTAATTTAAATTCAAAATTCAATATTTATTTAATAACGATAAAGCCAAAACGTCACACTCCCCCCTTACCCGAAGAAAATTAACCCGGTTAATTTTCAGCTGCGCTAGCAGCGGACTTAAGGTCTTTCGCATTCCATACCCCTGCGGATTTGCCTTTCCCATCTTCTAACTCATATGACCATGGGCTTAATCTTTTCTTAATATAGAATGGTCCAATATACCGAGGAGCTAGTTTCTTAGTAAAATATTTGGAAGCATCTGACAATACATAATTCTTCCTCCAGACGGGCTGATGTGGGAAAAATTCTTCTGCTTGTCGTCTTAGATTATATGTCCTCTCACTCTTTTTCGCAGCTATATCCAACCTTCTTCTAATATCTGCAAAAAGCTCTTTGAATGCTTCTTCTCTACCTTCACTGTTTTGGTTCTCTATGTCATACTTCTCGTCAACGAGATTCGGTCTGTTAAAATACTCGTTTCCCTGAATTATCATCTTTCTTCCAAAGTTAACAAAATATGGGGTTTGACCAGTCGAATCATGTCTAGCAGTCCTTAATGCACATCCTAATTTAGCCAAATTGAGATCCCAGTTTCTGTGGTTATCAGCCACATAACACGCCAACATATGGTCTTCAGAGTACTATTCACTCTTTCAGTTGGGTTCGCTTGAGGATGGTAATTCGCGTTGTATCGCAGTGAGGATTTGTACTTCTTAACCAGAGTACTGAACTGCCTAGAGCGGAACTGTGATCCGTTATCGCAAATTAAAATTCGCGGCACACCATAAACAAGAAAAACTTCCTCCTCTAATCTTCGACAAATAACATCAGAGTTAGCTGATCTCAATGGGAATAGAAGTGAGTATTTTGAAAAATAGTCCGTGACCACTTGAATGTATTGGTAACCGTGTACAGAGCGCGGCAGCGGTCCCATCAAATCCGTGGATATCATTTCCCATGGTCGATTGACCCTAGGTTGTTATGTCATTAGCCCTATCGGACCCTTCCTGTCGGGCTTATAAGCAGCACATACCGAACATTTTCTTACAAAGCAAGCTACATCATATTTCATTTTTGGCCAGAAGAAACGTTCTGCTAAGCGATGATATGTCTTCGTCACGCCCATATGACCGGCAGTAGGTGAATCATGATACTTGATTAGTAGTTCCTTCCTTTGGGCTTTTGGTACCACTTCACGCCAGAAATCTTGAGGTTCAGATAAGTCAGGGTACGATGGTCGTACCTATTTGAACAGACGTCCATTATCCACTCTCCAATTAGAATACTTAGCTGGGTTATTCAACGTTTTCTGTTTCATTCCAGTATACCATTTATCTATAGCCTTTCATCACAATCATTCAAGTCTAATTCATCCAAAACAGGAACGCTTCTAGATAGCATATCCGGAACAACTAAATCCTTGCCCTTCCTGTGAACGATCTTGCAGTCGAAGTTGCTCAACTTTAGACTCCAAAGAGCCAATCTTCCTGACGGGTCCTTCAAATTCCGGAGCCATACTAAAGAATGATGATCAGTGATGACTTGAAACGGTACTCCTTCGAGATACGGTCTAAGTTTCTCCACTGCCCACAAGACTGCTAAACATTCCCTTTCAGTTGTGGAGTAGTTTCTTTCTTGTTTCGTCAGAGATCTGCTTAAGTAGCTAATGACCTTATCGCCATCTGGATGTGGCTGGAGCAGCACTGCTCCTATTCCATATGCCGATGCATCTGTCTCCACTATAAAAGGTAGTGCATAACTCAATACTGGTGCAGTTATGAGATGTTCTTTAATTTTCTTGAATGCGTCATCACACTCAGGCGTCCACTGGAATTTCTTCGATTTCTTTAGCAAGGAGGTTAACGGTGATACTATGGTAGCAAACTGTGGCATAAATCTTCTGTACCACGAAAAGGTTCCAATGATACGGCGAACTTCCTTCACAGTCTTGGGTGTTGGTATTTTCGTCATGGCTTCTACCTTCTCGGGATCGACATGAAGTCCATTTCGGTCGACTACATATCCCAAATATTTCATTTCAGAACGACAAAACTTGCATTTTTCCGGGCTAACAGTCAGGTTGGCATTTCTGAGGCGCTTGAATGCTTCTTCTAATATTTCTATGTGCTTTTCAAATGTCTGGGTTACTACGACTACGTCATCAAGATACACGAAAACGTAGGGTTCAAGGTCAGGGCCGGTATTCCCAAGTCGCTCCCCTCGCAAGCGAGCGATCCGTCAAAGGAGCGATATGATTTGCAGCGATATGGCATTTCTAGATTCTCACCTACCGCTCCCCTCGCAAATTTGAAAAGCGAGCATTGAGATACGACAACATCGCGTATTGATGTAAAATGTCCGAACAAAACGTCAAGTTGTCAAAACATAACCAATATGTTCGTTTGATCCGTACCTATTTTGTGCGTTTGATAAAGTAGCGTATACATCACAGACGATAAATAATAATTGTCGATGATATACATCGATCAAGGTTGAACTAACTATTCTAAACATGAAGATTAGAATCATCCAAAAAGCAACATTCAGGATAAATCTGAATTTGGCCCCCATTTAATGTGAAAGAACTGTTGTTTTCTATTTCGATACCAATATTCTTGTTTGAAATTAAATAATGGTAATCACAGCGACTATACTTTAGTTATAGTTCTTATTATAACTTCGAATCATATATCCCATACATTAAGCTATAAACTTTTAAAAGCTTACAATTTTTTTATAAAATCACTGAAAAATAGTAAACCAAAATTTTTGCTATTGGTTGAGGAATTGAGGATATAAATCTGTAATTTTTACAAGGTCATCCAGATAAATGCTAATTGTGTCCAAGACATATCAAAAGGTTTGTTTTGTTAATCTAAATTACCTTTTGCACCAGTTTTCAGCGAGTTTTGTTAGTGTTTTTTGAGTGAGAACTCGGTAAGAAAATCTATACAGTTTAAAAATGTACATTTTAATGTGAAGGTTGCGCTTGACTTTGTCTAATCAGTTTCTCCCATAACGGATCCGATTTGCAATATTAAATACTAAATCGTTTTCCAAATTTAGGTGATTTTTAGTTTACTTCTTATTTGGGCCATGAAATTACGCACTCACACAAGTACAAGGTAGAAAATGGAATGAAATACTTCAAAGCCTCGATTGTTAATTCCGTATACTTATTTTCCCTTTTCAACCAGAAGGTATCAAAATTTCCAGATTTGAACTCCCAGAGTAACATCCCATTGGCAGATAATTCCAGCAGATTATAATAACGCAAACGCCTAAAAGTTTTGTACGGTTTAAATACTTTTAACATACATGAAAAAAAGGGGTCGGGAATCAAGAAATATTTTTTAATACTAGGGGGGTCGTGTTATGGAAAAGGTTGAAAAACACTGTTAGAGGGCCTCTTAAAACAACTCGATGGAGCTCTGAAACATGTTTTTATGCTTCTTCTTGGTTTAACAGTCCAATACATACAGGATCGTCCACTATAAAGCATAATAATTATAAATAAGAGCACATATCTCAACTTAAGATACCCTAATCGTCGGTGATAACCTATTTACATTGCTACACCAGTGACACGAGCGACAGAAAGCACTCCCCTTTGACGCGAGCGCTTCAATTGTGAGGAGAGGATGTGAGAATCTATACAGCAGTGATTTTCGCTCCCCTCGCTTTTAAAGGCAGCGTTATCGCTCCATGCGAGCGGTCAAGAATACCGGCCCTGGTCCTAGGACGTTGTCTATGAGTCTTTGCCATGTTGCAGGACTATTACTGAGACCAAAAGGCATACGACAGAACTGGAACAGTCCTCTACCTGGCACTGTGAATGCAGTGTTATGGTCTGGACCTCTGTTCGACACCGATTTGCCAAAATGCACTTTTAATATCTAATGATGATATGTAACGTGCATCTCTTAGCTTGTCCAGCGTGTGTGAAACGTAAGGAAGAGGGTACGAGTCACGTTCTGTCACACTATTTAGGCGGCGGTAATCAACACAGGATGGATGCACTGGACAATTCGGACTTGGAGTTAGAAATGAAAGAGGAGACAGATTAATAGAATTTTGCCAAAACAACAACTTTATAATTACAAATACACTGTTTAAATTACCAAAACGCAGGCTATATACATGGATATCACCTGGTGATAACGAACATCACATTGTAAGAAATCAGATTGATTATATATTAATCAAGGAAAGATACAGAAATCATTCAGTGAAAACATATCCAGGTGCTGATGTAGGATCTGATCATAATCCAGTAGTAGCTGACTTCAGGTGTAAAATGAAAAAGATTAAAAAGAAAACAAAACAGTCAAATATTGATATAAATAAGTTAAAAGAAGCTCACATAAAACAGCAAATAACAGAAGATATTAACAAAAGAATTAACGACATCAAAGAACAGGTGAATACACTTAAAAATGTAGATGATAGATGGTCTTTAATTGAAAAAGAAATAGTGAATACAAAACAAAAAATATTGACACCAACCAGATATAAAAATAAACAATGGATGACTGATAAAATATTAGACCTAATGGAAGAAAGAAGGATGTGTAAACATAGAGACAAACAGAAATACAAAGAAAAACATCAACAGATAAAATATGAAGTAAAACAAGCAAGGAAGGAACAATGGTTAAAAGAACAGTGTGACGAATTAGAAGAGTATCAGAGAAAACACGACAGTTTTAACGTCCACAAGAAAATCAAAGAAATGACCCATACTAATAAAAAGAAAAAACAAGGAACACTTACAGATTTGGACGGGAAACTCATTACAGACACCAATAAAAAACTAAAGCAGTGGTCTACTTATATACACGAACTATTTGAAGATAACAGAGAAAGTCAGAATAAACTCGTTATAGAAGAAAATGAAAATGACGCGCTAGAACTATTAGAAGAAGAATTAAAGTCTGCATTGAAAAATACCAAAAACGGCAAAGCTGTAGGTCCGGATCAAATACCGGTAGAGATACTTAAATGTATGAACGATGAAACTTTAAAAATTCTATTGGATTTATTCAACTTAATTTATAAAACCGGTATCATTCCTAAACCATGGTTACTTTCTACCTTTTGTACTATCCCTAAAAGTGCAAACGCTAAACATTGATCAGATTACAGAACTATTTCTCTGATCAGCCATATTCTGAAAGTATTTATAAAAATAATACATGGTCGTCTACGGATAAAATTGGAAGAGGGAATTGACGACAGCCAGTTTGGTTTCAGAAATGGACTAGGCACTAGAGAGGCATTATTCGCGATTAATGTATTAATACAGAGATGTTTGGATATGAATCATGACATTTATGTATGCTACGTTGATTTTGAAAAAGCTTTTGACAGAGTTCGCCATCAGAAATTAGTCGAAATACTTAAAAGCAAAAATATTAACAACAAAGACTTACAAATAATAACCAACCTTTACTGGAACCAACGAGCACAAATAAAAATCGACAATGAGTTCAGTTCGGAAATACAAATTAAGAGAGGCGTAAGACAGGGATGTGTTCTGTCGCCCCTGCTTTTCAATGTATACAGTGAAGCAATATTCGAAGAAGCTTTACTATCGGAACCAGAAGGAATAACAATAAATGGCAAGGTAATCAACAACATTAGGTTCGCAGACGATACAGTAATTTTGGCAAACTCAGCGGAAGAACTTCAAACTCTGTTAGACAGGACAAATACGTTTTGCGGAGAATACGGTCTTAAAATGAACACCAGAAAAACAAAATACATGATTATTACAAAAAAACCAAATGTAACTGCAAATATAAACTTAGAAGGTCAAACACTCGAACAAGTCAAAAAGTATAAATATCTGGGAACCTGGATAACTCACGATAATGACCAGACCTTAGAAATAAGATCAAGAATCGAAATAGCACGAGCAGGATTTGTATTTGTGTTTTAATAACGATAAAGCCAAAACGTCTAAAGCTAGAGCGTATTATAGGAATATTTTTTTGGCCACCCCTATAGTAGGTACTTCCTTCGAATATTAAAGATCGATGTACGTTCGACATCACAAAAAACATTGTTTTATTGCACTATCAAGAAGCCATAGTACTTACTTACTTACTTGCCAAATTTCTCCATTTTGATCTTGAGAAATGGAGAAGACCTCGAAGAAAAGTCTATAACATATTCAAGCAACTTTTTATTGTTGTTGTTTCACATTTTCATCAGTAAAAGTAGTAACAGTCATATCAACATGTTTGGTATTACATTCAGGTTAGTAGTTTCCAGGTGATGTAGATAGCAGTTTTCTTTTTTTTTGTTGATCGGAAAGAAATTGTGGTCTTTGTTTGTAAAATAATTATATCCTCAACTCTTCGTCTCTAGAATTAAGATCATATTGGACTATTTTTGATCAAGAATTTCGAAGTATGAATGGTTATGCATATTATGAGATTCTCACAGTAAATAAAGTAAATATTTTAATGGAAAGAGTAATACAAAAATTTGCATATGTATAATGGAACGTTTATTTGTTTATTATATAATTCAGTATAAACCTATGCTGAAGGCGCTTCAGGTGTACTTTCTGGTCCAGTAGATGTCTCTGTTGGAGTTTCCATTGAAGCTGCTGTAGTTGCATCAGATGGTGGCAAAGTGGTAGCTTCAACTGTAGCGGTGGTAGTTGCAGCTATAGTTGTAGGGCCTACAAAATAACAAATCACTTATTCCTTTATTGCAACATTAAAAAGCTTTATATTTTTGTGTTTATCTTTACGAGCTTGTAAAGGGACTCTAAGCCCATCCGTACACATGTCGATTGGCGTCACTTGGTTTTTCTCATGCAAAGGATTGGAGCATCGCCAATGGGTCGTTTATTGATCTTCTAGAAACGCAAGTCCTTACTGACCGAAAGTGAATCGTAGGTGACTCAGAATAATCGAGTTTTAAATAAACGAATTAAATCAAAGACCACATATTTACTCGAGTTACACTTTTACACGTTACATTTCAACAGTCCACGGTTTCGAGTTAATAAAACAGTTTGTACTTACACTATACTCTATCCCGCATTACAGCCATCATCATCATGATCGTCACAATGTCTTAACAGACATGTTGTGAACTCGTAAAATTTATTAAGTCGGAGCTAGAGCATTGCCGACACGAATATTATCAATAGTTTTGAGAACAGTAGCTCGCCATCGTTCGCGATTTTGCTGTCAGTTCAGTGGCGCTCTTGATACTCATATCCAGCAACTGTTTCGTCGTATCCACCCAGCGTGTAGGGCGCCGCCCACTCGGGGCGTGACCCTGACCTACAAGTTTCTACATATTATCACTTCTGTAAATATGTCCGAAGAATGTAAGCATTCTCGACGACACAATGAAGGATAGTCTCTTTGGATTACCGAGCTCATCCGGTATTGAAACGTTAGTTCGATGAGCGGAGGAACTCTCAGCATTCTCCTCCACGTCCACATTTCAAGAGCACTACTCGTGTTCGATCTGTCTTTTAAACTGTCCAAGTTTCCGAGGCATACAGAAATATGGAGAACACAAGAGACTGAACCAGCGACATTTTGGTAGCTTTAGTGATGTTATGGTCACGCCAGGTTTTAGTAAGCTTTGTCATGGCCACACGTGCCTGTTGAATGCGCCGTCGAATCTCATTTTCACAGCTACCAGACTTGTCGATCAAAGAACCGAGGTACACAGAACTTTGAACTATATCACAGCGGCCTATTGACTTTATTTCTCGGTGATTATCGTGCTCTCTATCTACGATCATAACCTTGGTCTTGTTGTAGTTAATACCAAGACCATATGGTGCACTGTGTTGTTTTAAGATGTATAATAGAGCTACTAGTTCTTCCTGAGAAGCGGCATTAGGGGTTGTATCGTCAGCCAATCTTAAGTTGGATATTTTGCTTCCGCCAATAGTTATACCGCCATTCCAGTTGTCCAATACCTGTCTCATCACAAATTCAGAGTAAAAGTTAAATAACATCGGAGATAATACACATCCCTGACGAACTCCTTTTCTGGTTGCAGTTTGACCAGACAGGTTACCACCAATTCTTACACGAGCCGAGCTAGACTCGTAGAGTTGCTGTATGAGAAATACTAAGTGGTAAGGGACTCCCATAAAGATAAAGATTTCCCACATTTTAGGTCATTTTACGTTATCAAACGCCTTAGAGTAGTCCACAAAGCAGATAAAAACTGGAAAATAGTGCTGTCTGGCTTTTTCAATAATCTGTCTTAAGTTTAAAATCTACATTACAGCCAAAAGTAATACAATTGAGCACGCAAATATTTCCGCTCCGTAAAACTGACCAACTCTATCGACTGACCGTGCTCACCAAAGTCTCCGTGCAATCTGGGTCTGACCGCCTGCGCGTTTTGCGCGCGAAAGGCAGTACACAAAAGAATAGCCCGCCCAAAAGACGTTAGATGACAGGAACAGACGACTGAACGACCGAACACCTGGATAAACGGTAATAAAGCTAACAGAATAGACACGTGTACGCATGGCAAGCATGCCAAGCCATCGTGTAATGCGACTGTAAACGCATCGACCGGTGTAGTGAGGGCCTTAGAATTACCCACAGATGCTCAATAAATTCATACCATTTTCAACTGCCAACGTTGTGGTGGGACCCCAATGTGTTGGTGGAGGAGGTCTGTGTACTACAATCCAAATACACGGTCGAATCTCGTCTCTACTACGCTTCATATCGAACAGATGATGTCCATTCTGGAAATATTTATTAAATGCCATTATACAGGGTGAGCGGAAGATCTAGAGAGCTTACTACAACATACTTCAGAAGTTTGTCACTTGTTCATGGTAGAGAGCCTTCAAGGCTAGAGGCTTAAATCATTTTCACTTAAATTTTGGTGTTTATACGGGGTGATTCATACCAAAGTTACATTTTTTTAAATAGAAGCTTCTGAATATTCTTGCAATTCTGGATTCTTTGATCAATTCTAATTTGACCTTATGTATCTCACAGAAGGGACTTTAAAAGAAACGAAACGAAGAAAAGATATAAGTACCTACCATAAGTAGATATCAAAAAAAAATTAATATGGCAGCGATTATAAAACTCAGAAGGGTGTGACTTTTACAGTGTAATCAACTTTGAATTCTTTTTGTACTTAGAGAAGTCGGTAGATTAATAAGGAAACTTGCTTCAGAGATAACTTGATTTTTCCAAACGACACTGGCTAATTTTTTATAAAAGCAAATGTAAAAAGAAGAAGGAAAGGAGGAAGACCTAGGAAGGATTGGAACGAAGGAGTTAAAGAAGCCATGGAAAAAAGAGGAATGGAAGAGGATGCATGGCGAGATAAAAAGCTGTGGCGAATAGGATGCGAGAAACGGCCAGTTTAGCTGTAAAAAACTCGCTGATATATATAAAAATGTAAAATTTGTTAGCCTTTCAAACGGTATCAGGTTGTCAATATTAATCTCTTGAAGTCTTCATTTTATTCCAAATTTTCAATCAGAGTTTTTCACTTTTTCACCTATAACCTGAGATCCAATAAAAAATAAACAAAATACTGTTTAGCTGGAAGAAAACTACCAACTTAGCAGAAAGATGCAAACGAACTATAGGTTCAGGTTGTATTTTCTGCGATCTTGCTAATAGGTAATTTGAAGGCTCCAGTTAGAGGTATCGTTATTTTTGACTTGACGAAAATTATTACTTTTTATATCATCACCCTTAACTACTAAGCGTCTGTGAGACGGTTAAAAATTGACCTTAGCACATTACCACATAGATGTTTCCATCCGATTTCGCCTCTAACTACCCTTAGTCAATTTAGTAGAAAGTCAGATGTGCGAGAAGTAACAGCTCTTTTTATAAGAAAGTTATTTTAAGTAGAGACAGCGTCTCAGAGACGGCACGGCACGTTAGTGTTAATGTAACATTTTGAAAAAAATATAAACATAGATATTCATCCCAGCAGTAAGTAGTAATAAGTAATAGTAATTTTGATGAGCAGCTTTTAAAATAGTACTAAGAAGTTGGCAGGATAATGGAAAGCATGATTTCCAAATTTTGCGATAGAAAGTGACACTTACAAAAAAAGCGGAAAATTCGCGTCTACCTCGGAAGCTAAAAGAAAATATTAAAGAATTTCTAGAAGATATTGCTAAAATAATATCAAAATTGTTAGAAAAATGCAAAATTGCTGCATATTCCCCTCAATCAAGAAATTAAAGAAGAACTGGATTTTTGTGTTATACACCTATGTGCCTAAAACCTGTGGGTTTAGAATGCACCAAAACAGATTATGAAAATTGCGCAAAAAAATGCATCTAAATTTGGTGCAAGCGAATTTGTATAAGGTGGAAATTACTTGTAAGGTTTTGTTTTTAGTATTTGTTTCTATTTTCTCTAGCGGTATTCGCAAAAGCAATTTTTCATGAATTAATATTAACTTGCATGACTTATTTGACTCAAAATACGTTTGTACCTTATCTTAACCTTAAAACCGATTTTGTAAGTGTTTCATAAAAACATTTTTGAAATGAAGTTTCTCCTAAAAAAAAATGAGAAAATACCAATGGCGCCTCCCAGAAGTTATCATAATTACGTAAGGGAATTGCCACGTATGGCATAAATGTGAAATTCCACTCTGGAGATATTATTTAGATTGCCAGCAATAAATTCTGCAGTTTACATTTCCTTTCAAAATTTTTAATCATTTTGGAAATTTCTTAACTCCAACTTCTCTTTGGCTTGAACTTTGAATTGTAAGTTATCTACGTTTATTTATTGATTTTAATTATTACCTATCGATGGTGCCTACAGTTATTAAGGCATAACTTTAGTTTCCGAGAAATATTTTCAACTTGATTCAATAGCACTGCTCAATGAGCAGTGCACATAGACTGTCTGTTTTGATAAATTGATTCCAGCGGAATATGTAAGAAAAAGCCCAAGAGATCTCTGTTACAGGCCTTTACTTGAAATGAACCTTGTTTTGCCTCATATGTTCTAAAAAGTGCTTACCGCAAACCACGTTATTCCAAAAATAAGCAGAAGACACACACTTCTACACCACATATTTCCAACGTTTCAATTACAACTCATTCGATTCGAATCACTAATGACCGAGTTCTGCTCTCATTAGAAAATTTCGATAAAATCTGATGGGCTGATCAGAATGCCGCAACATGTTCAATTGAAAATTCCTAATTATTTGAAAGCCAGCCGGTCTGTTGTGCACCAACAATGGATCTGTACTAGCGATATGGATTATTGTTTCGTTTTATACAAATTCATTTAATGGGGTTTTATTACCGTCGAAATGTCTTTTAAATTAGGTAGAATGATATAATGAAGTACTGGAAAATGCATCTTTGCACGGAAGGTTTTACAATATAGCAGGACAAATGTAAAAACATAGAGTCAAAAGAATTGATCCAGTAATTGATACCTATTAACATATACCAGCTTTTTGTGCTGAGAAAAATATTCCAAAAAATTTGTTTAAACTTCAACACCACCTCTTTTAAAATATAGACATGCTTGAAATGATCTAATATTAATTCGTGCGAGAATACTGATAAGTGTTTCGATGATATTTTATGATTCATTGATTGCCTTGAACATTTCAATAAATGCTATCTCGAAAACGGTTGCATCTCGAGTCAATCCACCCTGTTATACCAGGGTGGATTAACTGTATGCGAAATCACGTAATAAATAGAAGCAAAACATGCTGGAAAACCATCTGAAGGCCCCCCATACTCAAATACAACCAACCAAAGAAATTACTGCTTGACGGCAACACATCATGAGCAGGCGTAGTGAGAAGAGATAATATTTGGCAGTCTCACCACGCGTGGCGTCGATAGAAGACCCTTTTTTGTTGCAGTTCTTACCAGGCGGTTCAGACTACCTACTTGTTTTGGTGTTGATGAAAATGAGAAAATTGCGAAACGGTTGAATTTATGTACACATACGAGTATTACTTTGCATACAGTTTTTGCTCAGAATTCAGAGAAGAAATCATTTTTAAGTTTCACCTTTATACCCAAGTAGGGTATAATGAATATTTTTTGAGCTTAGTTCCTTATTGATTATGTAAAATATAAGCACCATTAAAACATCAAATATTATACTGATATCGTTTGGTTATTCTATATTTGATACAGTTAATTTTTTGATATCAAAGAATGGATAATAGCCAGCAAAAAAATATATGAGCTCTAGCCTCCCCCCAGGTGCTGTGGGAGGGGGGGGGGGGGTATGTAGAAAAAAATAGACCTTGAATATTTCGAATACTTAACAGTTTCCTCCTAGGTAGGGCCGTCACCTGTTCGGTTTTTTCATAGCGGGTAGGAGCCACAACACCTTTTTTTGCTAAAATGACATCGTTGGTGATACCTGACTGCTCCCCCTCCTCCCTCCGAAGGTACGTTCTGGCTACGGGCCTGGAGTGAGCTCCCCCGATGTGAAACCCCTGCCCTCCGAAGTGAAATTCTGGCTACGGGCCTGTAGTGAGCTCCCCCCGAAGTGAAATCCCCCCTAAGGGAAATTCTCGCTACTGGCCTATAGTGAGCCCCCCCTGAAGGGACATTCTGGCTACGGGCCTGGAATGAGCTACCCCCGAAGTGAAATCCCTCCCCTCCGAAGGGAAATTCTGGCTACGGGCCTTTAGTGAGCTCCCACCGAATTGGAGTACCCCCCAAGAGAAATTCTCGCTACTGGCCTGTAGTGAGCCCCCCCACCCAAGGGACAATCTGGCTACGGGCCTGTAGTGAGCTCCCCCCGAAGTGAAATCCCCCAAGGGAAATTCTCGCTACTGGCCTGTAGTGAGCCCCCCCACCGAAGGGACAATCTGGCAAGTGAAACCCCTCCCCTCCGAAGGGAAATTCTGGCTACGGGCCTGTAGTAAGCTCCCCCCGAAGTGCAATCTCCCCAAGGGAAATTCTCGCTACTGGCCTGCAGTGAACCCCCCCAAAGGGACATTCTGGCTACGGGCCTGTAGTGAGCTCCCACCGAAGTGAAATCCCCTCAAGGGAAATTCTCGCTACTGGCCCGTAGTGAGCCCCCCCGAAGTGAAATCCCCCCCCCCAAGTGAAATCCTGGCTATGGGCTGCAACTGCCCTAACTCCACAGTCTGCCTTAAACTACCAAGTCAAATGGAGTAAGATTCAGCAGTGCTTCTAGCGCGCTCAACGAAGTCATGCGTCCTACTTGTTATTTATTTATTTATTTATTTATTTACTCTACCCAACAGTTTAACACCAATTACAGGATGAGATATACATGTACTTAACTTTATTTACTAATGAATAACTTAAAAATAGAAGAAAAAAAAACGTAACGGAAATTCAGTGACAGTCAAGAATCTTACAAAAAATACTGCTTAATCTTTGATACACTGCTATTAAATATATCAAGCTGATTACCTATTGTATTACATTCCCTTAGCATACTGAGTAGAGGTAAATAGTGTTTAATGTCTGTTCGGGCAGTTGGCAGATAGAAAGTGTCACTTGCTGTGGAGCACACTCTTGGAATATTTAAAGAAAATTTGCTCAGCAGATTAATGTCGTCAATATCGCCATTTAATAATTTGAATGCAAAAACAACAGACTCTAGTTTTCTTCTTGCTTCCAAACTGCACATACCATGTCTCTCAAGAAGGGAGTCGTGGGGTATTCCTATAGGTGGATAAACGCCGTCCACTTTGAAAGAGTGGTATAGTAACACAAGCGTTGAATTTTATTTAGCTTTGCTTTGAATGTTTCCATCCTTTACACGTGGCGTGGCCACCACACCAGTGATCGATATGATAAGGACAGCCTTACGATTGTGGTATAGAGCCAAGACAACCCCTTGGGAGTCAGCTCCTAATTCAGTTGGTTGTAGGGCACAACACGTTTTCGATTCCTAGAGTATATTTTACAGTATAAAACAACAAATTTCATACAGACCAAAAACAAAATGTAAAGTCACGGTAGGGTAGAAGTCCATCGTTACAAAACTTCACTTCTTCTTAATCTTGCCCACGTTGTCACAAGGCTGACGATTCTTGCAAGGGTTGTACCGTTCTTTCTTCTTACATGGATCCTTCTTTGTCCTCTTCCTGCCGCATCCCGCTGAGCATCTATCTTCTTCTTCATATTCGTCCTTTTTCTTCCGCGACAAAACGTAGCCTTCTTCCTTCGAAGGAAACAACGGGTCCAAAATCAGAGGAAACTCGTATAGTGACTCATATCCATTATTTTGTTCTGGGATACACCTTGGAGCATCTATGAGTGTGGAAAAAGCTGCTTTATCGTGATGTTTAACTTCTTTCGCCAAATTTGAGCTGACAAGCCGTCTTCCATGGGGTGATTCAGGCTGCGCGAGCTGTTTTTTGGGCAGATGGGCTGGAATACCGCATGGGTGATTCAAAGAGAAACCACGGTAGCCTATGTAACACGGAAATTTCGAAACATATCTAAAATTATTTGATAATGACATTTTGGCGTGAATTTAGAATGACAACTTATTGACACATGGCGATTTTGGTAACTTCCATGGTAACTTCTAGCGGTTTACTGGGTCGTAATAGCTTAGGAGCCTCAAACTCCAAGCTGCCTATTCTATATTCAAGGTGTCCCACGACGATTAAGACAAGCAATATATCGGAACTGGGCAGTAGTAGAGAATCATAATTTTGGGGATGTAAATTAGAGCAACTGTAGCGTCTTTTCTTGTCATTGTGTTCCCCAATGAGGTATTTGTTTTCGGTCACGTGACGTTCGATTCAAAATTATTAATGGGACATCCTGTATGTTTGTGCCTTTCTGTGTTCCTCCCAACAAACTAGCACATTTGGGGTCTAGAGTCTAATTCAAGTGCTACAGGTACTTAAAGGATGGTACCATTACCATAGATTATAACATGTACCCCTATTGTTAAATTATTTTGCTAGCGTTTCATAATGGTAGTGGTACCATCTTTTAAGGACCTGTAACTCTTGAATTAATCACTTTAGACCCCAATTTTGAATCGGACATCACGTGACCAAAAACAAATACCTCATTGGGTAATAGGAAGACATACAACATTTGCTCTAATTTACACTCCCAAAATTATAATTCTCTACTATCATCGTGGGACACCCGGTATATCTTGATCACCGGCAAGCGAAAATGGAACTGCAAATAGAATGGAATTGGACCAGGTTACAGCACTGCAATGCCTTAGTTTTAAAGTGCCTCTGTTCTGGATATCGCTGATGATAGTGGTAGTGATATTCGACTGTTTTTACAGCGTTAAAACTAGATGATACTTTTTATCTTGCCATGTAAAAAAGAATTATGTTTGACTTATTAATTTTCAATATATACAGTACGTTCATTTGACAGCGATTTGAATATAAAACTGGTCATAACTTTTGAATCACCCTGTATAATGTTACAATACCTTACATTTTTTAAATGGGAATTATTAGTAGAATCTAAATATGGAATAATATATAGGGTGTCTCATTTAAAAAAATGCATGTTGGCATCACCACGTAGTTATGAATCACCATGTATAAATCAAAATATTTTCTGAGCAAGGAGCATATCCGTGGATACAACTTTTATATACAAGTTTTTTTCTCCTCCACTAGTGGAGTAATCGACCGATCAGGTACTAAAAACTCTATAAAAAAAATGTAATCAAGTTGGTTGACTCAGTACTTCCCACACATTCCGATGATACCAGTTTTATTATTTTCCCATAGCATGAAGCTATAGTCCCTTGCAACGCAATCATCGCTCGCCCGACCGCAAAAAAAGTGGTTTAGGTACTTCTTCCACAGGTCAATGGACAATCTATCATGAATACAACAAATTTTTGAATTTTACAACCCCCCACCCCCGAACCACCCCAACTTCACCCCCACCCAAAAAAAAGTAGAAAATGATCAGGAACCCCTAAAATGCCTAAAAACGAAGTTTGAGCTGTTTTCATATTTTTGTTTTTTTTTTAATATTGCTGCGCCGCCACTGAGACGATTTCTAAAAATCAGACTCATTTTCCATCCTCGCTAAAGTAGTTATACTGTGCCGAAATTTCATGAACATCAATTCAGTAGTTTCCACATTATAAAATACAGAACGATCTAAAGCAATACATCGGAAAATTCTCTAAGTCCCTTGGTTCCTGTAATAGATAAGGCAGTATTCGGATGGACCTAAAAAAGTGTATTATAACGCTAGGTCTTTCTCTCTCAGGTCAGTAGACAGCCTATTATGAGTACAACAAATTGTTCAGCTTTACAACCCCCCACCCCCCAACCACCCCAATTTCACCCCCACCCAAAAAAAAAGCAGAAAATGATCAGGAACCCCTAAAACGCCTAAAAACGAAGTTTGAGGCATATTTGAAATTTTTAATTTTTTGCTAATTACTCCACCGCCCATACATCGATTTTCAAAATTGTAGCAACATTACCTACTACGACCCTACATCATATCACTACCCAAATTTCATCAAAATCCATGCAGCGGTTACTGAGATTACGAGGCTAGAAAAACGCCAACAGACAGACAGACAGACCGACACATAGACCGACACACAGACAGACCGACAGACAGACAGACAGACCGACAGACAGACAGACCGACGGAAATGAGTGACGTGGATTTTCGTTATGTAGGCATCATAAAACGCCCAAAAAGTAGATTATCTCAAAATCGAAAATTTACTCGATCACAATACTCCCCTCACCTATCGGTGTGGGAAGTAATAAAATAAAAAAGCTAAAAAATAAATAAAAATTAAATAAATAATTATATATAAAACTAACCAACTAATTCAAGGGTAGCTAAATCGACATGTTCAACTTATCTTTCAAGTCATAACAACATGATTAAGCATTATTTTCAATTAAATTATAAATGATTTCCTTTCTCTCAAATAGGATGTCTACATTGTTTACGTATTGTTACGGAAGCACGAAAAAAATAAATAATGATAATATCAATGCAACATTTTAGTTGTGAACTCAGTTAATTCGTTAATTGGAAACTTCCATTTGGTGAATACCCAGAAATATATCGCTGCATCTTCTGGAAATCCTAAAATTACGGGTATCGCTAACCAGCCACCTTATTATTAAAAAAGTAATTCGAAAATAATTTTATATTCTAACACGGAGCCAAACATACATAAAAGCCACCACACTTCCACATCTGGGTAGTGCTTTATCTTCGAAACTCCGTGCCAAACTTTGAATCACCAATTGTGGTTGTAGGATCCATCATGAAGCTGACTCTTCACGTTCTAGTTCTCTTAGCCATTTTTCTGGTGGTAAGTGTGCCTTGGGTATCTTTGTTCATAACATTTCATTTATTTGTACTGTAACAACTGAACATACAGGTAGTAAACAAACCACTTCAGCATGGCGTGCTCAAAGCCATCATCTTAAATAAATAAACAGATTTTTGACAGTTCAGCCTCCAAACATTGCCAACTAACCTGAAGATTCTTCCAATGCAACCCATGTTACAAACACTGCACTTTTTGAGTCCCATCCCGAAAAACAGTTAAACTACACTCGAATATAGCACAGTAAGTCCGTAAAGCTTCACTACAGTTACCAACAAATATCGAATTCTATCTTACTGACCAAGCATAAAAGACGCACAAACAAAACAAACGTTTGACAATCGAGGTTCTACCGTAAATAAGTCGCATGAAAATTATATCGGCATTGCCAGCTCCTCAAAATTTATGTAAGACTTCAGAATTTGCGTTTATGATGAAGAAATATGCAGAACGCAGTAGAGGTGAACATATTCATTGATTTTGCTGTAATCATTTCTGAACCATCAAAATACTGTTTTACTTCCCACACCGATAGGTGAGGGGAGTATTGTGATCGCGAAAATTTTCGATTTTGAGATAATACACTTTTTGGGCGTTTCATGATGTCTACATAACGAAAATCCACGTCACTCATTTCCGTCGGTCTGTCTGTCTGTCGGTCTGTCGGTCTGTCGGTCTGTCTGTACGCGTTTTTGTGTCCTCGTGATCTCAGTAACCGCTGCATGGATTGTGATGAAATTTGGGCAGCGATATGCTGAGGGGTCGTAGTAGGTAATGTTCTTATAATTTTGAAAATCGGTGCAGGGGCGGCGGAGTAATTAGCAAAAAACAAAAAAAATTAAATATTCCTCAAACTTCGTTTTTAGGCGTTTTAGAGGTTCCTGATCATTTTTTACTTTTTTACTTCCCACACCGATAGGTGAGGGGAGTATTGTGATCGCGAAAATTTTCGATTTTGAGATAATACACTTTTTGGGCGTTTCATGATGTCTACATAACGAAAATCCACGTCACTCATTTCCGTCGGTCTGTCTGTCTGTCGGTCTGTCGGTCTGTCGGTCTGTCTGTACGCGTTTTTGTGTCCTCGTGATCTCAGTAACCGCTGCATGGATTGTGATGAAATTTGGGCAGCGATATGCTGAGGGGTCGTAGTAGGTAATGTTCTTATAATTTTGAAAATCGGTGCAGGGGCGGCGGAGTAATTAGCAAAAAACAAAAAAAATTAAATATTCCTCAAACTTCGTTTTTAGGCGTTTTAGAGGTTCCTGATCATTTTACTTCCCACACCGATAGGTGAGGGGAGTATTGTGATCGCGAAAATTTTCGATTTTGAGATAATACACTTTTTGGGCGTTTCATGATGTCTACATAACGAAAATCCACGTCACTCATTTCCGTCGGTCTGTCTGTCTGTCGGTCTGTCGGTCTGTCGGTCTGTCGGTCTGTCGGTCTGTCTGTACGCGTTTTTGTGTCCTCGTGATCTCAGTAACCGCTGCATGGATTGTGATGAAATTTGGGCAGCGATATGCTGAGGGGTCGTAGTAGGTAATGTTCTTATAATTTTGAAAATCGGTGCAGGGGCGGCGGAGTAATTAGCAAAAAACAAAAAAAATTAAATATTCCTCAAACTTCGTTTTTAGGCGTTTTAGAGGTTCCTGATCATTTTTTACTTTTTTTTGGGTGGGGGTGAAATTGGGGTGGTTGGGGGGTGGGGGGTTGTAAAATTGAAAAATTTGTTGCTTTCATAATAGACTGCCCACTGACCCATGAAGGAAGACCTAGCAACATAAATAACTTTTTTAGGTCCATCCGAACATTGCCTTGCCTATTAAAGAAACCAAGGGACTTAGAATTTTTTCTGGTGTAAACATACGAGAGTATTGCTTTAGATCCTTCTATATTGTGTTACAAGGAAACTGTTGAATTGATGTTAATGAAATTTTGACACAGTATTACTACCGTGGCGAGGATGGAAAACACGCGTATGGTTTTTATAAATCGTGCCAGTGGCGGCGCAGAAATAATAAAAAAAGTAAAAATATAAAAACAGCTCAAACTTCGTTTTTAAGCGTTTTAGAGGTTCCTGATCATTTTCTGCGTTTTTTTTGGGTGGGGTGAAATTGGGGTGGTTAGGGGGTGGGGGGTTGAAAAACTGAGAAATTTCTTGTATTCATAATAGGGTGTAGGGTAGGGGCTGTGAAGGAAGACCTAGCGACATAAATCAACTTTTTAGGTCCATCCGAACATTGCCTAGCGTATTACGGAAACTAAGGGACCTAGAATTTTCTGTATACATACATACAAGTATTTATTGCTTTAGATCTTTTTGTATTTTGTAACGCGGACACTATTACATTGATTCTAATTAAATTTTGACACAGTATTATTACCGTGGTGAGGATGGAAAACGCGTGTGTTTGTTAAATATCGTGTCAGTGGCAGCGTATATAGCAATAATCAAAAAACTAAAAGTATGAAAACAACTCAAACTTCGTTTTTAGATGTTTTAGGCTGCCCATTGACCTCTGAAGGAAATACTTTCTGCCATTTAAGTTATGTTTTATAATTTGAACAAATTTTAATTCATTCTTCATTTTCTGCGATCTTGCTAATAGGTACCTACTGAAGATTTTCCAGAACTCCCGTCATAGGTACTTTTGACTTGAGTTTTGACACAATTGCATACCTTTTTATATCATTATATGTGAAATTTTGTTACGAAAATAATAAACTGACTACAACATTGTCTAGTAGATTTCGCTTCATTTCAAAATTTTTCATGGTTTTGAAAATTGCCAATCTCTAGTACATTGTAGTAGCTAGTGGGCCGTGAAAAAATCTATTTCTGCTATACTCCAGCTTCTCTTAAGCCGGCGCCACATATGCGGTACTTGGCGAGTCACGAACCCCGATTAATTGCTACTCGGCTATGTGGCTGCAGGATTTTACCCGAGTACTCGCCATATGCCGAGCACCGAGCATTCAGCCGGCGCCATAGCCGGCGCTACACATGTGGCATTTAGGGAACAACGACCAGCGAATATTCGCAATTCGGCAAACGCCTACTGTGTGGCTGGAGCAGTTTGTGCGAATGGTCAGAATTTGCCGAACACAAATAAGTACCCGAATACTGACACAGAAACAGGAACAGGGCCGGACTAGAGAATTAAAAACTTTATTCGCATTGTTTATTTGTTAGCATGTTAGCATTTTTGAATTCTGTGTGTTCAAAAACCCCCAAGTGTTGAATTTCACCGCCCCAGATGTGACAGTTTTGTAAATATTTAAGCCTTCCGGTACTGCTTACTGAGAAGGCGGTGAGAAACACCAGTTGAAACTTGTTCATGCTGTAAACCATTATTAGGGAATACTTCTATATTAAATAAAATATGCAGTGTGTTCTATTAATAAAAATCGCGGATATTTGTTTGTAAATTCAGACAAATAATTTATAACTTGGCAATGTCGCAAACGCGAAAAAAATTACAAGGCGAGATAGGGTATTAGTAGATATTTCGATTTAAAATAAAACGTACAGGGTGTTACATTTAGAAAAAACAAAGCAAAATGACCTTCAAATTACCGTAATTTAAAATTCTACCAATAACACCCTGCACGTTGCTGGTGTCATCCAAAATAATATTTATTTAATATTTAAGTAACTCGCTGTATAATATTTTTGAGAAAAGTTAAAGGAATATATCAATTTGGAGGTATTACTTGCGACCTTGCAAATCCGGAAATTAATAGAAAATAAATTATAACTTGGCAAGATCGCAATAATATTTCAGGGTTTAATAGAGATCAATGATGGAAACTAGAAGAATTTAAAAAAAAAGTAATAGTACCATATAAAAAAATCAAGTTGATCACTATCCTACTTTCCCGAAACACCCTGTATATTTCAGAATATTTTTAGGATATGCAAAACTTTGGTGAGAGCTTTACAAACTTCGGGGACGATTTCAGAAATGAGTTGATGTGATATTTTGAATAGATATTGAAGGCTTTAATAACTGTCGCCGGTCGCTAGAAATCGAAGCGCCAGAGCTAGTCGTTCTTTAGCAGGAACAGCTTTTCTCCATTTTGTGTCTTTTTTTGATATCAGTGGTCCTGTTTTGCTGAGTAGATATTCAAAATCTTCGGAAGACATTCTGCAAAAATTTTCAAAAAATCCAGACGGTTCTTTTAATAAATCGGCAACTAGGTGTGGTCGGCGCCATACCTGAAAATGTGTTTAACATTGTGGTTTGACATTATTGCTAATTATTTTATTACGTCTCTCGGCTTCTATTTAATGGGACCATCCACCATCGCCTCCTTCTTGGTTGATTTTTTCTTTTCCTTATTAACATATAAGCACTACACATAACAAAACCAGCACTTGCTGCCACGACTATATCATTATTATTTTCCATTGATGATGACGTTGATTCTACTGTCGATAAATTTTAATAATAAATAAGTTTCAATTTGCTACGAATATTCGGGCTTTCCCATTCCCTTTCTTCTCGAAACTAAACATAGCCAACTACGCACATGTAGGGCGATACGTGCACGCTACTCGGCGAGTAAGGTTGAAAAACGGCGAGTATTGATACTCGGCAAGTACCCGCATATGTGGCGCCGGCTTTAGACCAAGTATATGTTACCGCCGTTGTTTTTGGTTAGACTTTGTTTGTTGTGAGTAATTTTTATAATCTCGCCCCTTTAGTCTAGTTCGTGTGTATTTTTCTGCTAGGTTAGTTGTTTTCTTCTACCTGAACAGGTTTTTGTTTATATTTCATGGCCTGCTACGTTGCTTATAGGTAGGAAAATTGGAAAACGCCGATTTGTTTGAAAATGTAAAATTAAATAAAAACTACGAGAGATTGATATTCACAACCTTATATAATTAGAAAGGTTATCAAATTCTACGTTTAACCGTATAAAAAAAATTAGGCATTCCTATTTGAAAAAATCAAGTTATCGCTGATCGAAGTTTCCTTAATTAATCGACCGATTTCTCCAAGCATAAACGTAATTTAATCTTGAAGGTCTCATCAAAGCTGGCGCATTTTATGCTTAGTCATACGGCAAAGTTGCAGCCTTCCAAATTTTGTATTCTCTGCGATATTCAATTTTTTCCTGATACCTACCTACTTCTACCGAAAATGGTGATTTACACCTAAACGGTTCGCTTTAAGTCCCATGTATGATACATAATGTTACACTAGAATTCACCGAGGAATCCGAATATGCAATAACATACGGGGTGTTCCATTTAGAAAAACATAACTTTGATACATTTCTTGTTTTTGGGACCATTGACCTCTGAAGGAAATACTTAGCGGCATAAGACAATTTTAGGGGAGGGAGGGCTGCCGATGATTTGGTTGCAAGGAGATCTCAGACTAAAGCTTCATGCTATGGTAAAATAATAAACTGATATCACAGTAATGTGTGGGAAGTACTGAGTCAATCAACTTGACTCCATTTTTTTAACGTAGAATGGAATATTTCTGGATACTATACAATTAAGGCGATAGTAAATAATTATGATTGCCGTATCTGGTGGTCAATATGACAACGTAAGAAAATATGACGGCCTATTAGAATTAGTTGTTTACTACCTCTATATTTAGTTGTTACTCTGCCTTATGCCTTGTGTGAGGTATTGGCATTGAAATATACACTAAAATTTTGCTAATCTAATTTCATTGCTCTCTCTCTCTTTGCACTGTTATATTTGTTCGCCTTTCAATGATTTGCTTCTTCTCCTTCTTGACCTTCTATGGATCCATTCTCTTGGTATAAGGTATTTTCAGATAGAAACATAGTAGCTGTGGGAAGTATTGTAATCAAGAAGATGTTTCGATGTTGATATGATTACTTTATTAGTGATATACAGGGTCAGTTTTTAGTACCGGCAAAGGCTGAAAGTCTATGGCGCTGTAGAAGTACTGCGAGAGGTGCACGTTAGATTTGAAACGCCGCAAGTTGTAGCCGTCGGGAAACGAATTTCCCGACAGCTCACTCCACTGCGTCGAAGTTCTCCAAAAGAAGGAATGCTGGAGGAGACTGGATCGGGGAGTAGGGACCTCGACCTGGTAAGAGTGAGCTCGCAGAGCCTCTCTAGTGTTTCTTGGTCGGACGGCCTTTGGTGTTATTATCTAGGAGAGCTCACTCGAACATCTTCCGTGAATCCGTGATAGAATCTGTAAAACAGACACATGTCAGTCACCCTTCTTCGATGTTCCAGGCTGTGGAGGTCATTTGTGAGGTTAGGCGTATCGATTAGTCTAATTGCTCTCTTCTGGATAGTGTCCTGAAGCTTTAGAGGGTGCTTCGGAGCGCATCCCCACACATGGGAGCAATACTCCAGCGATGGTGCTTGATAATTATGCATCACGTCTATAAAATTATTTCCTCAGCATACTTGACTTGTATTATCCCAATAATTCGGGGTTTTCACTTAATGAAATACTATTATGGCCTTATATTTTAGTTTTTCATTAAATAAACATAAAATTTCATAGTAGTTTCTCAAAATAAATCAATTTTAATGCACAAATTTGCAGAAAAAATGAAATATCTTGGAAATTGATGACTGTAGATATATACAGGGTGTCCAGTTAGTGGGTAATTCTTCGATATCTCGCAAAGTATAGCTGATAGAAGAAAATGTCAAATATAAAAGCTATTTGGTTACTTAAGACGCATATTCTAAAAATATTTTGAAATATACAGAGTGTTACGGGAAAGTAGGATAGTGACCAACTTAATTTTTTTATATGGAACTATAACTTTTTTTTAAATCGTTTTAGTTTCCATCATTGATCTCTAATTAACCCTAAAATATTTTTGGGATAGGTTGCGACGTTAATAAGTTATTTGGGGGTTTTTGAACATACAGAATTCAAGAACGCTAACAGCAGTGTTATCAGATTTACCACTTTTACGTTAGACTTCATAAATAGGGCATTCTATTCAAAATTATGACGTAAAATTGGTAAAGCTGACAGCACTGCTGTTAGCGTTTTTGAATTCTGTATGTTCAAAAACCCCCAAGTATTGAATTTCACCTCTCCAGCTGTGGCGGTTTTGAAAATATTTAAGCGTTCCGGTACCGTTTGCTGAAAAAGTGGTGTTGCCGTATCTCAGTAATTATTAGAAACAAAATTTTGAAATTTTGAGATCTTACCAAGTTTGACATGTGCAATTCATTGCAATAAAAATAAGTAGAGGATTCTATTTAAAATTAATTAAAATCGGGGATATTTGTTTAAAAATTTGGAAAAATAATTTATAACTTGGCAATGCCGCAAACGCGAAAAAAATTACAAAACGAGATAGGGTATTAGTAGATATTTCGATTCAAAATAAAACATACAGGGTGTTACATTTAAAAAAACAAAGTAAAATGACCTTGAAATTGCCGTAATTTAAAATTCTGCCTAAAACACCCTGTAGATACAAATTGCTGGTAGCATCCAAAATAATATCCACTTAATATTCAAGTAACCTGCTGTATAATATTATTGAGAAAAGTTAAAGGAATATATCAGTTTGGACGTATTACTTGCGACCTTGCAAATCCACAAATTAATAGAGAATAAATTATCACTTGGCAACGTCGCAACCGATCCCAAAAATATTTTAGGGTTGAATAGAGATTAATGATGGAAACTAGAACAATTTAAGAAAAAGTTATAGTTCCATATAAAAAAATCAAGTTGATCACTATTCTACTTTCCCGCAACACCCTGTATATTTTAAAATATTTTTAGAATATGCGTCTTAAGTAACCAAATAACTTTTGTATTTGACATTTTCTTCTATCAGGTATACCTTGCGAGATATCGAAGAATCACGCACTAACTGGACACCCTGTAGAAACCCACATATACCTACATATAAAGATAACGTGCTATTTTGTTTGTTTCTAGATTGAAGGTTCACCGATCAAAATGGACGATCTGGAACAACCGTCTATGGAACTGGAACAGCCTGCTGCGTTGAGAATAAGCAAACGATCACTTGAGGGTGAAGACATGAAACATCACCACGTTGCTGACTGCAAAGGTGGAAAAAAAGGTTAAACTGCCCTCCAGAAAAAATTCTCCTTTAAACATCATACAATAACATTATGAAAATAACTTGCAAGTTATTATCATTTAATAAAATCATATTATAAGTAAGTGTGGAGTTTTTTGATTTTCGATTTATTCAAATTCAACCAATTATTTCTGATAGTAGATGACTAGACTTGATGTAGTTGTGTTAACAGGTGAGTTGTTGTGAACCTATTTCCGTGTGCCTGTCTATCTGCTCATTTGCATGGTAGTTGCAAAATGGCCGTTGTTTTGAGTTTCAACCTCAGGTAACGGACATCATAAATTTTCAGACCCTCAGATATTCAAGTTTAGCCTAAGAATCTAAAATCGTTATCTGAGTTCCTATGAGAGCGAAAACTCGTGTCGTGCATATTTTGGGGATGTTTACCTATTACAAACCCAGCCGTTGTTCTGAGTTTCAGCCTCAGATAACGAAAATTGAAAATTTTCATCCTCCGGATCTTCAAGTTCACTCTAAAAATCGAAAATCGTTATCTGGCTTCCTATCAGAGCAAACACTCGTGTCATGTATAGTTTGAGGATGCTAATTACAAATCCAGCCGTTATTGTGGATTTTAGCCTAAAATAACGAAAATCAAAAATGTTCAGACCCTCAGATTTTCAAGTTTACCCTAAAAATCTGAAATCTAAAATCGTTATCTGGCTTCCTATCAGAACGAAAACCCGTGTCATGTATAGTTTAAGGATGCTAATTACAAATCCGGCCGTTGTTTTGAGTTTCAGCATCAGGTAACGAACATCAACAATTTTCAGACCCTCAAATTTTCAAGTTCACCCTAAAAATCGAAAATCGTTATCTGGCTTCCTATCAGAGCAAACACTCGTGTCATGTACAGCTTGACGATGCTAATTACAAATCCAGCTGTTGTTCTGGGTTTTAGCCTAAGATAACGAAAATCAAAAATGTTCAGACCCTCAGATTTTCAGGTTCACCCTAAAAATCTAAAATCGTTATCCGGCTTCCTATCAAGACGAAAACTCCTGTCATGTATAATATGAGGGTGCTAATTACAAATCCAGCCGTTGTTTTCAGTTTCAGCCTCAGGTAACGAACATCAAAAATTTTCACACCCTCAGATTTTCAGGTTCACCCTAAAAATCTAAAATTGTTATCTAGCTTCCTATCAGAGCGAAAACTCGTATCATAGCTTGAGGGTGCTAATTACAAATCCAGCCGTTGTTCTCAGTTTCAGCCTCAGGTAACGAAAATCACAAATTTTGAGACCCTCAGATGTTCAAGTTCACCCAAAAAACCTAAAATCATTATCTGGCTTCCTATCAGAGCGAAAATTCGTGCCATGTATAGCTTGAGGATGCTAATTACAAATCCAGCCGTTGTTCCGAGTTTCAGCCTCAGGTAACGAAAATCAAAAATTTTCACACCCTCAGATTCTCAGGTTCACCCTAAAAATCTAAAATTGTTATCTGGCTTCCTATCAGAGCGAAAACTCGTATCATAGCTTGAGGGTGCTAATTACAAATCCAGCCGTTGTTCTCAGTTTCAGCCTCCAGTAACGAAAATCAAAAATTTTGAGACCCTCAGATGTTCAAGTTCACCCAAAAAACCTAAAATCATTATCTGGCTTCCTATCAGAGCGAAAATTCGTGCCATGTATAGCTTGAGGATGCTAATTACAAATCCAACCGTTGTTCTGAGTTTCAGCCTCAGGTAATGAAAATCAAAAATTTTCAGACCCTCAGATTTTCAAGTACACCCTAAAAATCTAAAATCGTTATCTGGCTTCCCATCAAGACGAAAACTCCTGTCATGTATAATATGAGGGTGCTAATTACAAATCCAGCCGTTGTTTTCAGTTTCAGCCTCAGGTAACGAACATCAAAAATTTTCACACCCTCAGATTTTCAGGTTCACCCTAAAAATCTAAAATTGTTATCTGGCTTCCTATCAGAGCGAAAACTCGTATCATAGCTTGAGGGCGCTAATTACAAATCCAGCCGTTGTTCTCAGTTTCAGCCTCCAGTAACGAAAATCAAAAATTTTCAGTCCCTCAGATTTTCAAGTTCACCCTAGAAAACTAAAATCGTTATCAAGCTTCCTATCAGAGCTAAACTTCGTGTCATGCATAGCTTGAGGATGCTAATTACAAATCCAGCCGTTGTTCCGAGTTTCAGCCTCAGGTAACGAAAATCAAAAATTTTCACACCCTCAGATTCTCAGGTTCACCCTAAAAATCTAAAATTGTTATCTGGCTTCCTATCAGAGCGAAAACTCGTATCATAGCTTGAGGGTGCTAATTACAAATCACCCTAAAGGTTCACCCTAAAAATCTAAAATCATTATCTGGCTTCCTATCAGAGCGAAAACTCGTGTCATGTATATTTTGGGGATGCTTATTACAAATCCAGCCGTTGTTCTGAGTCTCAGCCACAGGTAACAAAAATCAAAAATTTTCAGACCCTCAGATTTTCAAGTTCACCCTATAAATCTAAAATCGTTATTTGGCAGCCTATCAGAGCGAAAACATGTGTCGTGTATAGTTTGGAGGTGCTAACTACAAATCCAGTCGTTGTTCTGAGTTTCAGCTTTAGGTAATGAAAATAAAAAATTTTCACACCCTCAGATTTTCAGGTTCACCCTAAAAATCTAAAATCGTTATCCGGCTTCCTATCAAGACGAAAACTCGTGTCATGTATAATATGAGGGTGCTAATTACAAATCCAGCCGTTGTTTTCAGTTTCAGCCTCAGGTAACGAACATCAAAAATTTTCACACCCTCAGATTTTCAGGTTCACCCTAAAAATCTAAAATTGTTATCTGGCTTCCTATCAGAGCGAAAACTCGTATCATAGCTTGAGGGTGCTAATTACAAATCCAGCCGTTGTTCTCAGTTTCAGCCTCAGGTAACGAAAATCACAAATTTTGAGACCCTCAGATGTTCAAGTTCACCCAAAAAACCTAAAATCATTATCTGGCTTCCTATCAGGTCGAAAATTCGTGCCATGTATAGCTTGAGGATGCTAATTACAAATCCAACCGTTGTTCTGAGTTTCAGCCTCAGGTAATGAAAACCAAAAATTTTCAGATCCTCAGATTTTCAAGTACACCCTAAAAATCTAAAATCGTTATCTGGCTTCCCATCAAGACGAAAACTCCTGTCATGTATAATATGAGGGTGCTAATTACAAATCCAGCCATTGTTTTCAGTTTCAGCCTCAGGCAACGAACATCAAAAATTTTCACACCCTCAGATTTTCAGGTTCACCCTAAAAATCTAAAATTGTTATCTGGCTTCCTATCAGAGCGAAAACTCGTATCATAGCTTGAGGGCGCTAATTACAAATCCAGTCGTTGTTCTCAGTTTCAGCCTCAAGTAACGAAAATCAAAAATTTTCAGACCCTCAGATTTTCAAGTTCACCCTAAAAAACTAAAATCGTTATCAAGCTTCCTATCAGAGCTAAAATTCGTGTCATGCATAGCTTGAGGATGCTAATTACAAATCCAGCCGTTGTTCCGAGTTTCAGCCTCAGGTAACGAAAATCAAAAATTTTCACACCCTCAGATTCTCAGGTTCACCCTAAAAATCTAAAATTGTTATCTGGCTTCCTATCAGAGCGAAAACTCGTATCATAGCTTGAGGGTGCTAATTACAAATCCAGCCGTTGTTCTCAGTTTCAGCCTCCAGTAACGAAAATCAAAAATTTTGAGACCCTCAGATGTTCAAGTTCACCCAAAAAACCTAAAATCATTATCTGGCTTCCTATCAGAGCGAAAATTCGTGCCATGTATAGCTTGAGGATGCTAATTACAAATCCAACCGTTGTTCTGAGTTTCAGCCTCAGGTAATGAAAATCAAAAATTTTCAGACCCTCAGATTTTCAAGTACACCCTAAAAATCTAAAATCGTTATCTGGCTTCCCATCAAGACGAAAACTCCTGTCATGTATAATATGAGGGTGCTAATTACAAATCCAGCCGTTGTTTTCAGTTTCAGCCTCAGGTAACGAACATCAAAAATTTTCACACCCTCAGATTTTCAGGTTCACCCTAAAAATCTAAAATTGTTATCTGGCTTCCTATCAGAGCGAAAACTCGTATCATAGCTTGAGGGCGCTAATTACAAATCCAGCCGTTGTTCTCAGTTTCAGCCTCCAGTAACGAAAATCAAAAATTTTCAGTCCCTCAGATTTTCAAGTTCACCCTAGAAAACTAAAATCGTTATCAAGCTTCCTATCAGAGCTAAACTTCGTGTCATGCATAGCTTGAGGATGCTAATTACAAATCCAGCCGTTGTTCCGAGTTTCAGCCTCAGGTAACGAAAATCAAAAATTTTCACACCCTCAGATTCTCAGGTTCACCCTAAAAATCTAAAATTGTTATCTGGCTTCCTATCAGAGCGAAAACTCGTATCATAGCTTGAGGGTGCTAATTACAAATCACCCTAAAGGTTCACCCTAAAAATCTAAAATCATTATCTGGCTTCCTATCAGAGCGAAAACTCGTGTCATGTATATTTTGGGGATGCTTATTACAAATCCAGCCGTTGTTCTGAGTCTCAGCCACAGGTAACAAAAATCAAAAATTTTCAGACCCTCAGATTTTCAAGTTCACCCTATAAATCTAAAATCGTTATTTGGCAGCCTATCAGAGCGAAAACATGTGTCGTGTATAGTTTGGAGGTGCTAACTACAAATCCAGTCGTTGTTCTGAGTTTCAGCTTTAGGTAATGAAAATAAAAAATTTTCACACCCTCAGATTTTCAGGTTCACCCTAAAAATCTAAAATCGTTATCCGGCTTCCTATCAAGACGAAAACTCGTGTCATGTATAATATGAGGGTGCTAATTACAAATCCAGCCGTTGTTTTCAGTTTCAGCCTCAGGTAACGAACATCAAAAATTTTCACACCCTCAGATTTTCAGGTTCACCCTAAAAATCTAAAATTGTTATCTGGCTTCCTATCAGAGCGAAAACTCGTATCATAGCTTGAGGGTGCTAATTACAAATCCAGCCGTTGTTCTCAGTTTCAGCCTCAGGTAACGAAAATCACAAATTTTGAGACCCTCAGATGTTCAAGTTCACCCAAAAAACCTAAAATCATTATCTGGCTTCCTATCAGGTCGAAAATTCGTGCCATGTATAGCTTGAGGATGCTAATTACAAATCCAACCGTTGTTCTGAGTTTCAGCCTCAGGTAATGAAAACCAAAAATTTTCAGATCCTCAGATTTTCAAGTACACCCTAAAAATCTAAAATCGTTATCTGGCTTCCCATCAAGACGAAAACTCCTGTCATGTATAATATGAGGGTGCTAATTACAAATCCAGCCATTGTTTTCAGTTTCAGCCTCAGGCAACGAACATCAAAAATTTTCACACCCTCAGATTTTCAGGTTCACCCTAAAAATCTAAAATTGTTATCTGGCTTCCTATCAGAGCGAAAACTCGTATCATAGCTTGAGGGCGCTAATTACAAATCCAGTCGTTGTTCTCAGTTTCAGCCTCAAGTAACGAAAATCAAAAATTTTCAGACCCTCAGATTTTCAAGTTCACCCTAAAAAACTAAAATCGTTATCAAGCTTCCTATCAGAGCTAAAATTCGTGTCATGCATAGCTTGAGGATGCTAATTACAAATCCAGCCGTTGTTCCGAGTTTCAGCCTCAGGTAACGAAAATCAAAAATTTTCACACCCTCAGATTCTCAGGTTCACCGTAAAAATCTAAAATTGTTATCTGGCTTCCTATCAGAGCGAAAACTCGTATCATAGCTTGAGGGTGCTAATTACAAATCCAGCCGTTGTTCTCAGTTTCAGCCTCAGGTAACGAAAATCACAAATTTTGAGACCCCTCAGATGTTCAGGTTCACCCTAAAAATCTAAAATCATTATCTGGCTTCCTATCAGAGCGAAAACTCGTGTCACGTATATTTTGGGGATGCTTATTACAAATCCAGCCGTTGTTCTGAGTCTCAGCCACAGGTAACAAAAATCAAAAATTTTCAGACCCTCAGATTTTCAAGTTCTAAATCTAAAATCGTTATTTGGCAGCCTATCAGAGCGAAAACATGTGTCGTGTATAGTTTGGAGGTGCTAACTACAAATCCAGTCGTTGTTCTGAGTTTCAGCTTTAGGTAATGAAAATAAAAAATTTTCACACCCTCAGATTTTCAGGTTCACCCTAAAAATCTAAAATCGTTATCTGGCTTCCTATCAAGACGAAAACTCCTGTCATGTATAATATGAGGGTGCTAATTACAAATCCAGCCGTTATTTTCAGTTTCAGCCTCAGGTAACGAACATCAAAAATTTTCACACCCTCAGATTTTCAGGTTCACCCTAAAAATCTAAAATTGTTATCTGGCTTCCTATCAGAGCGAAAACTCGTATCATAGCTTGAGGGCGCTAATTACAAATCCAGCCGTGGTTCCGAGTTTCAGCCTCAGGTAATGAAAATCAAAAATTTTCAGACCCTCAGATTTTCAAGTTCACCCTAAAAATCTAAAATCGTCATCAAGCTTTCTATCAGAGCGAAAACTCGTGTCATGTATAGTTTGAAGACGCTAATTACAAATCCAGCCGTTGTTCTGAGTTTCAGCCTCAGGTAATGAAAATCAAAAATTTTCAGACCCTCAAATTTTCAAGTTCACCCTAAAAATCTAAAATCGTTATCAAGCTTTCTGTCAGAGCGAAAACTCGTGTCATGTATAGTTTGAGGATGCTAATTACAAATGCAGCTGTCGTTTGACAGCATGACAGCGTACCTAAACTCAGTAACTGTTTAAACTAATTTTATAGAATTTTGTGTGACATGCTAGTAATTTTCAAAATTTTTAGATTTTTGTAATTCCGGTAGTCCAAAAGGCTGACTGCGTGAAGTAAAATGCCAGTGATAGTCACAAAAAAGCATTTAATCGGATAATATACTTAAGAAAATAGTTACAGACATTATATAAGGGAGTAATATTAATCTTGTGATCCAAGTATAGTATTGCTAGTGGAGCCTCCATCAGCTAAAGCAGAGTCCGTAGAAGTGCCCAGATCCCCATTTGAATCGAAATTCTTGCATACGTACTGACACATGAAGTTGTTGAATCCGTTGTACATCATGTGCGGTGGTCCTTGGAAATTTGGCATTCTTTCCATCGGTGGCATGTGTCCTCGAGGCCCCCCAAAATTATCGTTGGGAAAACCACCAAATGGGAGGAACTGGCTGTGGACTGTAGCCTTAAAATGATAAAAAAAATTAATACTTCAAATTTTTAGATGAGAAATTTTATTAATCATGTTATCTGACAAAAAATGTTGAAAAAATATGTATCCAAAAAATTGCAATAAATTTATTCAACAACAATGGCAACAACAGTGGTAAATACCTACCCAAATGAGACAGAAGAAAAACAGCACAATAATGTTTAATCGATGCATTTCTATATTGATATTTACTGAGCGGTTTCTGTTTGTGTACAGCATTTGATTGAAAACAAGATCATTATTTAATCTATCAGCATGTTGAAAAAAAAACGATGTAACACCTACTAAAAAAATCAACAAGCACCATATAGAACAAGCTTGTAATTTTTTATGAACGTGGTCATCAGTGGCGGTTCCTGAATTCTTGCAAGGGAGGCGCACGAAATTTTAAATAAAAAAACTACATGAAAATCCTACCGGAGATTGTTGAGGCCACAGCTGCACCCTGCACGTAATAAGAGTTTTCAGTTGCCACAGTTATTTCTTAAAAGTTTTTGTTTCTAGCTAGTGTCACAACAAGTCACTTCTTAAGAGTGTTTTGCTTATCGGCCATCACAAAATATTTCTTTAGAGTATTTTACTAATCATCCCGCCTAACCAAGAAAAAAATCGTCTAGCTTGGGAATTGAACTTCCAATCCAACATCTGATTGAAACACGTCAGCGCAACCTACTGAACCAAGCAGCAGCGTTGCCAACAAACTTTGAGAAACATTCCTTGAGTGCTTTTTAAAATTTCCCTAGATTAGCACTTTTTTCCCTAAATTTAAATTCGCGGGAATTTTAAAATTAGTTGGTAGTTATAGTCATTGGAAAAAGTTAGGATAAAACGATAAAAAGACAAATAAACGCGATTGTTGGAAAAGCATTCTATATAAAACATACATTATTAAAAATAAAATACCTAGGTACTTTAACATACGATATTAAAGCAAACAAATATATAATTCACTAGAATTTCCTTCGCCGTTTTTTATTTACCAAAACATAACCCCAAAAACCTTCAGTCATTTTCCACAAAATCATAATCATAATTTCTCAAGATTGTTCACTTTCTTCTCTGTCTAAATCATTCTACATGTTTTCTTCAATTCCTGTTCATTTTAACTCCACAGCTAATGGTACTATTATGGAAGCGTGCCTCTCAACGACGTCATACTGAGTGCCTCTTAATTTTTTATGTTTTCTGGAATTATTATTTAGTATTTCCATACCATAGGTCGGTGGTCTTTTTTCTGAAAATCCAGCTTAGTGAGTTGGAGTACAGATGGCGAATAGCGATTCAATCATTTTAAAATGAATAATTTATTGATTTGAATACTGTGAAATGATTGTTTTATTGAATTAGTAGCTCTATCTACCGCTAATTTTAAACTGAGAAAAATGCTGCTTTTCAAAATTTCTGAATTTTCCCTAGAATTCAAGCCAGTTTCCCTATTTCCCTAAAGCTGGTCAAATTTCCCTAGAATAGGGAATAGAACAGCGGGGAACCGTTTGTTGGACCAAGCCAAGGACTTTATAGCCAGGCTGTACACAACTCGATCAGCATGGCCATAGAACCAAGGCCGATGGCAATCAGAGACCTCGTGGGAGTTCTGACGGGGCACTGCAGGCTCAGGCGGCATCTCTCACTATTAGGAATTGAAAAAGACTCCATATGTATGGGCTGTGGAGAGGCCTATGAAACGGCCTACCACTTCCTTGCGGAATGTGAGTTGCTAGGCGTGCTGAGATCTTTGGATCCGATAGATTCCAGCCAGAGGAACTACCCTTCCTAAGCGGAGTTGACATACTCGCCTTTGTTAAAAGATCGGGAAGGTTTGGCAGGGCGAGGGAGGCAGGCAGTGGTGGCTGAGGAGTGATATTCGGAGATAGCAAAAGGGCCTACTGGGTCCTACTTGCCAGGTGCGGACGCCCCACAGCTACTACTACTACTTCTCACTAAACTAGGATGGTTGAATACTTGATAAAGTCCTTTGGATGCTTCCAGTACAGAATACAAAATAATTAAAGAAACTTCTAAGCACTTTTGCTATGAGAGAGTTCTTACTCATGAAGCAAACTTGTAAATAATAAATCGCTAGAATAAACTAAAAAACGTTTATTGATAATCTGCAGGTACATCATAACTTCATAGATAGGTACTAAAGCATCACTGTTTCATCGTCTTCAGCTATCACAACCGTTTCGTCAATTTCTACCGTTTCACTGCCTTCTGACTCACTGACGCTAACCTCGATAGACACGGATTCCTCTACCATGTCTTGACTTTGGACAAAATGGTGACTCTGGAAAATTAATCAGATGCAATAATCAATGTATAACCTTCCACCATACAATGAGGACATAAAGTTCACCTGCGCCGGTGCTCTGTAGCTTAGAAATACGTTTCTATGCACTATGGGATCGGGTGGCCTCGTAAATATGTCGGCGTAGTAGACACTGTGTGGTAGGCACCCGAAACTGCCCGATCGTCATGATCGTCATGGTGATAGAAACATGTTAGGCTTGCCTATGAAACATGTTTCTATCTGTTATGTTACAGAGTACCGGCACTGGAGTCTCATATAAATAAGTGGCGCTGTATTAGAATAAATAATAATTATGAGCTTTCTGTAATAAATGTGACAGCTTTCAATCCTTTCAATGGCAAAGTGACACCAAGTTTTTTTATAACTGAGCAGACTACGTAGACAGAGCCTAAATACCAGAGTACCGCGGCTACTGTGAAAGGGTTATGTTAGGGGAAGTTTGTTAACGCGGGATTTGAATGGGAGAATGGGCCAATACCCGCAGGCCCAATAAATACATCTCCTGGCAGTCCATTCCAAGCCTTGGACACCCTGGGAATAAATGTGCGGTTGTACAGTTCGGATCTTGATGTATGAAAAACGATCGCCTTAGGATGAGATGTAGCGGTCGCGCGGGTGCATCTGATAGGAGCTGTGAGCGGCGAAACGATAGAGGACAGCTTAGACAAGCAAATTCCGTTTCAATATCAGTAAAAGGGTGAGAAGTCATCAACAACACGCCGGTGAGAAAGTAGCTGGAGGTGGCGCGTTAGGGCCGGGCCGCCAATTAGTCGAATTGCCCTTTTCTGGACGGCATCTAGTAGAGTTAGGGTAGTAAGGGCAGCAGCTCCTCAGACATGAGAGCAATACTCCAGGCTAGGTCTTATCTATATAGCGTGAGGAGGTTATACATGGTGAGAAGTACTTTCTGGCTCTAAATAGGTACCCAAGCTTTTTACCAGCAGCTGTTGCAATTGACGCAACGTGTTCGTGCCAGATCAGATTTTCTGTAATGTTGACTCCTAACAGCTTGAATGAGTCAGAACCGGGTGGCTCGGGTACTTCTTGTTTGACATCGTACAATACTGGGTCTTGGAAGCATCAAATTTTATCATATTCTTGAGCTCCCAAGTGGTAATGTTATCCAGATCCTTTGAAAGTGAGCGTTCCAGCTCGACCACAGAGATGGGACATATTGCTCATGATGCTTGCATGCAGCGTACTGTCATCCGTAAAGCTATGGATTGGGTTTGTAGTGCTAGATAGTAGATCATTAATGTGAAGCAGAAACAATGTCGGAGCCAATACCGATCCCTACGGATCCCAGCATCCAGCATTGATGCCATGGAAAGAAGAGGAAAATACGTCTACCACGACAGAGATTATCTGACGGGAGCTTGTTCAGGAGAGCTGCATGCCACAGTTGATCGAATGCCTACGAAATATCGAGAGCTGTAACGTGAGCCTCGCCAAACGAATAGACGAGTTTGCTCCACAAATGTGTGGCGTAAGCTAGTAGATCTCCAGTTGATCTTTGGTTTCCGAATCCATATTTTCTGCCGTTGATTAAGTGATGGAGCTCTAGGTATTTCATTGACTCTTGGTCGACGCATTTCTCCATTACTTTACTAATTATAAAGATATCATCATAACGGAAATGAAGAGCATGAAGTAAGTTGACATTGACGTTAACCGCACCGAAGCGATAGTCGAGATGTTTACGTGATTCCCGATAACTCGTAACAGTTTTGAAAATTCATAGCAAACAAACAGTACCTACCAAAATCAAACTTATCACACAGATAGCGAGGAAACTGCTTGCAATATGCATTTTTGGATGCAATTCAACTGACATGTCATTTGATAGAGGAATCATTTTATATCCGTGCAATAATCAATGTTTGATTTGAAACGTAATTCACGGAAGACGACATAAACATCATAAATAGCTAATAATTGAATGTAAAAAATAGATTAGCATCATTATAATAGACACGGTAGAATAAGTTTACATGAACAGTTGTTGGATTCTATGAAATGGAGCTGCAGTGGCGTCAGGCACGTATTTAGGGGTCCAGGAGACCGGATCTCCCCCAAAAGTTATATAATGCCGTCTAAAAAATTGAATCTACAAATTTGCACCCTATCCCGCCCCCCTACGAGAGCAAATTTAACGTAGCAACTCTAATCTGGGCCCCCCGAAAGCTGGAGCAAAATTAAAAGGTGACACCCATTATCTGGACCCACCAAAACCAAATCCTGGATACGTGCCTGAGCGGCGTAGTTCTTACCCTTTCAGGGGCAACACATGAGCTCAATAATGTTGTGTTTTTAAATAAGGTTCTAATAACCGACTATAAACCATTTGTTGTAAGGAATTTTCATAATCTTGTCTCTTTACTCTAGTTCGTCCTAGCTTTCTGCTAAATTAGTTGTTTTCTTGCATATAAACACGTGCTTACTTATATTTCATAGCCTGCTAGGCTGCTTATAAGTAGGAGAATTAAAACGTACCAATTTAATAGAAAATTTGAAATTTAATTAAAACTGCAAGGGATTAATATTCACAGCCTCAGATCTTTACAAAGGCAATCAAATTTAGCATTTGGCTGTATAATACAAAATGGGTAATCCCATTTGAAATAATCAAGTTATCTCTGATTGAGGTTTCCTTAATTGATCTACCGATTTCTCGAAGTACAAAAACAATTCAAATTTGATACTTTCACCTAAGCTGACGCATTTGATGCTTAATCATACGGCCAAAGTGATAACCTTCTAAGTTTTATAATCGCTGCAATATTCATTTTAATTCTGATATCTACTTATTTATACCAAAAATGGAGCTTTACATCCAAATAATTCGTTTTAAATCCCGTGACACATAAATTTACAAAACAATTTGCCTAGAAATCTGAATATTCAATAATATACAGGGTATTCGATTACAAAAAAAAAACATAACTTTCATGTATCACGCTTTTATTAGACTCCTTAGAATTCAACAGGCACGTGTGGTCATGACAAAGCTTACTAAAATATGCCGTGACCATAACATCACTAGAGCTACCAAGATGTTGCTGGTTCAGTCTCTTGTGTTCTCCATATTTTTGTATGCCTCGGAAACTTGGACTGTTAAAAAGGCAGATCGAGCTAGCATAGATGCTTTTGAAATGTGGACGTGGAGGAGAATGCTGAGAGTTCCTTATACCGCCCATCGAACTAACGTTTCCATACTGGATGAGCTCGGTAATCCAAAGAGATTGTCCTCCATTGTGTTGACGAGAATGCTTACATTTTTCGGACATATTCACAGAAGCGATAATATGGAGAAACTTGTAGTTTAGGGTCATGCCCCGGGCGATCGGCGCCGGCGCCGTGGCCGTTCCCCTACACGCTGAGCGGATACGGCGAAACAGTTGATGGATATGAGTATCAAGAGCGCCACTGAACTAACAGTAAATCGCGAATGATGGCGAGCTACAGTTCTCAAAACTATTGATAATATTCATGTCGGCAATACTCTAGCTCGGACTTAAGGCATTTTACGAATTCACAACATGTCTGTTAAGACAATGTGACTATGATGATTTTTAGAATGATGTCCAACTCGACCTACAGACACTCGCATACTTATTTCCCTGAAAAGGGTTATGGTTTGGTCACAAGGTTCCGAGGCTTTGAGCTTGACTCACCCTGTATAGTAATATATCCTCTACCCTAGAATTATTAGAAAGAATCACAATATCCATCAAATACAACGACAGCATATTGCAAACACTTTATTCATATCCCCAAGCCCAACATTAACAGCTACAATTTGATGGACATATTTTCACTTTCATCCTGTGCTATTAATATTATAACTTGAACCAATGCTTGAAGCAGGCACAATGAAGACGTCTTGTCCGTTTTGAGGTGCCGGCACAATTTGTCCTGTTCGTATTGGAACCAAAACCATTCCTGTGGTGTTACTGGAACCGTGGTCGTACATACCGAACTGAAATTTAACAGAGCAGGTCATGTCATTGTTGACTGTCAAAAGCACAAGGGACCTTAGTTCAGTGTAGTCCAATCCATACGTGGTGAAATAAGGCTTAAGACTTGCAAAAGGCCGGCAAGAAATGAAATTTGGTGGGATGGTAGACAATTGGTTCCTTGAACGTACACTTAGGTTTGTGACCTCGGGGGGTTACCGCTCGAAAAAGGTTCAATGAATTTATGGAGAGAACAAAATTCATCTCCCTTCCATCCCCCCCCACTCTCTAGCGGCAACCCTTAGAGGTCGCAAATTGAATTCTCCCATTTGAAACTTTTTTAGGCATTATCTACACTTTCATGTTTTGCACATTTCTAACAGTTCTAAACTGGAAATTACCACATATGAAATGCATTACCTAACTTGAGACTAAAAGACTAATATTTCTTGCCAACCCTTCAAAGAAAAAATACATTACTTACCAGCACAAAAGCAACAATTATTAAACTATGAAAGCGACCCATTTGTAGCTTTTTGAACAAATAAAATGGTTAAGAACACATTAATCTGGCGCTATATATTTAAAAAAATATTGTAAAGTAACTTGAATTTCGCACCCACAGGAAGCAATTTGTTTACTCGTTTGGTAAATTATACCAATTCACAGCTGCACAGCCATGACTTAATTATATAAATATCAAACTGCATGAAAAATTATGACTTTTGGAATAATAACAATATGAATGAATTCAAGAGTGATTCGATAGGTTTTACTTCCGAGTCCAATATGTTCTCTTTTTGGTGATTTGTAGAGCAAAAAAGAAGGAAGCTAAGAAGGAAACAAATAGAGAAATAAAGTAAGAGAAGAGGAAAGGCAGAAAGCAGGAAAGAATAAAGAAAAAAGACCAGAGAGCAAGAAATAAAGAAAAGAAAGAAGAAAAGAAAAAGTCCAGTTGATCGATTCAGTACTTCCCACACATTAAGGTGTTACCAGTATACTATTCTCCCATAGCACGAAGCTCTCTCTCTGAGATTCCCTTGCAACTAAATCATCGCCCTCCCGCCCGCAAAAGAAGATCAATGGACTGCCTACTCTGAATACATACATACATCCCCTCACCCCCAAATCACCCCTGTTTCACCCCACCCAAAGAAGTGGCAAATCATAGGAACCCCTAAAACGCCTAAAAACGAAGTTTCAGCTGTTTTTGTATTTTTAGCTTTGCTGAATATTGCTGAGCCGCGACTGACACAATTTCTCAAAACCATTCGCGTTTTCCTTTCTTGCCACGATAATGATACTGTCACAATTTCATTAAAATCAATTCAATAGTTTCCACGTTAGACCGATCTAAAGTTATACTCGTATATATGCATCAGGAAATTCGAAGTCACTTCGTCTCTGTAATTGTAATAGGCATAGCAATGTTCCGATGGACCTAAAAAAGTGTATTATGCCGCTAGGTTTTTCGTTCACAGGTCAATGAACAGCCTATTATGAATACAACAATTTCACCCCCACCCAAAGAAAGTAGAAAACGATCAGGAAGTTGTGATAGTCGAGTAGTAGGTAGTGATTCAAGCCTTTTGACGCTATTGTTCTTTGATTAATTTTCATTTCGAATCTTGTAATAAAAAACAAAGTAATCATAAACGAATATCCAAACTATGGATTTTGGAATCTGAGGAATCAAAAATGATACAAAGATTTTGCTCAAAATTTTATTAGACTACAAGCATGGTGCGCACAAGATGCTATTTCTTCCCAGCTCCAGCAGCAGCCCCTGCTCCTCCCTCCGCCTGGCCTGCGCCCCCTTCTCCTTGTGCCTGCCCATCACCTGCGGTCCCTTCAGCATCCCCTGCTGGGTCCTTGGCATTCACCAAATTCTGGCTCTGAAAATTATTATCAACTTTGACTAAAACTCTTATGCATTTCACGAAATATTCAGATTTACTAAGGGTCGTATTCATAGTCGATACTTAAGGATCCCTTAATATTTGAGGGTCCCTAAGTGAGAAGTGAGGTTTTGTGTTTCGACAGCTACTTGAGGGTCCCTTACGTAAGGGTGCCTTGAGTAATACTCAACTAACGAAATATCAACATGACATTTCGTTGCAGTCAAAGCGATTTGGTAGGTTAATTTTGGAGTACGGTATTGTCAGTTTCTGTCACATCCGCAAAAGTGTTCGTCACAAAACACGAAATACGGGCACAAAACAAAAAGATATAACAGAAAACATCAAAATACGTTGGCATAAGCATACCAAATTGACTTATATTTGAAATATGACAACGTCGCCAAATAAATCCCGCCGTGTCTAGACAGGCACGTATTTAGAGGGGAGTCCAGGGGATCCGAACCCCCCCGAAATGTTATAAAATGGCGTCTAAAAAATGGAATCCGCAAATTTGCACCCCCCCCCCGCAAACTTAAGGTAGCAACTCTAATCTGGACCCCCCCCAAAGGTCAACCAAGCGACACCCATAATCTGGGCCCCCCCAAAATCAAATCCTGGATACGTGCCTGTGTCTAGAAGACACATACATATAAGGAAATCCACCCTTGCAGCAGGTCCCCTAAGTATCCTTTGAGTGTTACTTAAGAGAACCTTAAGTATTACTCAAGCGACGACTATGAATACGGTCCTAAGAGCCTATGCCTAGGCATTTTGATGTTTTCTGTTATCTCTATTAATCTGTTTGTTTTCTGCCAGCATTTCGTGTTTTGTGCCGGACATTTTTCCGGATGTGACAGAAGCTGACAACACCGTACTCCAAAATTACCTATTTTGTGGCACTGATTCTATGAAGTTGTATAGAGTATACTGTCAAGTTTTCACATCTTACATATTTATGTTTTTACCATTGCTGAAAACTTTATATTAAATCAAAGCCGTCCAATTCACAAATTATAAATCAAGCTTGTTAATACTTTTTCACAGTCTACTTATAATGTTTGTTAAGAGCAGTGACTTCCTCTGTAGTGTGCAAATATAAACACCAAAATCCCAATATCTGAGACACATGCATGTAAATATTTTAAAGAACCTGATGACTACCACAGCTTTAAACATAAATGTTGGTAAGTTTAAACTAAAGTTGTGTTTGACTTGGACCCTATCACCCACAAAAAGAAAGTAGCAATAATTATAAATTAAGTATTTGAAGACACACACAACAAGATCAAGGTTATGATTGTAGATAGAGAGCACGATAATCATCGAGAAATAAAGTCAGTAGGCCGTTGTGAAGTAGTTCAAAGTTTTGTGTACCTCGGTTCGAAATTCGGGTAGCTGTGGAAATGAGATTGGATGGCGCATCCAACAGGCACGTGTGGCCATGGCAAAATATGGCGTCACCATAACATCACTAAAGCCACCAAAATGTAGCTGGTTCAGTCTCTTGCATTCTCCATATTTTTGTACGCCTCAAAAACTTGGACTGCTAAAAACGCAGATTGAGCTCGCATAGCTGCTTTTGAAATGTGGACGTAGAGGAGAATGCTGAGAGTTCCTTATACCGCCCATCGAACTAACGTTTCCATACTGGATGAGCTCGGTAATCCAAAGAGGCTATCCTCCATTGTGTCGAAGAGTGCTTACATTCCTCGGAGATATTCAAAGAAGCGATAATACGGAGAAACTTGTAGTTCGGGGTCATGCCCCGAGTGGGCGGCGCCGTGGCCGTTCCTCTACACGCTGGGTGGACACGACGAAACAGTTGCTGGATATGAGTATAAAGAGCGCCACTGAACTGACAGTAAATCGCGAACGATGGCGAGTACAGTACAGCTAGCTCCGACTTAATGCATTTTACAAGTTCACAACATGTCTGTTAAGACATTCTGACTATGATGATGTTTGAAGATAAAGATAATGGCACTTAAATATTTTGCCTTGCACTACATTGACTGCACTAATACTAACAGGGACTGGAGGTGAGGCGTCAATCGTCAATGATTGGGACCGGTAGTATACCGCAAAAGAGTGTAAATAAATGTTATATGGATCAACGAATTCGAATAGGTTAGAAGAGTTCATATTTTTTCTAATATGCATATGTGTTATATACAGGGTGAGTTTTTAGTACCGGCTCTGTCGATAACTCCACTGCTGTAGAAGGTAGCGAAAAAAGTTATATATAAAACTTGTAGCCACGGATATGCTCCTTGCTCAGAAAATATTTAGATTTATACAGGGTGATCCATAACTGCGTGGTGATGCAAACATGCATTTTTTTAAATGAGATACCCTATATATTATTCCATATTCAAATTCTACTCATGATTTCCGTTCTTCCAATATAGGGTATTGTTATATTATACAGGGTATTTAAAAAGTTATGACCATTTTTATATTCAAATCGCTGTCAAATTAACGTACTGTATATCAAAAATGTAAAATCAAAAATCATATTTTTTACACCGATAAATAAAAAATATTCTCTAGTTTTAAAATCTGCTATAAAAAAATCTCTTCTCTCTTCTTTTAAATATAACCCCCAATATTTTATTATACCAAAGAATTGCTTTTAATATGCTCTTTCATCTTTGCATAGCATTTGTTATGGCTGCATTCATTAGTTTCTTATATATTTCGATTTTTCTACAAATTTTATATGTACCTTCAATTTACTAAAATTTATATTTTTTTTTGAGAAAATACTATCAAATTTTATTTTTGCTTAACAAACAACTAAAATATAAGGCCATAATAGTAGTTGATCAAGTCAAAACACCGATTTAACGAGATATTATATGTCAAGTGTGCTGAGGAAACAATTTTATAGACGTCATGCATAACTATCAAGCAGATCTATCAGGTAGGTTATGAAATATTAAACGACACATTTGAAATAAAACGATTCTTCAATCTTTCAAACGCATTAGTTTTAGAGTGCATCCGCTCTGGATATTGCTGTTCATAGTTGATATATTCTAGAGTCAAGTAGGCAATTTTTCAAAGGCTCTCCTAAATACCCTCAATTGAAAAATAAATTTTTAAATCTCGTTTTTCACACAGTACGGAATTATTGAGTAGGTTATAAAAACTGTCAATTTTTCAAAGTGTACCTGATAAATCTGCTTGATAATTATGCATCACGCCTACAAAATTGTGTCCTCAGCATACCTGACTTTATGATCTCGATGATTCAGGGTTTTGACTTCATCAAATACTATCATGACCTTATAAGTTAGTTGTTCGATAAATAAAAAACAAATTCGATAGTACTTTCTCAAAATAAATAAATTTCAGTACACAATTAGAAGTTATATTTTAAATTTACCGAAAAATCGAAATACCTCGGAAACTGACAAGACGTAGGTACAACAAGTGCTATACAAAGATGAAAGAGCATATTAAAAGCAATTCTTTGGTATAATAAAATATTGGGATGTTACATTTAAAAAAAAAGGAGAAAATCTGGATTTTGCATTCTACATCACCCTGTATACGAGTATGCCTCGCGGGCTTTTTTTGTAGCCGATTTTAAAACTAGAGGATATTTTTAATCTTTCAATCAACTTTTATGTATAACTTTTTTCGCTATCTTCTACAGTACTGGAATTATCGATCAAGCCGGTACTAAAAACTCACCCTGTATAATTATTTTCGTTAATATTATAACATATAAGATAAACTTTAATTTTTCCGATGCCCCCCCCCCCGAAATCGATTCTATATACGCCACTGTGTTAGAGCATGGGCATTGCTTTTTGTAACCTATTCGAATTCGTTGATATAGACAGAATACAGATGAGCTCTAGGAAACCTCGAAATAATTCATAATTATAATTATTCTATGTACTTACTAAAACCAAGCCGATGACGCACAACACAAGCAAGCTGATTGTGAATTTCATCTTAGGCCGTTGTTTGCGACTATGCAATAAATTTCTGTCTCGTAAGATTTTCGCCTATATTTATATGAATATATGAATTGCCGATTTAGATGAAGGAAATGTTATATTCATGGACTAGTTCATCGGATAATTGATTATATAATGTTTTACACCATTCTGGCCTGAATTGAAAAAAATAGAGACATGCGATGCTACATTGTATTATCTCAGACACTAAAATCCTGATTATTATCTATACAGTTTTACCATTTTAAATCATTCTGAAAATTGAACATTGCTATTAGGGTCTTTTTATGGTCAGCCTCCCGCAAAGGCTGAAAGCCTATGGCACTGCGAGAGGATAAGTGCCTCTGCACGTTAGATTTGAAAAGCTGCAGGTTGTAGCCGTCGGCAAGCAAATTCCCCGGCAGCTCATTCCACAGCGTCAAAGTTCTCCAAAAGAAGGAATGCTGGAGGAGACTGGTTCGGGGAGTAGGAACCTCGACCTGGTAAGGACAGCTCGCAGAGTCTCTCTAGTGTTCCTCGTTCGGACGGCCTTCGGTGTTATTATCTCACTCGAAGATCTTCCGTGATAGAATCTGTAATACAGGGACTGGTCAGCCACTCTTATTCGAAGCTCTAGGCTGTGGAGGACCTTTGAGAGGTTAGGCATATCAATTAGTCTAAATCAGCAAATCAGAATTTTTAAGTTTTTTGCTAATTACTCCGCCGCCCATACGATTTTAAGAATTATGGCTACGTTCCCACAACATATTGATACCCAAATTTCATCACAATTCATACAGCGCCAGCGGTTACTCAGATTACGAGGCTATAAAAACGCCAACATGCAGACAGACAGTCAGACCGACAGTGCGACAGACCGACAGACCGACAGTCCGAACGACCGACAGGATTTTCGTTTTGTTGATATCATAAAACGCCCAAAAAGTATATTATCTCAAAATCGAAACTTTACGCGGTTACAATACCTACTCCACTCACCAGTCGGTGATGTGGGAAGTAAAAATTAAGACACACTTTTATCGAGGCTGATTCATAGTCATAGGAATAGGATTTTTACGCCATTACGTCAGTCAGGCTTTTAATGTAATCCCACAGTACTAAGAGCAGAACATTTTGTGCATTATTTGTATCCAAAAACTATAAGGTTTGGAAGTTTTTCGGGAAGACAGATGGTCGAATTTGACACAACTTGTGTTCAAGTACATCGCTGTAAAATGAAACATTTTTCCTAAAGAGCCATATTTAAATTTATTAAATAAAACTTAAACAAAACATTGAGAAGGTTGGTCGTTTTATTTTCTTCCGGGCATTCCTCCAGGCATCCCTCCTATTCCGGGCATCCCTCCCATTCCGGGCATTCCTCCCATTCCGGGCATCCCTCCCGATCCATCCCCTGCTCCTGCCACATTCCCGTCGAAACTCATTCCAAAGTTAGCTCCACCACTAGCATGGCCACCTGCTTGGCCTTCTCCTTGGCCCCCCGCACCGGCTGGCGACTGAGCATCAGCAGTGTCACCAAGTGCCTGAAATAAAAATAATTATTACCAAGGAGATTATAACTTAAGACCGATTCATAAACTTTCCGTTGCCGTCGCCGTTGCCGTTGCCGTTGCCGTCCGCCGTTCGTAGCACAAGGCTGCTATTCATAAACTCGCCGTTCGTGCCGTTAACCTAGCTTTTCCTATCGTGTTTGTAAACATGTCCTATCGCGACTTATCGTCAGTGTTTCTGACTTGTCAAAGATCTTTGAATTTTCCTGTTGAAAATGGACATAGTCAAAACCAATAACAAATTCAGAAAACTTGAGAAAACCCAGAATCCTTTTGACAGCTACACGTCATTAATATCTCATGACCGGTACCGACGATTATGATTGGCTTATACGTCAGCTACGACAGTGGCTACGAACGGCGAACGGAAAAGGTTAAAAGATAGTTATGTCGAACGGCGCGCCCAACGGCAGATGGAACGGCAAACGGCGACTATGAACGGTCTTAAGCCTTGTACTCACTAGTAGACATGTTGCGCGATTTTGGTCTCAGAGACGTGTTTAAGGGTGTCTACGTAGACATGTCTATAGACCAATCCCCGTCTAAGGGCCTGTTGCGAGACCAAAAATCGCAGGTCTATGGTCTCCCGACAGAAATGGAAGACTTCGTGCAACGTTAGGTATATTGCGCAACATTTTGACAGTGTGGACGTCAATCGAAGTCTAGAGACGAGACGTCCCAGTCTCCAGCTATCGAGTGGCATGGTTCGACTTTATATGTTGTTTTAATGCTGAGAGATGTTCACATTGCAAATTTCTGGTATCATCTTTGATATAGACTGCTTGGATGTTCTGAAGGTGTACATGAGGCTCGTGAGTGAGTCTCCACATGTTAGGAAACGCAGTGTGACTGCGCGTCGAAGATAAACTGGGATTGTTTCTCTAAATTTTGTTCCTGGGTGAAATTGCTGAAACCCATGGCGCCTTCCAGTCTTAATTTGTTTAGTAATGTATTGCCGAACGTAGAGAAATGATAAGAAATTCTTTGTCTCGTCTAAACCTGCACATAGTTCTGTAGAGGCTAGACGAGACAAAAAACAGTGTCTCTAGACGACCGATACCCTGTCTCTAGACTGTCTATAGACGGTCTATAGACAAATCGCGCAACTTCTCGACTAGTGAGTACAAGGCTTTAGGCGTTTCAATGTATTCATGTTGCAACGGCCAACGGCAACAGCGACGGCAACGGCCAGTTTATGAATCGGCCTTTAAGGGCTGTTTTCAATCCCTGCATTGGAGAAAGGATTATCAAGAAAGTGTTTGCAATTTAACATACTCAACGCAGTCATGGATGGACATCAAGAAGCTGGAAGTAATAGGCCAAGGTAGGTATGTCTAGTTTGGCAGAATAATTTCAAGTTGACAGTTACCCCTGTTAATTTTTTGCGAAATTTGAAAATTAGCTCTTCTATGTCAGAATGAATTTAATGCGTAGAAATGTATGATATACTACTCGCAAGTGAAATCCGAACACTGAGAAAAAAATTGTTGCAGTTGATGAAATGTGGTAGGACTAAATACAGCAAGAAATGAACTCATTTGCCATAATTAGTTTATAGAAAATATGGGTGAGCTTTCCATCTAGCCTACGCGGCAGGCCCGTAATCTGGTTTTTGATAAACTCTAGAGGTACAGCCTAAATCGCCTATGTATCGACCCATCCGATCCCATACCTTTTCAACTGGCGATAAATCGGGTAATCGTGGAGGCCAGGAGAGTACCCTAACCGCTGCTTCCTGTAGGAACCTCATCGATACCCTTCCAATATGAGGACGTGCATTATCTTGCTGGAAGAAACTCTCTTCGAGGTCTCGGACATATGGAAGGCCGCAGTCATTCTGCCACTAATCACAAGTAAAGGTGACTTACTGTTGAATGCAATGGCACCCCAAACCATCAAACCGATAGGACGGTGTACATGTGTACATTGCGCTCAACAGGAAACTGGAGATCGCGTCGTTGGCGTCCGTCATGTGCCCCCAGACAAAACCTGGACTCGTCGGAGGAGGTCGTCTGGTGTCACTCGGCATGCCGTTTTCGGTGTTCTTGGTACCAATCTATCCGTTGGCGACGATGATTTGCAGTGAGTGCAAGCACTAGATGCAGACGATATGATCCTACGCTCATTTCACTCAATCTGTGGTACACCATACCCCCCTAACTTTGGGGTACTGTAGAATGGAAACTATTGGTCACACACAAAAAATGTAGACAACAATTGTCTCCATATATAGTTTGGACTTTTTTTTCGATAGCACTTATCACAACGGCGCTATTTGCCAAAAAGCGTCACAAAACAGTTTTCACCGAATTTGAGTTGTTTTAATACTTATTGCTACGCTGCCACTGACACGATTTTTAACAAACATAAGCGTTTTCCATTCTCACCACGGTAAAAATATACTGTGTCAAAATTTAATTAGAATCTATTTAATAGTGTCCGCGTTACAAAATACAAAACGATTTAAACCAATAAATGCTCGTATGTATACAGAAAATTCTAAGTCCCTTAGTTTCCGTAATAGGCTAGGCAATATTCGGATGGACCTAAAAAGGTGATTTGTGTCGCTAGATCTTCCTTCACAGGTTAGTGGACAGCCTATTATGACTACAAGAATTTTTTTGATCTTTCAACCCCTAACAACCCAACCACCCCAATTGCACCCCACCCAAAAAAACGCAGAAAATGATCAAGAACCTCTAAAGCGCTTAAAAACGAAGTTTGAGCTGTTTTTATATTTTTAGTTTTTTTATTATTTCTGCGCCGCCACTGGCACGATTTATCAAAACCATATGCGTTTTCCATCTTCGCCATGGTAGTAGTCTAGTAGTACTGTATCAAAATTTCATTAAAATCAATTCAACAGTTTCCTCGTTACAACGATCTAAAGCAATACTCTGCTATGTTTACATCAGAAGAGAAAAAATTCCAAGTCCTTTGTTGTCCGTAATAGGCAATAAGGCAATGTTCGGATGGACCTAAAAAAGTTATTTATGTCGCCAGGTTTTCCTTCACAGGTCAGTGGACAGTCTATTATGAAAGCAACAAATTTTTCAATTTTACAACCCCCCACCCCCCACCACCCCAATTTCACCCCCACCCAAAAAAAAGTAGAAAATGATCAGGGACCCCCAAAAAGCCTGAAAAAGAAGTTTCAGCAATATTAATTTTTTTGTTTTTTGCTAATTACTCCGCCGCCTATGCACTGATTTTCAAAATTATAGGAACATTACCTACTACGATCCCACAGCATACCGCTGCCCAAATTTCATAACAATCCATGCAGCGGTTGCTGAGATTACGAGGCTAGAAAAAAGCGACAGACAGGCAGACAGACCGACAGACAGACCGACAGACAGACCGACAGACAGACCGACAGACAGACCGACAGACAGACCGACAGACAGACCGACAGACAGACCGACAGACAGACCGACAGACAGACCGACAGACAGACCGACAGACAGACCGACAGACAGACCGACAGACAGACCGACAGACAGACCGACAGACAGACCGACAGACAGACCGACAGACAGACCGACAGACAGACCGACAGACAGACCGACAGACAGACCGACAGACAGACCGACAGACAGACCGACAGACAGACCGACAGACAGACCGACAGACAGACCGACAGACAGACCGACAGACAGACCGACAGACAGACCGACAGACAGACCGACAGACAGACCGACAGACAGACCGACAGACAGACCGACAGACAGACCGACAGACAGACCGACAGACAGACCGACAGACAGACCGACAGACAGACCGACAGACAGACCGACAGACAGACCGACAGACAGACCGACAGACAGACCGACAGACAGACCGACAGACAGACCGACAGACAGACCGACAGACAGACCGACAGACAGACCGACAGACAGACCGACAGACAGACCGACAGACAGACAGACAGACAGACAGACAGACAGACCGACAGACAGACCGACAGACAGACCGACAGACAGACCGACAGACAGACCGACAGACAGACCGACAGACAGACCGACAGACAGACCGACAGACAGACCGACAGACAGACCGACAGACAGACCGACAGACAGACCGACAGACAGACCGACAGACAGACCGACAGACAGACCGACAGACAGACCGACAGACAGACCGACAGACAGACCGACAGACAGACCGACAGACAGACCGACAGACAGACCGACAGACAGACCGACAGACAGACCGACAGACAGACCGACAGACAGATCGACAGACAGACCGACAGACAGACCGACAGACAGACCGACAGACAGACCGACAGACAGACCGACAGACCGACAGACCGACAGACAGACCGACCGACAGACAGACCGACAGACAGACCGACAGACAGACCGACAGACAGACCGACAGACAGACCGACAGACAGACCGACAGACAGACCGACAGACAGACCGACAGACAGACCGACAGACAGACCGACAGACAGACAGACAGACAGACAGACAGACCGACGGAAATGAGTGAAGTGGTTTTTCGTTATGTAGACATCAGAAGACGCCCAATAAGCGTATTATCTCAAAATCGAAAATTTTCGCGATCACAATACTCCCCTCACCTAGCGGTGTGAGAAGTAAAAATCGTCGCAAAGCAGAATTTTCAACCCTCCACCCCTCGAGCGGCAACCACCCGATGTCGCAAACTTAGGTGAACAACGTTCAGGAGACCACTCTCTACCATCTCACCAAATTTCATTTCTTTTCGACCTTCTGCTGTCAAAAGCCTCTTTTTATGACGTAACTATTGGACTGCATTGCCAATTGCCAGTTACATAAAAGATTTTCTCTACTCCCATTACGTTAATCAGCCATTACCAAACTACTTCTGAACAGCTGGTTATACTACTTATAAACAAACAGCGTGGGTGATATTCCATAACTCACGGTTCAGCCGTGGGTTATGAACACCGCCTACTGGATACTATAGTACAGAGGCCTTTACGGAAACACTGATCTGGATCTAGATAGATCAGTTATATGTCAAACAGCTATCAAGTGGCATTTATGATTCCATGAATTTAACGGACATCGAACAACGAAAAAGTTGGTTTAACAATAAAAAACAGATGGTAAAGTAAAGCAGCTACTGATCTGAACCATCCGATCGCAATCTCTTACTGTACAAGAGTGAACTACCCTATTTCTGACCGATCTCAGATCACTTTCCGAACGTCAGGATCAGTGATCCAACTGATCGGGTTAACCCGATCATAGTTTCCGTAAAGGCCTCCGATCTCTTGGAAATGCATAGGATTAAATGGACGCTGTGACAACTGAAAATGTCGCTATGAAACGTCAAACGCTTAATTCGAACCCTGACAGTATTTATTTGAGTGAAGAGAAGTGAGGTTAAGTTGTCAATATTGTATAATTATTATGCATTTAAATCGTACTATTCATATATTCGGTCGTAGATAAAGTATGGTATTCAACTCGCGGTAATGACGGTAATAATTCACGCGTTGAAGTTTGCAGCACGAGCTGGAGTCGAGTGCTGTGAATCAACAAGTCATTACCGCATCGTTGAATAATATACTATTGAAATATAAGAGTGTTTCACTGATTACTCACCAAAATAATGAACAAGGCACATGTCAATGCGAGTACACCCTTCATCTTTATCGATGTCAATGTGCAGATGTTGAATTGACAGCGATATGATGAGGGATTCTTTATATACATATTACAATAATATGAACAGGATCACTTCCATTATTACAATTAAATGAGCATATCGTTTGTATGCAGTTTTGACAAAAAAAATGTGATCATGTAACGCTAAAGACTATAATTATTCGCTTTATTACCATACATCGTTTGCATCACTTTAGCCAGCATTATTCATAATTACGCCAAACTTATTGCAGTGTCAGCGTCCTTAGACTCGCATAGATACCTCATATTGACCGTGATCACCAAAATCCGATACCGAAAAACAAAAGCAAGCGTTAAGGGGTATACCCATTTATACGTATAATACCTATGTATTTGCCATGTAAAACACGGATTCCCATTTCCAACAGAACTCACTTGTTTTTCAAACTACATGCACAGTATTTCAGAAGGTGATAGTTAGGACCTTAACGAATGAATAGAATAGAATTTATTGTCTTGTGACCATTATACAATGATATAAGACTAGTCAATAGACAAAAATAAAAAAGCGTATAGAGATAATATAGAAAAATAGACGGAAAATAAATATAAACAAACAACACTCGAAAACTGGTACAATTCACAACAAACTAACAAAAACAAAAATACAAAGCAACTATTGGCATGACAACTATTTGCGATTTTCTCAAAAAAGTGTTTTAGTGTGCAGAAAAACTCGCAATGCAAAATCATACATTCTTAAAATGTCTGTAATTTAACAACCAAACACGATATCAAAAAAGGCCACCACAGTGACAAAGCGTAAGCTTTCTTCCTCAATTTGCTTTTCGAATCATTACTGTAAGTTAGGTAACGTCAAAAGCTTCGAAATGCGAAATTAATTTTTATGGTGACCTTTGGACCTTACCTTTGGACCTTTTGACCTTACCTTTGGATGTTTGGACTTCCCTCATCTCAGACACATACACTGGAGGAAGTGAACAGGCGGCCACGCCTCCTCGCTAACACGGGAATACGTATTTTCTTGGATTCTCAGTATCGCGCGCTATAGTCTAGACCCTTCAGCAACATCTATTCAGGGGCCTTTATAGGAGCTGGATTACTATATTCTTTGACAGCCAGGCAGCATTGAAAGCAGCGCAGTCACAGAGTTAACATCTGTAGAGGGAGCCTAATTTGAATATTGGCCAGCCAACATCTATAGTGCTATTGCCACTCTTCTTCGTCCGCTTAAGGACCTTCCAGTTTCTTCAAAATCTGGCAGTTTCCGCAGTTTGAACACATGTTCCTCAAAGTATTTAACTGGGTATTTAACTATACATTAAAATATATTTGCAATGTAACTGATTTACGTGAGGATAATTTGTATTGATTTAACGAAATCTCAAAAATGGTAAATTTCATAGCGGAATATCGCAATAACTTCTAATATGTCGTAAATCTGGCAACCTACAATCGGCGTCCCCTAAAGCTGTCATGTGGCTGTCATTGTAGTTGTGGTTATTGCGTATGTTGAGATTTTTGTTGTTTTAGTGTATGTTTGAGTGACCTTGTGACCATTTGTGGTGTGAATTAAATTATTTATGAACAATATTGTCATAATTGCATGATGGGACGAAATAAAAAGTGCATAGTTTGCTGCATTAGCGACGAATCGGTGAACACCACTTATCATAGATTAGTATAGGTTTTGATTTGGTTTTCAGTAGCGTAAAATATGGGGAAACACTTCATGGTAATAATAAATTATCAACTGTTACAATCAAGTTATAATAAGAGTAACTCTCTAAGTATAGCTAAATACTAATACAACTTATTGTATCAGTTTGTAACATCACAGCAATAATTGAATCTATTAATGAACATCCAATTTTAATATAAAATCGCCGCCAGTGGTAATGCCCTCAAGCTGTCAAAATGTCCGTTATGTTGGCTGGTCAGCGACCTGTGCAATTTGTTCTTTACATTCCCTCTAGAGATGTTAACTCTGTGAGCGCAGTGCTTACAGGTTTACATCAAAGCTCGTTCTGTAACGTAGAAAGGTCTTCGATGACATTTCGGCAAGACATCATCTGTCACTTATGTCAAGCTTGCTATCAGTGTTGCCAAAAAGCGTGTAATTACACCATTTGTGTGTATTTTGATTGGCTTGTGTGTATTTTTTGAACATTGCAAAAAGCGTGTATTTTGTGTGTAATTTTGTATTTTGGCATTTACTCAATAAAAGTGATGTAATTTTTTGTGTTCTCATAAAATAACCATTGTTTTCCGTTTTAAATGATTTATAATAGATAATGAATGTTGATTTTCTTGTGATTTGAGTTAGAATATAAATATATTTTTCCACTTCCAGAAAATTTTTTATTTTATTTTAACTACTTGTTACGTAGGACGTACCGATTACGACAATTGGCGGCCGATATAAGTCTTAACACAGAGCGTGATAAAGTCATCCTCTGACTAGGTAGTACTAGTCACATTTGATTTACCAAGTGTCCCGGAGTCCAGGTGGTTCAGTTTTGGTATGGTTTTGACATTGACTTGAGTCTAGTTTTGAGTATTGACCCATTTCCAACATTACATGCCAAAAATAAGGTCTCCTTTTACCTTATTTCAATGAAAATATCAAAGTGTGTAAAAATCGTGTATTTTTGAAATCATGTGAAGCTAAAAGCGTGTAATTTGAACAGTTCACCGTGTAATTTCACAAATTAGGATTGGCAACACTGCTTGCTATACAGCTTCGCAGACAACAGTATATTGATATCATGCATTGTGCCAGGCAAGCCACTATCATCCCAGGAGACGGTACGTCGGCGACAGCTACATGCCTCACAGATCAGCGTAGGTATCAAAACAATTGTCGAGTGTAGATTACTAAATAAAGTACAGTTTAACGTACAGAAAACTCAGGCACAAACACTGACAAAGAAGTCTCACGTTGGCTTACCAACTGTGGAAATGTCCTGGCATGACCGCGTCGTCAGTATTGCTGAAACGGCATCCCAGAAGCTTTGAGTTTTGTTCCGGTGTAGGAAGCTGTATACACCAGAGCAACTACTACTACTCTATAAGGCACAGATCCGACCATCGTTGGAGTATTGCTCCCATGTGTGGAGATTATCTCCGAAGCACTCTCTAACGCTTCTGGACACTATCCAAAAGAGAGCAATTAGACTAATCAATACGCCTAACCTCATAAAGGACCTTCACAGCCTGGAACATCGAAGAAGCGCTTCTACAGTGTCATAGGCTTTCAGCCTTTGCGGGACGCTGTCCATAAAAGAAATTGTTTTTTTTCATACTAAGACTTGCGGAGCGGTCGCTCAATCAGACACTTTGTTTTAAAAAATGTTTCGCTGTTCACGCAGGTACTTCGCGTGCGTAGACGCCTGGTTTACGCTGCAAATTTGCACGCCATGAAGAATAATTTATAGAGATTTTCGATAATTCTTCCCGGATTTATTTATTTATATTTAAACGTATACAAATTGCTGAAATTAGGTGTATCTGAGCCTCTGCTTATTAGCATGTCCTCTCGAATGTCATTGATTACTGGCTACTGTGAAAATTAATATTTCAGAATTTTGACCGTAAATTACCTCTAATTTGAGCAGGATGTTCCTTTTTTTCTGCCGAAATTTAATCGACGCGTCTACTTTAATTAAAAAGGTTAAAAAAGTTGCGGATGTAATGTGTATTCAAAACGATTTTCGTTTATTTGTAGCTATTATAATCAAACATATAAATATTTTGGATTTGTATAGCATATCGTCTATTTGATCTGTTTAGTTAAAAGTGAAATCAGTTCACTCTCATTACAAAAATTAAAAATGAAATTATTTGCATCAGCTTATGTACTATTTTGCTTTTTGATGGTAAGTTAAGCCTAGATATTTCAAAAAACCTCAAAAAGTGTTCGTCTCACTTTCTAAATATTCAAAATTTGGGTAGCTGTAAAAAAGCTTAAACATCGTTAGATATGTACACACTTTCAAAGTGATCATCGATAATATCATAGTTTATTTTGATTTGATTTTCTTTTTAAAAGTTATTCTTCTCACACTGTCAAGCTGAGGGCAGTATTGAAAAATTTCGAATTTGAGATTTTTGGATGCTTTATACATCGCTAAAACCTATATGCTATCCAATTCCGTCGGTCTGTCTGTATCTCAGTCACTCAGTCTGTCTGTATGTCAGTCTGTCGGTCTCTCTGTCTTGACTGTCGCCAAATAGGAGTATGGACTTTACCATTAGTCTCAAGAGACTGCTCGATATATGATTTAGGACTGCAAGACACTCGGAGTGATGAGAAAGGCTCTGTTTGGTGTGACGCAGCCAAATGACGGATCTGACTATATAATAGTTTTTGACGAAACGTCCTGGACCTTGCCAATTGCACAGGAATTGGCTTACCCGACTAATAGGTACGGGTCACACGATAGGCTTCAGTTGATGAGTGAGGACCGAAGTACACTCCAAATCATTAAATCCAATCTAACAACGTAATCTTAGTAATCATTTATCTCTCCTTTCAGATGTTTTGTGTAGCCTCGCCATTGAACTATGAATCACCGAGTGAGCAGAGCAAGCATTCACACACTGCGTCATGCTTTGGATTTGGAGGTACATATATTCATTATTATGACAGTTAAAGTGTCCCCCCTTCATTTTTTTGACAGGCCATAAAGTGGTTTTTATTTTTTCCTCGATAACAAAGTAAGGTTCCTAAACCTTGAGACTCTTTAGGGCAAATGTTGATATAAACTTTTGTACTTCAATTTGGGTTAGAAATATGCCCTTGGAATTAGGGTCCTGTGTATTGTGGACTTTCTAAGACAGTGGTTTTCTTGAAACAACTATGGCGATCTTCAACTCAGGACAGGTACTTGTGGAATCACCCTCGTATATTTGTATTTTGTATTACAGGTTCACGGCCAGGACAATCTCCTCAAGTTCCTGCAACAACGGCAGCTCCCACAACTGCATCAGAATAATAATAATTGACCTAGTAAACGATTAAAACAGTCATTTGTGTTTCTCTTTATCCTTTTTTATTTTATACACACTTAAAACTTAGATGCACCAAATGAAAAATAGTCTCAAAATTGCTCTCATTTCGTCAAATGTTTGTCTGAGTATCAATGGAATATTTATTTTCAAACCTTCAACGGCTATACTTCAAATTTAGTTACAGCACCAGTTTATTGAGTGGAATTTTGGAAAAAACCATAGGATCTATGTTACCATGCTTTCAAAACGATTCTTTCACTTCAACCCTCAAAACCCCCAACATTTTTTTTCAAATAGCACCGAAAATTTTTCCTAAACAAATTATGACCTTCTTTCATTCAAAATCTTGTGGTATCTCTGATTTTTACACATACCTTTTTTTTTATTTAAGACAAAAGAACTGCATCAACCACGCAGGGTTATTAGCGGCCGGACGGCACATTACTACATTTACAAGTAAGAAGTAGAGAATTGATGATATAATATATAAGTCGACTTATTTATATCTTGTAGTACAGTTTGATGGATTTAAGAAACTGAAGAGTTTTGTACATGTCTGTGATGAGGGCACTTTTGATGTCGTTTGGTACACTGTTATCTAGCCTAGCACTATGAAATACTGTACACTCCAGCAGGATGGCCAGGATGTGGCGAACCTTTTCTATTTGCCTTGTGTTTCTGTCAGTCACCACTTTCACTGCAGCTCTGTCAGCTGTTTCGTTTCCAGGGATGCCGGTGTGCGACGGTGCACATAGAAATTTTACTGTTTTACCATTTCGGTAAAGACGGTGAAGGCCCTCTGTAGTTCATCTCGTGGATACTGTTGTTTGATACTATCCAGAGCACTTAATGAATCTGACACTATCAGGAAGTGAAACTGTGGGCTAGTCTCTATAATGTCTATAGCTGATTTTATAGCTGTTACCTCTCCAGTATACACACTACAATGGTTAGGGAGTGAGACAGTTGATGTACGCCCTTCCGTGATGGCAGCGCAGCCTACTCTTCCCGTTGACTTTGAGGCATCGGTATATAGGTATGTATATGACTTACTAAATATCATGTATTTGGATTTTTCTCCGGAGAATTGGAATCCTGTCGTAGATGCCCACTGTTCCATTTTGAAGATATTATTTTGTATGATTTTTTCTCCTGTGGCTAGGTTACTTGTTGGTAAATATATTACAAGGTCATCCGCGTATATCGAGGCCTTCACTGGTGTCTTGAAAAGCTCCGCCAGTCCGTTTATGGCTATTAGAAGTAGTGTTACGCTGAGAACTGATCTCTGAGGTATGCCATTTGTTAGGGTTCTCCGCTAGATATGTTCCCGTTCGCTCTTACATTTATACTGTGATCACTCAAGAAATTTAGTATGAATGTTAAGATATTCCTTTTTACTCCCATTTCAATTGAAGACCTTAGGATGAGGTGCTTCCAAGTTGTATCGTAAGCCTTGTGTACATCAAAAAAGACAGATATAACGTACTGGTTACTTACGAAAGCCTCCTTGATAGTGGATTCCAGTACAACAATATTGTCCATCGCAGATCTGTTGTTACGAAGGCCACTTTGTATGTCAATGATTGACTCATTTTTTTCCAACAACCACAGGAGACGTCTGTTAAGAACCTTCTCCATCAATTTGCACATTGAGCACGTCAGAGATATAGGCATGTACGAAGTGGGGTCATCTTTGGCTTTATTCGGCTGAAGAATGGGGATCACAGTAGCTTTTCTCCAGATATCAGGATACTGTTGTTATGTCAGGAAATTGTTATACAAGCCTAAAAGAATTAATTTGGCCTTGAGCGGGAGAAAGTAGGTACGGTATGTCGTCAGGGCCTGGAGATGTGTCCTTCGATGTTATAAGAGCCTCTTCCAGTTCTTCTATTGTGATGGGATCGTTAATTGGGCTAGTATCCTCTGGTACAGTTATTGTTTTTGCTTCAATTTGTGCGTTATACTGGAGAAAAGCTTGGCTGTAATTGTTGTCACTTGGGTGATCCGCGTACGTATTAACAGATATCTCGGGTATAGCGGATGTGTCTGATACTATTTCGTTTGAGCAGATTTCGTAGGATGTCTTTGAGCCGTTGATCCTTCTTATTTTATTCCAAGTTTGGGACGCAGGTGTAGATGGATTTATCGAGGACACATAGTTACGCCATGAGTCTTTTTTATTCTTCTTGATGTGATACCTAGCCTTTGCTCTAGCTTGTTTGAATTTTTGCAGATTTTTTGGGGTATTATGTTTCTTAACAACATTAAATGCGTGTTTACATGTAGCTATTGCATCCGAAACTTGTCGGTTCCACCACGGAACTGGTTGTCTGTTTCTGCAGGGTTTTGTCTTTCCAACAGCGGTATAATTGCAGCATCGTTAATGTTGTGAATAAAGTTATTTAACTGGACGTTGATATCCTCCGAACACGGAAATGACGGTAGAGTTTGTTCGATAAGTTGGTGATATTCATCCCAATTGGCCTTATCTAGTTTCCATCTTTGTGGCGCTGATGATGGGTTAGATGAATTATTATCTTTACTGTGGCCTATGGCTATAGGGTAGTGGTCGCTATCATAGAGGTCGACTAGCGGGTTCTAGGAGAGAAGGGGCGCTAAGGTAGAGTCGCAAATGGATAAACCTATTACGGAGAAGTTTCCGCTGAAGGTGTTGAACCTTGTGCTACGGCCAAGTTGTATCAGATTATTGTTACTTAGAATATTTTCTAATTCCGTACCATATTATTTATCATAAAAATTTGATCCCCACATTGTATTGTGATGTAACAGTTGAAATCTCCGGTAATTATTCTGGGTATAGGTATTTGTTGAATTAGGCGGTCTATTGCATCGAGATTTATGTCTTTTGGGTAAAGAATGTATATGTTGCAAACGTTAATGGTTGTATGGTATGTGATTGTAACAGCTGTTGCTTCAAGTTCTGTAGAGATAGGCAGATTTTTAGCTTGTATGGAGTTGTGGGTAAATCGCTACACCTCCCGCGGCTCTATCTTGATTTTGCCTATTTTTAATGAAACCTGAGAAGTTTTTCAGTTTATGACTGGAGTTGTTATTCTTGAAATGAGTTTCTTGCAAACAGATCACGTATGGGTTATTTTTTTGTATACGCATATCAAGCATTTCCTTATTGGGTATAATACCCATTCAAGTTCCACTGGATTAAAAACATAAGAGCTACAAGTTGGAAAAGAGGGTTCCGAATATTCACTATCTGATGATATGGATGTTCCTCCAGTACGTTGTGTTGGTGTATCTTCCATGTGTTTCGCTACTTTTTCTTAATCTTTGTAATTTTAATCTTTGTACTTATGTCTTTAAGGTGTGGGTATAGTGCGGTCAAAAAATGTATGGTGCTAATTGTATTGCTAGTATAATTTTTAAGTGTTGTCACAACGTGTATGTTCAGATTTGTTTGTGGGTACTGAGATATTACGAATTCTTCAGCTGGTTTCAGAGAGTCTTCGGTAACTTTTGAAGTTTTTATTTTCTTTGTAGGGGCCTCTGTTAGGGTAGGTTCAGATTCCTTAACTTCAGGGAATGTTGAGATCTGTCTCTTTGCCGTTTCTGACCGGGTTTCTGTAGGGTGCGCGTGACTTTTTCTGTTGTGGTTGTGTCTTGTTGAGTTATGGTTGTTTCTTGTTGGGCTGTGGTTATATCCTGCTGGATTTTGGTGGTATCCATGTTTGGTATAGTGGTTATAGGGGAATTTGGTGTGACATTTGCTTCTTCTTCTTCTACAGGATGTTCGCTCGAGGCTTGTGACTTATTAGGGCATTTATCCAGAGTATGTCCTGGCTGTTTGCAGAGAGTGCAGCTTGGGCCATCTACTGAGAGAAATATTCTATGTGTGGTATCTTCGAAGGTGACGGTAGTACAGTCTGGGATTGGATTTTCAGTTGGTGCCATGTATATTTGTTTACGAAAACTGAGGATGTGACTGTACTCAGTTTCTGGCATGCCAACTCTGAGACAAGTCATGCGTGAAAGTAGTTTCATTCCTATAGATTCATCAGTAAGTTCTCGATGATATTATTAGGAATGGACGGGCATACGTTGGAGACAACCAATCTCTGGGCACGTGTTACTAATCTTCTTACTTCAATATCATGGTTGTGGACTTTTATAGATTTTTGGCATGTTATAATTTTATCTACATGAGTACTGTCGCTTAGATAAATACAAATTCTGCCATTAGATATTCTTGATGCAAACAGGATGCTTTTTGGCCCTACAACCGATCCAACTGCAATGATGTAGTCGTGGATTTTTATACCTTCCACTGCTGTTAGAAGGATTGCTTGGTCTTTGGATGGAGTCTTTTCTATAGGCTGCTGTAGATGTGCACTGGAGTATGAAGGAGGATTGTTAGATGTGCTGCTAGTGGTGTGGTTTGCTTGAGTCATTGTGTTGTAGTGGATTAAATATATGGGTTAAATATTCTGAAGCCGGCCCTGGCGGTACGACTTGCGCTCGACGTATAACCGGGTACAATACGGCAGGCCGTACCGCACCGGTGTTTGTTTATGTTCGGAAAAATTCACTCTTGCGATGTAATAAATTTGACTTACTTGTAGATGTTACTGGAGGCTGATACCCTGTTGATACTGAGTTGATTGGTGCACTTTTCAGGCAATAGAAACACTACTAACTTCAGTAAATGATAATAAAGTTGCAGAATGATATCGATATCGACTATCTGTTTGACGGTCAGGACCATAAAATAAGGATTTGTTTGAGGCGTAATATTTTCGCGAGAAAAACAGATAAAAAAGAAAGCTAAGTGGGCTTTTCAAGAGTAGTCCATGACCTATCATACCATGCTTTTTTTTTGTTCTTCAGCCCCTAAAACAAACCCTTATCTTTTTTTTAAAATAGCACCTCACAGCTTTTCCTACATAATTAAGGTCATTATTTTATTTAAAATCCTGTAGTAGAGGATTTGTTTGAAACGTAATATTTTCATAATAAAAAAGTCATTTGTTTTCGGAAGCAGGTTATTCAGTACCCTTAAATATCCACTTATTTTTCTTTTTTATATTTTTTTGGCGTCAAACAAGTTCTTACTTTATTTATATTATACTTATGATTTTATGATAAAGTAGGTTTCCGTATAACATCAAAGGTACCCCAAGATTTTAAATAAAATAGGGATATCATTTATGTATGAAAACCTATGAGGTGATATTTGAAAACAAAAAGTGAGGGGTAAGTTTTCGGGGATGACGTACAAAAAATCTTCTGAATGCATGGTATAATATACCTTCAGAATAACGACTCAGTTGAGACACCTTGTATAGAATAGCTACAAAAGCCAAACCCATTTATAATTATGTACATGTACTCTGTGTACTTTGAGAATAATAAGACAATATCGTAGTAGTTATACTCCAAATAGATTTTTGATTGTTGCTCACCGAAATCAATATTGAATTCGATGTGATGACTCGATGATTCAGGCAACAATCAATCGTAAAATAATTAAAAAAAAAATTAATTCGCTATGGATTAGAACACTTCCGCCATGATTTAACATGTTAATCCATATAGAACTGATTGGTTGAATAAAAACTTACATCTGCCAAATGGTTTCCTACCATTGTAAAGTATGGCCGCAATAGCTGTTCTCTTACTAACCATTATGGCTTTCGTAAGTACTATTTTTCAAAATTGACTAATGTATCGTGTAATCTTGATTGTTGGATCATAATCAATACAAAGTGAAAAAACTGCCACACCGCAAGTGCAAAAATTGAGAAAAACCTATAATAATCATTAAAAATTGGGAAAATTTTCGGTATGTAAAAAAATCACCATTAAAATCAGATGAAAATGTTTGAAATCGGAAATAAACCGAAAAAATTCTTGAATAATTGGAAAAAAATCGGCTGCAGTCGCTTGGATTAGTAAAATATTTGAATATCTGGAAATACTGGTAAACATCTTTAAACATCGATGACAACCATTGAAAACAAAGATAAAACCTTTTAAAATAAGATAAGATCGAGAAATATCGAAAAAATATATGAAAAATAATCAGTTAAAGTCATTGTAAATTGGAAAAAGATGAAAAAAACCGAAAAAAATAGGAAAAATCAAGGATACGCGGCAAAAATATATTAAAATCGTGGAAAATCGTAAAAATATGGGAAAACCGGTAAAATTGGAAAACATCTATAAAGATTGTTAAAAATGGGGAAAACGTTGCTAAAAATTGGGGAAATATGTTTTTGTTTTTAATACTCGAAGGTTGCAATTTTCATTTCTTTGGTTGATCCATTGTCTTCTTATAGACCTTCAAGGTATTAGAATTTTTTTATTTGTTGTATTTTTTCATCTTAGATTTTACTTATTTTCCTTTATGTAGTACTTACTATCAGTTTGGTTTGACCAGTACTTATTTTCAATTTGGTATTCGGTTTATATGTCGCGTCAAGACAATTCAGCATGATTGCTATGCTATGATTGCTTGTCGTTTCTGACGGTTGTAGGCTAGTGATACAGACGCCCAAATGGACCAAATTGGGCAGGGGATTGGTCAAGCTGTGGGTTCAATGGCCATGATACCAGTGTCGATCATAGGATCTGCGATGCAGGCCATGAAGGCGGTGGGTGATGTTGCCGTTGGAATGTTTGGACAAGCTGCGAGCATGTTTGGTAACAAAATACCTAAATCTTACTTTCAGAGTAGCGATGATAGCAAATCGCAGTATCAAAAATGATCTATTTAAATACCTAATTATTTTTTTTGATGCATCATAAAACTTCCATTGAATACATAAGTTTTAAACAATAAACGGCAAATCAATTATTTTTTTATTTAAAAAGCTTCGATTTCTACTATGGTCATTAACTGGATAGGTAGATTATCCAGAAAGCTGCAACACTAGTAAACAATTTGTATTCTAATAGATCTGGTTTTAATTACGAGTCAGTGACAGTGAAGTCACTTAGTTTTTTGATGATGTCAAAAGTGAAAACTGTCAACGTATTACAAGAGTATTTTGAAACTGTCCGCAACTCCTTTTAATTATCTCATCTCTAAAATACACAAAAACAGAATTTCATCAAATTTATTTTTATTATTTTAGGATCAACCATGAATCAAGGTGGAATGTCTGGTGACACCGAAGAAGTGGAAGTGAAAAAATGAAACTAGTCACATAAGAAGAATGTGATCTTCTTTATAATGCCACAGAATCGATAGTTTATAAGAATTCGTACAATACCAGAACAAATATAATTTATAGAAAGTATCTGTTTCAATTTCCTGTCTCCAGTATCAATTATTATTTTAATAGGCAAGTAATTCAAAAGATTCGTATATTACATAGGAAAAAACAGCCTCTAAACTATTGTTCACGTACTTGAAAGATGCAAGAGAAACAAGATTTATTATCAGTATGCAAGTCACGCGACCATAGCATCACTAAAGCTACCAAAATGTCGCTGGTTCAGTCTCTTGTGTTCCCCATATTTTTGTATGCCACGGAAACTTGGGCTGTTAAAAAAAGGCAGATCGAACTCGCATAGATGCTTTTGAAATGTAGACGTGGAGGAGAATGCTGAGAGTTCCTTATACCGCCCATTGAACTAACGTTTCCATTCTGGATGAGCTCCGTAATCCAAAGAGACTCCATTGTGTCGATGAGAATGCTTACATTCTTCGGACATATTCACAGAAGCGATAATATGGAGAAACTTGTAGTTCAGGGTCATGACCCGCGTGGGCGGCGCCGTGGCCGTTCCCCTACACGCTAGGTGGATACGATGAAACAGTTGCTGGATATGAGTATCAAGAGCGCCAACTGACAGTAAATCGCGAACGATGGCGAGCTACAGTTCTCAAAACTATTGATAATATTCGTGTCGGCAATTATCTGGCTCCGACTTAATGCATTTTACGAGTTCACAATATGTCTGTTAAGACATTGTGACAATGATGTGATGCAAGTCACAGGAGCACGAAGAAATTCAACAACTATTCCCATTTATTCAAAATTTGCCAAAAGCAGTTTATTAAAATGTACAACCGCGCAATAATGGGTGGGCCTTCCATGTTGACGAATGCACTCTTCTAGCCTATGCGGCATGCTCGTAATTCTACACCTTTTCCAGCTGTAGTTTCTGAAGCGTCAAGTGATAATTCAAAACAGCCAACTCGTCAATTGTAAATTCAAACTGACAGGTATACCTAAATTACACCTGGCAATTTGAAATTACAAGTAACGAGTTGTAAAATTAACTTGACCGTTTTGAATTATCACTTGACGCTTTAGAAACAACAGCTGATGGAACAGGTGTAGAGGTACATCCTCCCAAGCTGCCCTCACATCACGATCCAGTACTTCCAGTGTGGTCGAAGGACTGGGTAAATCACGAATGTAGGGATGTACTTTTTCCATTGGCAATAAATCTGGTGATCGTGGAGACCAGGGGATCACCCTCACCTTACATTTCTGTAGGAACCTCATCGACACCCTTGCAATATGAGGACGCTCATTATCTTGCTGGAAGAAACCCTCTTCGAGGCCTCGGACATATGGAACGGCAACTGGTTCTTAAAGAGTTCTGCGATAGTAGAAACATTATGTACACAGTTATTGAAGATTGCTTGATTTCATGGACATTTTTCCTTCTTATATTTCAATTTACCTTCTTTGTGTAGTACGGATATCATTAATCAAGGTAAGCATTGTAAAAGAGTGTGTATTTAAATCTATGAAACTTTAAATCTGCAATTTAGTTAGACGTTGACTGGATTATGGGACACTTCTGGGTCTAAATATGCGCCATGACCCATACTAATTACAGTTTTTCAGTTGCAATGCTTAGAACAATACCAAAATATACTTCAAAAATGCTAGGATGGCTTGGGGTCTGGATAGAATGATAAGTGTGTCACTTCAAGGGGAGATTTATGGGTTCAATGTCTGATGTGCAGCATGTGGGCAATGAGCAATGTTCTGAAGCAGAGAACGATACATATGTTTGCAATTTTTGTCGATAATATTTTTTGATTTACTTATATTTTACTCTGCCTGTATTGCTTTCAAAAATAAGGTTTGATTTTGTATTTCATGGATGATATTAGGTATTTTCATTCATAGCCCATATTCTATGCACCCTGCCCTAGATTGAAAAATTCACAATTTTACAAATATTCTTCAAAACGAAGCTTTTTGTTATTTCAAACACAAAATAAAATGCCCTATCAGGCATCGACAATGAACCTTCCGACTTATTCAAAAAATATATATAAAACGGGGCCCGTATTAGGACCTTCTCCTCTACCCAATATAGGAATTAGAGAGAGAATTTAACGTAGTGATTTCATGTTGTGATTTGCGCACTTGTGCTTTGGTCAATTAAACACTAGACATTCGCAAAATTGATGATTATTTCACGCTAGATTATTAAATTAGGCATTGCAAGAATTTTACGATGAGAAAAATAACAACATTCAAGGTTTGACATCATAAAATAAAACAAATTTGATTTTAATAGTCAAATTATAGGTTTTTGTTTAACCTTACAGTAAACAAAATCCGTATATATAAGTCAAAAGAGATCAATTTAGACAACAGTTGGACTACTAACAGGTCAAAATGAAAGCTATATTCGCAGTGATTTGTGCCTTGTTCATGATTTTGGTAAGTTAAAACGTGTGGTCTATATTTTGATGTACAGGGTGTCCCATTTTAGGCACTTTTACGGGGTACCTCGGTTATTTTTGAAGATAGAGGGTTGCAGTTTTCGCGACAGTGTGCTACTTTATTGTGAAACTAAAGATGCCGTCAATAAAATTATCATGGTCCTCTTGGTTTTTGAGATACAGAGTGAAATCGAAAATTATCGATTTTGGGACCACCCTCGTATCTCGGTTGTCTTTTATTTTAATGAAAAGTGTGAAAAAGGGTCTTATAGAATTTTTTCTGTAGAATTCAGTGGTGTAGTTCGATTTTTTCTTGCTCTAACCATTTTTCAGTTATGAAGCAAACATATATTTTTTTAAATAGAACACCCTGTATATTATTTTTGAAGTCAATCGGAAATAATTCAAGCTTTTCAAAAATATATATTAGTATTAAGTTATTTTGAAAATTACGCTCAAAATTTGATTTTTTCAATTTTTACTTCATTTGTAGCAGTAGGCCATGATTGATCAACTATAAATAGTAAGCCTCTAAGCAGTTACTACTCTACAAGAGACTTCCTACTCAAATTCGAAAAAACAATCAAAATACATTTTTTTAAATAATAATAAAATTATGAACATTGTGTTATTATAATATCGAGTAGATAGTGGGCTATGCCTCATCTATTAAAAACAAAAAAGCAAATCTGTGAAAAACTTGCGAGACTGTCAGCTTTCAATCGTGTTTTTATTGAATATAGCTTTGTTCTTTTGTTTTCATTCAATTTTCTATAATAATGGCAGCTTACCCAGAGAGACAGCAACCGTTTTCAGATATATTTGCTCGTCTAAAAATATATATAGTTAGGTACGGATCCTTTATTCAACCACGTCCTAAAACTTATTCAAGAAGTATAGAGAGCAAAGGGAAACAAACGTATTAGGTTACATAGAAGCAACGCATTCATCATCTTGTAAGCACAAAGAACAAGCTGTAGGGGTATAAAAATCAACTGCAGAAATAATTCTAAAAAAATACAATTACCATCCGTACAAGTTTAGGATACTTCAACATTTGCGCAGGATCCAAGTTTGGGAATTTTTAATCACCATAACACGAAGAAGACCAATAATTCTTTTAAATGCCATTAAAAGAATAAGAAATTGTGCCAGATATGCATTCGAGAAAATAGTCTTCAACTTGAACCAACATCTCTAAAAGCTCCTTGATGTTTTTAGTTTTTATTTTGATCCAAATTCAAATTTAATAGTGTGTTGATATTCTTCAGAAATAATGTTTGGTTTTAAGTAATGTAATACAATAAGTAATATTTACTGAACATTATCACAAATAGTAGTAGTAGTAGTAATAGCGTATAAAATACAATTAAATAATTGAGTTTAAAAGTATTGAGTATCTTGTATCTTAATAATTGTTTACCCTTTAAGTACCTGTAGCTCTTGAATTAATCACTTTAGACCCCAAGTGTGCCAGTTTGTTGGAATTGTTTTATCGGGAGGAACACAAAAAGTCACAAATGTACAGGGTGTCCCATTAAAAATTTTGAATCGAACGTCACGTGATCAAAAACAAATACCTCATTGGGTGACACAGTAATAAGAAAAGATACTATATTTGCTCTAATTTGAACCCCCAAAATTATAATTCGCTACTACTGCCCAGTTCCAATACATTGCTTGTCCTAATCGGCGTGGGACACCCTGTATTTAAATGATAGACTCTCACAGTTGGTGGGTCAACTGTTTTGCCTTTTGCCTTTACTTATAACAACCTGTAGGGTGTCTGTAAATATGTAGTAGCATTAAATAAATTAATAAATAATAAGGGATGCTTTATAACAAGCGTTACATATTTGTCAGTAACCATACAGAGTGGGTCAATAGTGAGTGGACGGAAGATTGTGGGCTTACTAAAAGATATTTTAGAAAGCTGTCGCTTCATCATGGCAGGGACCCTTGAGAGCTATAACGTAAAAATATGTTCACTTAAATTTTGACATTAATACAGCGAGATTCATATCAAACTTAATTTTTTTTTAATGGAACTCCCTATATCTTATTGCATATTTGGATTCCTTGGTGAATGTAAGGAATTTTCATAATCTTGCCTCGTTACTCTAGTTCGTTTGCATCTTTCTATTAAGTTAGTTGGTTTCTTCCATCTGCTACGTTGTTTACACGTAGAAAAGTAGGAAAACACCGATTGGGCAGAAATTTTGGAGATAAAATGAAAGCGAAAAAAGATTGATGTTAAGAATCTTATATCGTTAGAAAGGTAATCAAATTTTACATTTTATTCTATAAACCAAAATAGGCATTCCCATTTGAAAAAATCAAGTTATCTGTGATTGAATTTTACTTAATTAATCTACTGATTTGTCCAAGTACAAAAAGAACTCAAATTTGGCCGTCTGGCCTAAGGTGACGCGTTCCATGCTTAGCCGTACTGCAAAAGTCACGGCCTTCTAGGTTTTACATATAGTCGCTGCGATATTCAATTTTTTTGTAATACCTACTAAACGGTTCGTTTAAAGTTGCATGTATGATACATAAAGTCACACTAGAAGTCACCAAAATCCAAATATGCAATAATATATAGAGAGTTCTATTCAAAAAATGTAAGTTTGATATGAATCACCCTGTATAAATGTCGAATGTAAATGCCAAGTAACAGATTTCTGAAATATGTTTCAGTAAGTCCACAATCTTTCGTCCACTCACTATTGACCCACCCTGTATGGGGGTATGTATGGAAAATGGGCTAGAGGGGATGACGTGGAAGTATTGAGTTAAGTTACTTGACGCTTGACGTCATTGTTTGTTCCAGATATTCGGCAATGCGGCCGCTATACCCCAACAGGGACCTCCACCACCACCTCCACCAGGAGGCCATGGGGGCCCCCCCAACGGGGGACAAAGTGGGGGCTCTGGCTCTAGCAGTGGAGGAACATCATCATCGAAATAGGTCCACTTAGTAATAAATGGTTCTGTAATGGATACTGTACTTGTCACATAATAAACGCATAATATCATATATTGTGAATTTTATTTGGGTCATAAAAAGGGAAAACATATTCTAAAATGTACGCAAGATTTGAATTTGCCGCCATTTTTGCAGCAAATTGTTGACACATCGAAGGCCTTCGATAGAGTGTGCCATGAGGGACTTCTGGTCAAGCTTGCTGCTTGTGGCTGAATAGTTTTTTGAACGACCGATCTCTGTTTGTATAGTCGAAAGCTGTTCATCAGATGTATTTTCAATAACCGCCGATGTTCTTCAGGGATCTGTCCTATCTCCTGGACTGTTTCTGCTGGACATCAACAACGAGTTGCTGGAAATAACATCCAATCCAATCTATACAGGGTGGGCCAATAGTGCGTGGACGGAGGATTGCGGGCTTAATAAAAAATATTTCAAAAATCTGTCACTTGGTCATGGTAGGGACTCTTGAGGGCTATAACGTAAAAATATTTTCACTTAAATTTTAACGTTTATACAGGGTGATTCATATCAAACTTACATTTTTTTGAATGCAACCCCCTATATATTATTGTATATTTGGATTCCTTGGTCAATTCTAGTGTGACTTTATGTATCACACATGGAACTTTAAACGAACCGTTTAGGCGCAAATCACCATTTTTGGTATAAGTAGGTATCAGAAAAAAATTGACTATCGCAGCGATTATAAAACTTAGAAGGCCGTGACTTTGCGGTACGACTAAGCATGAAATGAGTCACCTTAGGTCAGACGGATAAATTTGAATTCTATTTGTACTTGGAGAAATCAGAGGATAAATTAGGGAAACTTCAATCACAGATAACTTGATTTTTTCAAATGGGAATGCCTATTTTGGTTTAAAGAATCAAATGTAAAATTTGATTACCTTTCTAACGATATAGCATTCTTGATATCAATCTTTTTTGGTTTTCATTTTATTTCAAACTTTCAGTCAAATTGGTGTTTTTCAACTTTCCTGCATGCAAGCAACCTAGCAGGCCATAAAAAATAAACAAAAGCTCATTAATATGGAAGAAAACAACTAACTTAGTAGAAAAATGCAAATAAACTAGAGCAGCGAGGCAAGATTAAGGAAATTCCTTACAACATATTAGCTCTAACCAGAAACAATAGCGGTAACAAGAACGCTCATTTTTCACAGCCTACTAGCTATTAGCCAATTTCCAAAGTCAGTAAAAAAATATCTAATCAAAAGAAAATTACTAGTGATTGTTGCTGGCAGTAGAATATCTATGTCTTCTGAATAAATTTGAATAAATTTTCATATTTAATGCTATAAAAAAGTAGCTATTTCCGTGAGTCAAAAGTAATGATACCTCTGATTGGAACCCTTCAAATTCTTCAGTAGGTACTTCTACTTATTAGCAAAAACCGCGGAAAATCAAACTTGAATTGCAGTCTGTTTGAATTGTAAAACATGAAATAATCACAATTACAACACAGCGTAATTAAAAAATTCTAGCAATTATTTCAATAGATGTTCAGAATGCTCCAGTTGGAGATATCTTTACTTTTGACTTAACTAAACGGAAATGACTATTTTTCTTATCCCATTAAATGTGAAATTTCATTCTAAACATGTTAGACTGTAAGCAAAAATCGCTGGTAGTTTTTCTTTTGTTTCAAAATTTTTAATCGTTTTGGAAAGTTGTCTAGCTCTAGTAGACCTCAATAGCTAGTAGGCTGTGAAAAGCAAACACTTCTGTTATACCCCAGCTACTCATTGACATTAGATATCTTGCCGCTATTGTATCCGGTTAGAGCTGATGTGTTGTAAGGAATATTCATAACCTTGCCTCGTTAATCTAGTTAGTTTGCATCTTTCTACTAAGTTAGTTGGTTTCTTCCATATTAACCGGCTTTTGTTTATTTTTCATGGCCTGCTAGATTGTTTGCACGCAGGGAAATTGAAAAACACCGATTTTACTGAAAATTTGAAATAAAATGAAAACCAAAATAGATTGATATCAAGAATGCTATATTGTTAGAAGGGTAATCAAATTTTACATTTGATTCTTTAAACCAAAATAGGCATTCCCATTTGAAAAAATCAAGTTATCTGTGATTGAAGTTTCCTTAATTTATCCTCTGATTTCTCCAAGAACAAAAAGAATACAAATTTAGCCGTCTGACCTAAGGTGACGCATTTCATGCTTAGTCGTACCGCAAAGTCACGGCCTTCTACGTTTTATAATCGCTGCGATAGTCAATTTTTTTCTGATACCTACTTATACCAAAAGTGGTGATTTGCGCCTAAAGGGTTCGTTTAAAGTTCCATATATGATACATAAAGTCGCATTAGAATTGACCAAGGAATCCAAATATGCAATAATATGTAGAGGGTTCCATTCAAAAAAATGTAAGTTTGATATGAATCACCCTGTATAAACGTCAAAATTTAAGTGATAATATTTTTAGGTTATAGCCCTCAAGGGTCCCAATCATGATCAAGTGACAGATTTTTGAAATATTTCCACGCACTATTGGCCCACCCTGTATAGCTTGGCAGATGATAGTAGATTAATATTGTGTATGGAACCAGGAAAGCCACTATTATCCCAGCCGATGGTATATCGGCGACAACAACATGCCTCACAGATCAACGTACATATCAAAACAATTGTCGAGTGGGGATTAGTGAATGAAGTACAGTTCAACATATAAAAAACTCAGGCAACAGTGTTGACAAAGAAGTCTCACGTTGGGTTCCCAACTGTGGAAATGGAGGGTAACCCAATAGTCGAGGCACCTTCCGTCAAGCTTCTGGGGATCAACATCAACAACATGTACTGGCACGACCACGTCGTCAGTATTGCTAAAACGACATCCCAGAAGCTTGGAATTTTGTTCTGCTGTGGGAAGCTGTATACAGGCTTGGGATAAAGTATGGAACCAAGCAAATAACTTTGGAACGGAAAGAGTGATATTGCTGAAAATTTGCAGGCAAGTGTAGTGACGACTAATGCATCCGAAGACATTATGTTAGCTATTAATGTACTTCCGGTTTAACCGGAAGTACCGTCAACTTTTTTAATTTAAATGGGACACCCTGTATATTTTTGCAGATTTTAATTCATCATTTTTTTCCGAATACGTCCATAGTGGGTTTAGTATTTGTTTCTTAAAAAATGTGTCACAAATTCGTCCGTGGCGGTCTACGGTCTTCCCGTTTGAGGTAATTTTTTTTGTATTCTTGTTTTTAGTCACCGTCAAACGTGTTATAGGACCCCTGTCGGGACGTAAATCATTAAAAGTTGACACACTTCTTTGTGAGTTCTCACGCGATCGCCAAAACCGACTTTGAGTGACCCGCATTTTATAAACACCTGAAATGATAAAGAAGCTATATCTTTCTTGTTTTTACAGAAACTAATGCTAAACCCACTATGGACGTATTCGGAACAAAAAGATGAATCAAAATCTGCAAAAATATACATTTAAATTAAAAAAGTTGACGGTACTTCCGGTTAAACCGGAAGTACATTAATTGCTAGCATAATGTCTTCGGATGCACTAGACGTCACTACACTTGCCTGCAAATTTTCAGCAATATCACTCTTTCCGTTCCAAAGTTATTTGCTTGGTTCCATACTTTATCCCAACCCTGTACATCAGAGCAGCTGCTGCTGCTCTACAAGGCACAGATCCGACCGTCGTTGGGGTATTGCTCCCATTTGTGGGGATGCGCTCCAAAGCAGTCTCCAAGGCTTCTGGACGCTATCCAGAAGAGAGCAATTACTGCCCGAACCAGTCTCCTCCAGCATTCCTTCTTTTGGAGAACTTCGGCGCTGTGGAATGAGCTGCCGGGAAACTTGTTTCCTAACGGCTACAACCTGCAGCATTCCAAATCTAGCGGGGAACCAATACTTATCATCCTACAGCGCCATAGGCTTTCAGCCTTTGCGGGAGTCAGACCATAAAAAAACACCGTAACATCGAGTCGTTGAAAGCAGATTTGGTGAAGACAGCAGCTCTTTACCTCCCCAAGTAGTGCGTACTGCGATCGCTGAGTGACCAGACCGTTTGAAGACCTTGAAGAAGTGTGCTCAAGTTAAAGGTGCTCATTTTTAATTGTTTCTCAATTTTTTTCATTATTTGGTGAATAAAGAATAAGGCACATAGTTTTGTATTTATTTTCGTTTCTTTCCAAATAATGTCTGTTTATACAGGGTGGTCCAATAAGCGCGCGGTGCTCTCTAGCGGCCATACCGTTTAAATTAGACGAAAATGTTTTAAATAAAAAACGTTTCTCTTCAAATGCTCTACATTCAGAAAATAATTTTGAACATGGCGGACTTCCGGATATACCGGAAGTAGGTATCAACTGCCTTATTTTAAATGGAACACCCTATATATTATTACATTATTGAATTCAACATCGATTTTTAGGTGCAGTTTGTTAACCATGATTTATGTCTGCGAAGCCTATTTTCGGAGTTATTCAGCAATTTTTACAAAATTTGACGTTTGTAGTACTTTACAAGAAACTTTAATATCTCGGAAACTAAACGCGGTAGAAAGATGCGGTTTTCGTTTTTGAAACAAGCAAGGAACGTATTTGTGTTTAAGTAAGATCGTTGTTTCAAAAGAACATTAAATCAATAGACTAGCAATTTTCAAATTTGAAAAGTTAAAAACGTTAAAAACTTTTTTTTTCAAATGGGATGGTATGATAAGTTTTACATCGGTGGATGCAAAATTAAATTCTCTTTCACTTTTGTCTAAACACATGTGGCTCTATCTTTGACGGTTTTTACCCTTTCATCCAAAGTGTTTCAACCTCTAATACTAAAATGTGCTTTCGCTCCATCTAACTGTAACCACATTATTCTTAAAAACTCCGGGGGTGAATTTTTCAACAGGGTTTCTAAATTTTCATTTTGGAAAACATTAGTTTATTATGCGGTTTCCAATAATACCACCCCAAATGCTTAGACTCCAAGCTGGTTGTCAACAAACTTTTCAAAATTTGGATTTACGTGGGCGTAAAATATGAGAGAAGGAAACATGTAGTAGTAATACATGAAGATAGTGAGTTTGACATTCTTGCAATTGTAGTTGAAGATCCGCATAGCAGTACTAGAGCAGAAATTAGTCGCTATTTGGGCATTGGTCAAACATCTGTGAACATGATCTTAATGGAGTACATATAGCATCCTTATCACGTGCAGCTAAATCAAGCAATTGAAAGACAAGACTTTGAAAACTGAATGAATTTCTGTAACTGGAGTCGTGCTCGAGTCCAAAAAGATGCACCCCTTTTCAATAGTGTGTTGTTTACGAATGAAGATACATTTCTTATGAAATTCTTTCATTTTCTTTTTTATGAAATGTAGCTACAGCGTTATCATTAACGGCCATGTAAAATGGCACAATTTACATTTTTATACCGACGTAAATCCAAATTTTGAGAGGTTTGTTGGCAACCATCATGGAGTCTAAGCGTGGGATGGTATTATTGGAAACCGCATATTAAGATAATGTTTCCTAAAGTTTTCTAAATGAACATTTGGAAAACCTGTCGGAAAATTCACCAGCGGAGTTTTTAAGAATAATGTGGTTACAGGTAGATGGTGCGAAAGCACATTTTAGTATTAGAGACCGAAACACTTTGGACGAAAGGTTTCCTGCCAACTGTTTCGTCTGCGAGCCACGCCACCTACGATTTTTCCAATTTCTACGCTATAATTACAAAACCGCAAATATCTTGAAAACCATCAAAGCTAAACCCACATGTGCCTAGATGAATACCATCCCATTTGAAAAAAAAGTTATTAACGTTATTAACTTTTCAAATTTGAAAATTGCTAGTCTATTGATTTAATGTTCTTTTGAAACAACGATCTCACTGAAACACAAGTACGTTTCTTACTTGTTTCGAAGCCGAAAACCGCATCTTCCTATCGCGTTTAGTTTCCGAGATAATATTAACGCTTTTTGTAAAGTACCTACTACAAACGTAAAATTTTGTAAAGATTGCTGAATAACTCCGAAAGTCGGCTCCGAGACATAAATAATGGTTAACAAACTGAACCTAAAAATCGATGCTGAATTCAAAATATACGGGGTGTTCCATTTAAAATAAGGAAGTTGATGCCTACTTCCGGTATATCCGGAAGTCCGCCATCTTTGAAATTATTTTCTAAATGTAGAGCATTTGAAAAGAAACGTTTTTTATTGCAAATAATTTCGTCTAATTTAAACGGTATGGCCGCTAGGCAGCACCGCGCGCTTATTGGACCACCCTGTATAAGGGATATATTTTCTGGAAAGACTATACTTACAGCGTGTACTTTATCATGGTTATCATTCACGCTTGTCTATAATAAAATAAATAATAGGAGTGTTGAATAATTTTACAGTTTTATTAATACATTACCACACATAATACAATTAAAAATTAATTATAGTAATGTACCGAACCTTAACGTCCATCTCTGGGATTTACACTCGAGTTCGTAGGCCCAGCTGTTGCTGAAATTGAAATTATAATTGCATCTTATAAAATATTGCTATAGATTCAAGTGTTCAGATACAAAAATAAAACGTTTTGAAAATGAAATACATATAGTTCTGTACGTGTTATTGTTAGGTCAAATGAGTGTTTGGGGAATTTATAAAGTTATATAATATGAAAGTAGAACAAATTAATATAAGCAAGTAAAGTGGCTATAATAGAATGTGGCCCAAAGCTATGACACATAGGCGTCACCAGACGGGATAAACGGATTTTTTTTATTTTTTCCGTACATTTTTGTTGGATGTACAAAGTATTTGAATTTGCCTAACCAGATAACGTCCTCTGGATAGAATAAAATAGCCCTCAAGTGTGGCTTTCCTTGTGTATCTGTTTCCTAGACATCAACATCTACGTGACGGCGGGATTCATTTGACGACCTTGTCATATTTTAAATATAAGTCAATTTGTTACGTCTATGCCCACGCATTTTGATGTTTTCTGTTATCTATTTTTGTTTTGTGCCAGTATTTCGTGCTTTGTGCCGGACATTTTTCCATACTCTAAAATTGACCTACAGAATCGCCTTGACTGCAACGAAATGTCACTCAAGGGAGCCTTACATAAGAGACCCTAAAGTAAGGTTTCGAAACACAAAACCTTATTTAAGGGACCTTCAAGTAAAGGGACCCTTAAGTATCGACTATAAATACGACCCTTAACGATTTTGAAGAAAACGGGAGGTTTCGACAAATTAAAATTTATATTGAAACAGAATCTATATATGATATATCATACCGTGTCCTGCATTGTAATGATATGTAGGTACAACCTGACAAGTGGAACAAGATCTGTGAGAAATGTCAAATAGACAAGGACAGCAAGAGACGAGACGATATGAAATAACGTGTGCGTGTGAGACAGCGACAAAATTCCAAAGTCTCTTGCTACACTTATTAGGCTGTATGTATAGTATAATTACTTTTAGGTAAAAGGGTTATTTGACATTACTAACTACACCTACGTATACTCAACAGCTAAAACCCCCCAGCTGGAGTTTATCTGGTGGCGCCTATGCTGTGAAACGGAGAAAAAAAGTAAAAATAAAAAATAAAATGCAAAACCAAAAACAGAATTTATTCCTAGTGCAGTCATTCAAGACTCTGTGAATCCTGGGTAGAATCAAAAGTTACGGAATATGTACTCTGTGAACTTTGGTAGAATGGTGAAATTTAAACCCCGTATGTTGTATTAGTTTGTGTATCCTACAGGTGGTAAAGCATACCTCTTAACCAGCGTTGGTGCCATTTGGAGGGGCTGTGGCTGAAAATAATTGAACATAAACATTGACATTCCGGCAATTAAAAACATTTAAACAATATTAAGTAACGAATTGAACTGCTGTGGAAAGGGGTGTTACAACTGTTACAGGTTACAACTTTTGATCCCAAAAATCACTTCATCAACTTCATAAAAACGCTTTTATTTCCCTATTATTTCTCGCGATTTTTGCCAGTTTTCAGCGGAGGCTCTCCAACATAGAGAACTTGATATTTGAGTGGGATTACAGAGGACTTGAAACTTGAATCCAGATAAGGAAATAAGAATCGAGATGGCCAGAACAACATTCTTGAAGTCTGCTGAGCGAAAATAAGGTATAGTTTAGTCAAATATTATGTTTTCCCGGTGCTTCTGTTTGGAGTCGAAGGGTGGACCATGAATAAACTAATAATAAAAGGCAAAATTGAAGGAACCAGGCAAGCCACTATCAGTCCAGGAGACTAGACGGTACGTCGGCGACAGCAACATGCCTCACAGATCAATGCAGATATCAAAACAATTGTCGAGTGGGGATTAGTAAATAGAGTACAGTTTAACGTACAAAAAACTCAGGCAACAACACTGACAAAGAAGTCTCACGATGGCTTACCAACTGTGGAAATGGAGGGTCACCCAACAGTCGAGTCACCTTCAGTCAAGCTTTTGGGGATCAACATTAACAATAACATGTCCTGGCACGACCACGTCGTCAGTATTTCTAAAACGGCATCACAGAATCTTGGAGTTTTGTTCGGCTATAGGAAGCTGTATACATCAGAGCAACTACTGCTGCTCTACAAGGCGCAGATCCGACCATCGTTGGAGTATTGCTTCCATGTGTGAGGATGCGCTCCGAAGCACTCTCTAAAGCTTCTGGACACAATCCAGAAGAGAGCAATTAGGCTAATCGATGCGCCTAATCTCACAAAGGACATCGACAGCCTGGAACATCGAAGAAGAGTGGCCGACCTGTCCCTGTTTTAAAGATTCTATCACGGAAGATGTTCGAGTGAGGCTGTTCGAATGAGGCACACTAGAGAGGCTCTGCGATCCTATCCTTACCAGGTCGAGGTCTCTACTCCCCGAACCAGTCTCCTCCAGCATTCCTTCCTTTGGAGAGCTTCGACGCCGTGGAATGAGCTGTCGGGGAATTTGTTTCCCTACGGCTACAACCTGCAGCGTTTCAAATCAAACGTGATTAGACGGGACTGGATTCTCATACTCTACTCAGGAGAGCTCAAGATAAGATGCATTTGCCAAAACTGTTGCTAATTTTCATGGAATAAAGTATGGAGTTGGTACCTTGAGAAGAAAAATCTCATTTTACTCATACATCTATTATTTTCAATAAAAAGCTAAATTTTGCGTACAGACTTTTTTTGGCTCATGCGATTTCAATACACATTATTTACATTCGGCAAAAATAATTAAATAAACAACTATGTTATTTTTTTGTGGTCGGAATAGTATGAAATTTTGACTTACTTGGGGCAGCCGTTGGTGGTGGGGGTCTGGGCCCCCTACCGTGACAGCCGGGCTTCCTTGGTTCACTCACTGCCAAACCCATCATCCGGTTCCTCATCTGCGAGTTGCGGTTGAACATACCCCCGTTCAAACCCAAGCCTAGGTTCAAACCCATTCCTCCGCCCACTTGGTTCATCCGCTCGTCTTGCATCTGCTGCATGCCCATTTGGGGCAGCGCCACCAGACTGTGCTACAAGGAAATTTCTTTAAAAGTGACGTCGAGGAATCATAGAATAGTGAAGAGGCTATGCTCTGTTACCTGATACTTTTAGACTGGCTTGACGTCTATTTGATAGGAATCAGCTGACGAAGAAGTGCATATCAGATTTAATTTTTTGTTAGTGGTCTGAATTGAATATCTCATTGCCAAAATATAATGACTATTTTTGTGAACAAGAAATTGATTCACTATCTAGAAATTCACAACAAAAATGCTTGACTGAAGCGCGGAGTAAATACATTTTTTCGTTTATACAGGATGAGTTTTTAGTACCGGCTCGGTCGATAACACCACTACTATAGAAGATAGCGAAAAAAATTGTGTATAAAAGTTGTAGCCACGGATATGCTCCTTGCTCAGAAAATATTTTGATTTATACAGGGTGATCCAGAACTGCGTGGTGATGCATGCATTTTTTTAAGAGACACCCTATATATTATTCTATATTCAAATTCTACTAATGATTTCCGTTCTTCCAATATAGGATATTGTTACATTATACAGGGTATTTCAAAAGTTATGACCTTTTTTATATCCAAATCGCTGTCAAATGAACGTACTGTATATCAAAAAGTAATGAATAAAAAATATCTTTTTTAGACGGATGGATAAAAAATATCATCTAGTTTCAAAATCGGCTATAAAAAAAGCTCGCGGCGCATATTCGTATACAGGGTGATGTAGAATGCAAAATCTAGATCTTCTCTCTTTTTTTAAATGTAACCCCCAATATTTTATTATACCAAAAAATGTCTTTTAATATGCTCTTTCATCTTTGTATAGCACTTGTTATGGCTACGTTTATTAGTATCTGAGATATTTCGATTTTTCTACAAATTTTAAATATAGCTTCTATTTGTTTACTAAAATTTATTTTGAAAATATTATTAAATTTTATTTTTGCTTAACAAACAACTAAAATATAAGGTCATAATAGTTCTTGATCAAGTCAAAACACTGGATTAACGAGATAATATAGGTCAAGTGTGCTGAGGAAACAATTTTACAGACGTCATGCCTAATTATCAAGCAGATCTATCAGCTAGGCTATGAAATATTAAACGACACGGTCCAAATAGAACGATTCTTTAATCTTTCAAACGCATGAGTTTTAGGGTGCCTCCGTTCTGGATATTGCTGTTCGTAGTTGATATATTCTAGAGGCAAGTAGGCAATTTCTCAAAGATTCTCCTGAATACCCTCAATGAAAAAATTAATTTTTAAGGCTCGTTTTTTAGACAGTACGGAATTATTGAGTAGGTTATGAAAACCGTCAATTTTTAAAAGCATACCTGATAAATTTGCTTGATAATAATTAGGCATTACGCCTACAAAATTGTTTCCTCAGCATACTTGACTTGATTATCTTGATGATTCAGGGTTTTGACTCCATCAAATACTATCACGACCTTATAATTTAGTTGTTTGTTAAATAAAAAACAAATTCAATAGTACTTTCTCAAAATAAATAAATTTTAGTACCTACCTATACAAATAGAAGCTATATTTTAAATTTACCGAAAAATCGAAATATCTCGGAAACTGATGGACGTATGTATCTACAACATGTGCTATACAAAGATGAAAGAGCATATTAAAAGTAATTCTTTGGTGTAATAAAATTTTGGGGGTTACATTTGAAAAAAAAAATAGAAAATCTGGATTTTGCATTCTACATCACCCTGTATACGAATATGCGTCGTGGGCTTTTTTTATAGCCGATTTTAAAACTAGATGATATTTTTTATCCATTTGGAGATAAAAATGGCCATAACTTTTGAAATACCCTGTATAATGTAACAATACCCTATATTGGAAGAACGGAAATCATTAGTAGAATTTGAATACGGAATAATATATAGGGTGTCTTATTTAAAAAATGCATGTTTGCATCACCACGTAGTTATGGGTCACCCTGTATAAATCAAAATATATTCTGAGCAAGGAGCATATCCGTGGCTACAACACTTATATACAACTTTTTTCGCTATCTTCTACAGTAGTGGAGTTATCGACCGAGCCAGTACTAAAAACTCACCCTGTATATTGTTAAGAGTCAATTACTCGTCAGTAGCGGTACGAGCACCGCGTGCAGCCCTGTATGTATCCCGTCAAAGCATGAGTCATGATTCATTCTGGGGGATTTTTAGTTATCGCTAGCCGAACATCTGTTCGCTGTTGACACGGATGACAGTCTCGGGTAACAGGTTATAGTTGTCTCAAGACAAGGCAGGTAGAGAGCGTCAAAAACGACACTATAGTATTTCTAATTGAAACTAGGTGAAAAAATATGTTCGATTTTTATCTATTTTTTTGTGTTTTGATTATTGCTGCGGCGCTACTGGCAAGATTTCTAAAAACCGTAAACATTTTCCATCCCCGTCACGGTAAAAATACTGTGTTAAAATTTCATCAAAATCTATTGAATAGTTTCCACGTTACACAATACAAAACGATCTAATAGACAAGGCAATGGATGGTTGATTATGAATACAATAAATTTTCCACTTTTACAACCTCCCACCTCACAACCACCCCAATTTCACCACGACCCAAAAAAAGTAGAAAATGATCAAAAACCTCTAATACGCCTAAAAACAAAGTTTGAGCTGTTTTTATATTTGTAGTTTTTCGATTATTACTGCGCCGCCACTGACACAAAACCTTAAGCGTTCTCTATCCTCGCCACGGTAATAATACTGTGTCAAAATGTCATTAAAATCAATTCAATAGTTTTCACGTTACACAATACAGAACGATCTAATGCAATACTCGTATATACATATATACAGAAGAAAATTTAAAGTCCCTTGGTTTCTGTAATAGGCATGGCAATGTTGGGATGGATCAACCCCCAAATTTCATCCCCTCCAAAAAAGTAGAAAATTATCAGTAACCCCCTAAAAAGGCTAAAATCGAAAATTGAGGAGTATTTGACTTTTTTGTTTTTTGCTAATTACTCCGCCGCCCATGCACCGATTTTCAAATTTATAGCAGCATAACTTACTATGAGCCCACAGTATATCGCAGCGATTACTGAGATTACGAGGCTAGAAAGACGCCAACAGACCGACAGACAAACAGACCGATGGAAATAAGTGACGTGGATTTTCATTATGTAAATGTTATAAAACGCCCAAAAGGTGGATACCATCTCAAAATCGAAAATTTTCATGATCACAATACTTCCCTCACCCATCGGTGTGGTAAAGTAAAAATCAACTTTTTTCCAAACTTTGACACACTGTATCTTGAAAACTAGACTCATCTTTAATATGAACTTTTCTATTTGAATTTGGATCAAAAATGAGCCTTTGCATGGACGTATAAAATAATACAAAACCCTTCAATTAGTTCAATTTAATTCTTTTCAAACTGATAAATTATTAATCTACAAATAAAATGAATGTAAATGTGTTTAATTTTTTTATCCATTCCTTCAATTTGCTCTGACGAATGTGAGTAAATTATCCAGAATTCAATGGAATGCAAACATCAAACAATATATTGAACTAGTTCGACTGAATATTTCTAACTCACCAAAATTATTGCAAAAACAGCACATATCGTTGCCAGATACTGCATTGTAGCTAATTTTGATAGTTGCACTGTATAGCTACAAATGTTTGTTACACATTGTGACACATTCATATAAAGCTGGGTGTTGACGTAATTCTGCAAATGGCGTTAATTTTCTTTAAATATCGGAAGTGAGACAAATCAGTACTAATTTCCTGAGCCAATGAATGTAGCCTTTCGGAAGTTGGTGTTATTAAATAACTATAATTTTATATCACATATGAATTAGTTATCATTATTGATGCATCTAAGCGAAAATACATTTTTCATTATGAATATATGATAAGCAGTTGTTTATTTAAATAGTTTAGTGGTGTTGTTGGATAAAAATTTCCAAACACTAAGTATTATCTACATCATATGAAGTCTTACAAATGAAACATTTTAGCAAGTAAATGAATGGTCGATCATAATCCGCCAGGGTATGTCCACACCTTTTGACAAAGGCGATGGTCGTGGTGAAACTTCCTTGAAGTCAGTCAGATTGATGAATCTGCAAATCTGAGCAATATGTGCTCCGCTGTTTCGTCATCCACATAGCAGTCCGCTTGTTTGTTCCAGATGTTCTGGAGTCTGACCAAACAAATAGAGGGTAACTTCTCGTGGAGTATAGCTTGCCACCGATCACATGTGCGGATCGAACAGTCGCAACTACTGTCAAGGACAAGGCCGAAATCTTTGCTAAGATATTTGCAGCAAATTCCACTATAAAAGTCCTATCCAGTGTCCAGTTACCATCAATACCGAGAGTACCCCAAGCCATAAGCGAAATAATGTTCAGAACAGAAATAGTTCGGAAGGTGCTGGAGTCACTTGATACTAATAATGCGAATGGGCCCGACATGATCCCCTCCATTGTTGTGAAGAAGTGCGCACCGGAGCTCGTCCCAATATTTACCCGCCTCTTTCGGATGTCCCAAGAGACTGGAAAACAGCTTGCATCCAGCCGGTGCCAAAAAAGGGATCCAAAACTGATCCGATCAACTACAGACCTATAGCTCTGCTTTCTGTAATCAGTAAAGTGATGGAGAAATGCGTCAAACAAGAGCTCCTGAATTACCTAGAGCTCCATCACTTAATCAACGACAGACAGTATGGATTCTGACACCAAAGATCAACTGGAGATCTCCTGGCTTACGTCACACATGTATGGAGCAAACTCATCCAGTCGTTTGGCGAGGCTCACGTCGTTGCTCTCGATATTTCTCCTAAACAAACTCCCGGCTTACGGGCTCCCTGTTAAGCTTTGCGGTTGGCTCGCAGACCTCCTTTCAGGTCGGAAAATCTCTGTCGTGGTAGACGGCTTTTCCTCTTCTTTCCATAGCATCAATGCTGGGGTTCTACAGGGATCGGTATTGGCTCCGACATTGTTTCTGCTTCACATTAATGATCTACTCTCTAGCACTACAAACCGAATCCACAGTTTTGCGGATGACAGTACGCTGCATGCAGGCATCATGAGCAGTAGACGGATCTCTGTGGTCAAGCTGGAATGCAGAAGACTGGCAATGGCAGCTTCACTTTCAAAGGATCTCGATACTATTACCGCTTGGGGGCTCAAGAAGACCCAGAATTGTACGCTATCAAACAAGAAGTCCAAGCCAACACCAGGTTCTAATGAACAACCGGGCTCTGCCAAGGAGTCACTCATGGAGGCTGTTAGGAGTCAACCTTACAGCTGCTTTCACAGCATCCGCGGTACACTGGTATTTAGGCTCTGTCTAAACGGTCTGCTCAGTCTAAAAAAAAATTATTTTCCGCAAGTGGTTTCTCAGACGACAATATTGCCTATCAAAAGACCGACGAGAATGCTCGATTCTAGGAACCTCGGGGGGGGGGGGACGACTGGAAGGATATGTATGAACGAACGAACCCTGATGTATCTCTCCTGTGCAGGAGTGCTTTCGTCTCTGTCCATTCTGAAGTGGTTTTCCTGGTATTGCTTTTTGCAAATAGTTCTGGCCCTATAAACATAGATTCAGTTCTTTCTCTTGCAAGGGTGTCGGCCAATTCATTGCCTTCCACTCCGCTATGACCTGGAACCCAAGCCAAAGTTACTTTGTTCCTTGTTCCAAGTTCACCACTAAGTGATTTCAGGGCAACAGGCACGTGTGGCCATGACAAAGCTTACTAAAATATGGCGTGACCATAACATCTCTAAAGCTACCAAAATGTCACTGGTTCAGTGTCTTGTGTTCTCCATATTTCTGTATGTGTTGGAAGATCGAGCTCGCATAGATGCTTTTCAAATGTGGACGTGGAGGAGAATACTAAGAGTCACTTATACCGCCCATCGAACTAACGTTTCCATACTGGATGAGCTCGGTAATCCAAAGAGACTATCCTCCATTGTGTCGACGAGAATGCTTACATTCTTCGGACATATTCACAGACGCGATAATATGGAGAAACTTGTAGTTCAGGGTCATGCCCCGAGTGGGCGGCACCGTGGCTGTTCCCCTACGCTGTGTGGATACGTCGAAACAGTTGCTGGATATGGGTATCAAGCGCGCCACTGAACTGACAGTAAATCGCGAACGATGGCAAGCTAGAGTTCTCAAAACTATTGATAATATTCCTGTCGGCAATACTGTAACTCCGACTGCATGCATTTTACGAGTTCACAATAATAATGTCTGTTAAGACGTTGTGATTGGTGATGGCTCACTATAAACGTTTTTACTGGATTTGTTTAGCAGGAGTTGTTGTTCAGCTCTTTGACTTCCAACTCTGTGGCTATCATTTCTATCACATACTACAGTAGAAGAAAAAAAGGTATGTTAGATTTAACATATATTTTAATTCCAAATGAGTTCATCTAGTGCATATTCATACATTGCTTCAAATATGTATAGTTTATTTGATTTCTTGTGCTGGAGCCGGAGTGGTTGAAGTACTTTGACCTGAAACACAAAACTAAACGTAATCACAATTAATTTATAAGAAAATACAACAGATCAATAATGGGTGGGCCCTCCATGTTGACGAATGCACTCCTCTAGCCTACGCGGCATACTCGCAATCTGGTTGTCGATAGACTCTAGAGGTACAGCCTCCCAAGCTGCCCGCACAGCATGTTCCAGTTCGTCCAGCGTGGTAGGAGGATTGGGTAAATTGTCTATGTATCGACCCATCCAATCCCATACTTTCTCAATGAGCGATAAATCGAGTGATTGTGGAGGCCAGGGGGGTAATCTGACTTCAGCTTCCTGTAGGAACCTCATCGATATCCTTGCAATATGAAGACGTGCTTTATTTTGCTGGAAGAAACTCTCTTCGAAAGAAGTAACTAACACCTCATTCACATAACATTCCGCAGTCATTGTGCCACGAATCACAAGATAAGGTGACTTAAACTGGATATCTCGTCGTTCACCCCATCGTCGTCTTACGCATTGGCGTCCATCATGTGCCCCCAGGCAAAACCTGGACTCGTCAGAGAAAGCCGTCTGATGTCACTCAGCATGCCATTGTCGGTGTTCTTGGCGCCAATCTAACCGTTGGCGATGATAATTTTCAGTGAGTGGAAGCACCAGATGTGGACGATATGATCCTAACCCATGTCACTCAGTATGTGGTACAGCATGCAGATTCGAATGGGCCTCCCTATAACTGCATACCAAGCGTCAGCAACAGCTCGAGTGTATCGCATTCTGTATCGAAGGGCCAGTAGTCGTAGATGACGATTTTGCCGGTCTGTAGTTCTACGTGCTCCAGAACCTCTAGCTCGCTGCATTCGCCCTTCGGCGATCCATGCGGACCATGCTGCTACAACTGTAGCCACGCTACGCCCCATGATTACAACAATTTCTCTGAAAGAAGCACCATATTCTCGTTGGCCTACAATCCGACCCATTCAAAGGGGCTTAACTGCGTAAACTGGGGCTATCATCTTCTAAGGGGTATCTTTAAACAACCAATTGATCTCTTTTACACAACCAGCTGGTCTCTCGGCACATTTGCAACATATATCATCGTTTTTGCACCGCCAAAAAGTCATGCTTTGTTTTTACACGTCTAGAGTTTTTTAGAGGTGTCATGTATGTAGGTAAATAGAGTCTGAATGAAAAAAAAGTGTGTATGTACTAGAGCGATGGTACGGCCAAGCTATGTACAAGTTTTCAATGCAAATATCTCCTTTTTTCTGGGTGTTAGGATTTCACTTGCGAGTAGTACAACTGGAATGGTGTTAATATTATAGGAGGAACTATTTTTTCAGTATATTTATAAAGGACTCTCTACAAAACGGTCTTGATAATATTCTATAATCTATACCTTACAGGCCTATCCTTTAAATTTTTGTAGATATGGTGTTCGGATTTCACTTGCGACTAGCAGTGGCGTATATAAGGGGGGGGTGGGCCCCGAAACCAGCCACGCATTCAGTTTTGACGTCTGGAAGAGGCTGAAGTTAGGATTATATTACGCCAATATTATAATGTATGAAAATTTTTCCGATGCCCCCCCTCCCCCCCCCGAAATCGATTTCTATATACGCCACTGGCGAGTAGTACAATTGGAATGTAGTTAATATTATAGGATGAACTATTTTTTCAGTATATTCATAAAGGACTCTCTACAAAACGGTCTTGATAATATTCTATACCTTACAGGCCTATCCTTTAAATTTTTGTAGATATGGTGCAATGTTGTTGAAAATCGCTTAACTGCAAAAAAAATTAGCAAGCAATGGAGAAGTAAAAGACACTTCCAAATCAAAATTTTAGATGTTTCAATGGGTCCTAATTATTTTTTTTGTGGAAGGGTGGTAGAATGGGCTATAGAAATGTGACCCTGGTGAAATTCGATATCCTAGAAACATAAAAACATCGGCTAATTTGCCTTTAATGGATTACTTGATGACCCTATGTACTCTACAGCTTCGTCTTCAGCATAGTCTAGTCTATACGACAATGCCATTGTCATCAAACAGGCATCGTCATATGCAAAAAAGAGAGTATGGCAAATACTGACTTAATCAACGTGAATCAATTTTTTTGGACCTCTCCAAATTCTTCTTTGACAAGATTATTTCGTTTAGATTTTATCTTCAGTCCTACGTATTACATGCACAGGATGAAAACAGCATCTCACCTGGAAACCGAAATCCAAACCCAAAACAATTGGGGTTTTTACTTTTTCCTTTCTGTATAATTGGAGAGTTCACTACAACAAAAGGTCTCGGTGGCATCTGATTGGTAGAACGCATGCGAGTTTCGGATTGAGGTTTGCATTCATCTTGTCTCTGAAATATTCTCATATTTAGCTAACCCTTAGAATTTTTCTTTTTTTTATACTTCCTATGGAATAAGCAATGAAAATGTGACTCTTTTAATAATGCAGAGTGGCACTGTAAACTCTTTTTTTAATTAATGTAATGTGTTAAGAAAATCAATGTCCTTCACAATAATGTCGTCTGCCGAAAACTAATGAAAGCTTCTTTGATAATTATCCTATACTTACTATAAAGCAAATCAACACTACTAAAAATAAATGAGCACAATAATAATTCATTACTGCAAATTATTACGCAATAAATGGAATAAGAAACAGTTCTCGTGTTGGTTCGCAAATTTATGCGGAAATCAGACAATAACAGTGAAACAACATTGAATCAACATGAATCTAACCCGGTGTTGAACATTTCCGGAACATTGACTTGCTTTTCAAATTAACGCTGTTGTAAAAAATAATTGTAAAAGGAGAGTATTTCGATTTAGAAGCATTCTATTCGATATACAGTATGGCCCAGTGAAAAAAGAACCCTATACCCCAAGAGATGAGTGCCAGGAATAGGAAATGGATTCTCAAAAAAATGCATTTTCTGATTTTTATTCATTTAGTTCATTTAGTCATTTAGTCGTCAGCTACACCAGAATCTATTGGTTTGTTTTGTATAAGTTTCTTTTAAGTTTATTTCAACTTTTTACATATATATGTATGTATTAGTTAATTGGTAATTAGAGAAAGAAAAAACATAATAAGAGATTGTCGCGAGGTTTACGTGAGTACCTATAAGTATTTAATTAAACTGAAATTCAAACATAATTAAACTTAGCAGATTAAGGCCCGATTTTATCAACATGCGCAATTTAACAAAGACTTTGACCAATCAGAGCAGCCCTTTCAAGAACATGCATCTGTCAAAGTACTCTGAAAATGATTGATTTCTCTTGAAGTTGACCTCAAAAAGCTCAAAAATGACATACTTTATATACAATCGAGCATTGTAAATCATCTAACATCTTTTCCAGTCTGATTTTCCACCCTAAATGGGTGAAAAATTGCATTTTCTTGTTTGATCAAAAGTTTAGCAATTGCTAATCTCAACCCATCAGATTCCAGATTCCATTTCCATTTGATCGCTGGTTTCATGCTGTATTAAATGATATGATGACAAGAAATTCACTCATTGCATTATTTGGATAAAACAATTTACTATCGATACTAATTATAAATACATGCAATATATCTTTGTTTTATAGTAAAAAAGGGGTAAACGTAGCACTTTGTTACATTTTAAAAGTTAAACAAACGATTTAACCGTTAGGCAAGCTATTTTCCAAGCGTACACGTGCATTACTGGTTGCCCATCCAGAACGTCATTATTTAGCTGCGTATAACCTGATATTTTATATTATAAATGCTGCATCTTTAAATCCTCTGTGAATATTTCTATAAGATGGTCTGTAACAAACATGTATCCAGTAAATGAAAGATTGATTTTTCATAAAAGTATGTATAATTTTTTGTATAATCCATCTGACCATGGCCGACTTTACTCACTAGGCCGGAGCATTGAAATATGGCAACACTGGATATCGGGCCGAGCTTTTGTTTGTTGTTAAGTCATTAGTGTAATCTTCCAGAGTGAAAAATAAGATTGGAAGGTGATTTTTAATGTGTTTCTAATTATTTACCTGCACAAACGAAACTATAAAGATAGAAAGATGCCTGCAAAGTGTGTAGTACCAGGTTGCAATAGCAATTGGGGCTTCCAAACAAGGACATACCAACATAACCTTCCAGAGTAACAACGAAGAGTGGAAGGTGATTTTTAATGTGTTTCTAATTATTTACCTGCACAAACGAAACTATAAAGATAAAAAAGATGCCTGCAAGGTGTGTAGTACCAGGTTGCAATAGCAATTGGGGCTTCCAAACAAGGACATGCCAACATAACCTTTCAGAGTAACAACGAAGAGTGGAAGGTGATTTTTAATGTGTTTCTAATTATTTACCTGCACAAACGAAACTGTAAAGATAAAAAGATGCCTGCAAAGTGTGCACTTATGCAATTAGTGCTTCCAATGAAGGACATAAACAGAAGTGGGTGAAAGGTATTCCTCATAAGGGCTGGTTATATTTATAAGAATAAAGACAATAATTCACAAACATTTCAAAGGATAAGACGTATTTTAAACCACAATGTGCTACCTACAATGTTTACTGGACCTCCTAAATATCACAGAAAAAGGCAGTTAATAGAACTCATCTGGGCATGCCAACGAGGGCATGCATCTGGGCATACCTACGAAAAGATTTGATAGTGAAAGGGAATCAATACCAGCAAGAATGGCTTCACAGTGACCTAATAGTGAATTTTTCTAGCTCAAGTGACAATTTACAAAGTAAATTGAGTGTTCATTTAAGTGGAAGTGGAAGTGGCAGCAGGAAACAGGTTGCATTTATTTTTATTTTGTAGTGTCTGACTATGATGAACCAGACATCAGATGTAAGTGGTATTAGTAGTAGATGAACTCTAATACATATAAAATGTAATAATTATTCTGAAACTATAGGCCAACTATTTGACAGCTAAGCCACGTTGCCACATCTAAGGCTCCGGCCTAGTGTAGAGTCGGCCATGATCTGACTGACGGAGGTGGTATTTGTAATATTATTAAACAAGGTAGTCGCTGTGATTGATACCAGGTACTTTTATGATTCTGTCACAAATTATCGCAGTTTGCAATTAGTAAATATAGAATCATGTGTAAACATGAAAAATGTGGCATTAATTTGCAAATTAATCGCTTTGTTCTAATATCCTGCTATGATTTTGATCCATGAATTCTAAAATATTTTTGACAAAAGTGTCATCCAGCTTTGACGTTTTATTTTCAATATTGAGAAAATACTATTGGATGATACTTATTAACATAGCCCTCAATACCCAATAGAAAGCTTTTGCTAAATAACGTCCAATAGAAAAGCTTTGCCAAAGTCTTTGTTAAAATAAATATGCGTGTTGATAAAATCAGGCCTTGTCAATTAAATAGGTCTTAGTTCATTTAGGACCGGTTTCTCAATGTCCAGTTAAATATTTATCTGCAAGATAACAGCAACTGTTAGATAAATTGTTTAAACAATTGAAGGCTAAACTTACGAAGTCACGTAAATCTTATCTGACAGTTGTATCCATAGCAACGCTATCTGGCAGATACCTATCTGACACTTTAACTAGACATTGAGAAACCGGCCCTTACACAAGTAAATCGTGCGACAAGCTTTCATGTTCGTATAAATTATGTATAAGGAGGCTATAAATTGATAGTTAACATTTTTAAGGAAAATTTATTTTGTTCTTTTTAGGGCATTTAAATAAAAGCTTTTTTAAAAACTTTTTTGTTTTAATTAATTTTTTTACTTTTTAGTCGTTAACATGCATTTGTATTCTCCATATTATAGGAAAGCATAAAAAACTTCAAATCTCCACCATATTGGATTAAAAGTGATGTCAAAATATTTTATTAATTAATCTCGGTAAGCCCTTTTATTTGATGCCAATATTGCAGAAGTGCATAAAAAAATAGCTATTCCGAAATTTTGGATGGTCCACCATGTTGGATTTAGAATAACGTCACAGTATTTTTTGAGTCACTCTCAACATTGGATACCCGCCGTATTGTAGAAATGCATAAAAGATAACTATTCCGCCATCTTGGATGGTCCGCCATATTTGATTTAGAATGACTTCACATTATTTTTCGAGTCACTCTCAACAAGCCCTTACATTGGATACCCGTATTTTAGAAGTACTTTAAAAATACCTATTCCGCCATCATGGATTGGATTTAGAATGACATCACATATGTTTTAGAGTTATTCCCAAAATGCCCTCTCATTTGGTACCTACCCATATTGTGGAAGTGCATAAAAAATAACTCCATATTGGATTTAGAACGACGCCACATAGCTTATCGTGCATTGTCATCCAAACTAAACGTGTCTACAAAACTTCAGCTCAATTGGTTGAAGATATCTGCTTCAAAATTGAGTAGCAAGATTCCACCCGAACAAACATACATACAGTTGTTTGACATTTTTAGACAAGGTAGATGTTTCAAAAGGTCTGTTTCGGATTTCCATTGTCTATATAATTTTAGATTACAACGTTTCGATTGATGTGGTATCTTCAATCGTCTTCAGGTAAACTGTCGAACATGTTCCTTTCATTGCTATTTATTCTCGTCTTTATTCAAGCCACAGTTTACCTGAAGACGATTGCAGATACCACATCAATCGAAACGTTGTAATCTAAAATTATATAGGCAATGGAACTCCGAAACAGACCTTTTGAAACATAGATACATATATGCATACATACATACATATGCAAATTAAACAAAATCTTTTAAAAAGACACGGTACTCTAAAAAAAGCCATTCCAACTCTGTTTTTTTTGTACTCAAGAGAACGCTGATCTTTTTCTACTTTTTTTGACCAGTTAAAATGAGCCAAGGTAGGATGGGGTCTGGATAGGGTGGTTGGGAAACCCCGGAACACTTTTAATTGCCCTTCAAAGAAAACAAATATAATTTATTTTTAAATATCAGAAAATCGGCATGCCATATAATTAGGCTATCAGTTAAAGTTTGCATAATAATGAACTGTGTTATCCTAGTTCCTACGGAGAGAAATGCAA